>JAKTUS010000003.1:0-600000 GCA_030556805.1 Schwanniomyces vanrijiae var. vanrijiae | reverse complement strand
TTAGAAAATTATGTATCTAAGTACAACATAAATAATTTAGAATAATACATATGCTTCATTCTAAATAATAACTGTTACTTAAACTATGCAATAAGTATCAACAAAGAATTTCATTCTTAAGTTGTTTATCATGATAGGGGTAACTTTTCCAAATAACAGAGTTTATGACGAAAAATAATCCGCGTTATTGAGGATATTTTATATATGGAGGAATTCTAATAGTAAAAAAACGTATAGCTGCAAAACAACCATGAAGTTATCCACACAGATACTTGGAATTTTATACACTAACTTAAAGATTTATTTTCAATCCATATGAAAATAATTCTTTGATTAGAAAATTTCATTAATAAATTGATATGGTCAGGTTAACTTTTTTATAAAAGGTATATGATTATTGAAATAATTACTACATAGGGCTAATCTACAATTTTAAAGAAATATTTTTCCGTTAGTAATATGTATAAAGCTTGCCATTGCACTCTGAAGGCAGACATCCACTAATAGTGTTGTCATGTCAAAAAGATCCTAATCTATACGACTGTAACGTAACAAAATCTGGTATTAAATTAGGGGTAAATTTGGACCACAAAAGTAATATATATGGCTATGGCTATGAATTTCTTTTCTAATCACACCCTCAGAATTTTCCTTTTCCTATCATAATTTCTTTTTCTTTCCCCATTTTGCGTGATTAAACCAATCATGCATATTGCACGTGATTAGCACATTATCTAATTTAGTAGCAGCCATTTGTAATTCCCAGGGGGGAGGGGCTCGACTATATAAGGGGGTAAATTGCCACTGTTTTTTAAAACTGGTTTAGTATCTTATTATTAGATTAAATTAATTAATACATAACAATGCAAATTTTCGTTAAAACTTTAACTGGCAAAACTATTACCTTAGAAGTCGAGTCTTCTGATACTATTGATAATGTCAAAACTAAGATTCAAGATAAGGAAGGAATTCCACCAGATCAACAAAGATTGATTTTTGCTGGTAAGCAATTAGAAGATGGTAGAACCTTATCTGACTACAATATTCAAAAGGAGTCTACTTTACATTTAGTCTTAAGATTGAGAGGTGGTATGCAGATTTTTGTCAAGACTTTAACAGGTAAGACTATTACTTTAGAAGTCGAGTCTTCTGATACTATTGATAATGTCAAAACTAAGATTCAAGATAAGGAAGGAATTCCACCAGATCAACAAAGATTGATTTTTGCTGGTAAGCAATTAGAAGATGGTAGAACCTTATCTGACTACAATATTCAAAAGGAGTCTACTTTACATTTAGTCTTAAGATTGAGAGGTGGTATGCAGATTTTTGTCAAGACTTTAACAGGTAAGACTATTACTTTAGAAGTCGAGTCTTCTGATACTATTGATAATGTTAAGACTAAGATTCAAGATAAGGAAGGAATTCCACCAGATCAACAAAGATTGATTTTTGCTGGTAAGCAATTAGAAGATGGTAGAACCTTATCTGACTACAATATTCAAAAGGAATCTACTTTACATTTAGTTTTAAGATTGAGAGGTGGCCAATAAATAATTTGAATTATAAATAGTATAATTTAACACAATTTAATGATTCATCCAATTCTTTTTAATTTTCTATTTGTATAACTTTATTTATTTCAGTTTGAACGACACTTAAGTTAACATGTTTCAAAATCTTTAAACTATTTTCAATAGTAATTGCATACTCATTGAAATTGCACTCATTAAGATAGTGTTTCAATTTTCCAGAAACCCTGATAAACGCAATATATACACTTTCAGTGTTTTCTGAAGTGGTGCACATTTCTTCAAGTTTTTGCCAATTTTTTAATAAAATTTCTATATCTTTTTCATCAATTAAGGTGTTGTTTAACTTATCTATCAATATCGAAATAATTTCGCATAGCTTTATTTTTGATATCCATGATAAGACAATATATTTTGATTCAAAATATTGGTTTATTTGCTTCAATAATGTACTTAAAAGATTTGAATTATATGTTCCTTTACAATCTCCTAATGATTCAAGTATATTAGTTAAATAGCTTAATTTTTCTAATTCTTGTGTTCTATTTTGTTCTTTTGTTAGCTCTTTTGAATCAATTTCCATATCATCATCTGAATCTAAATCATATTTCTCGGACAAAACATTTTCTATAAGTTCAATATAATTTTTGATCAAATCATCATCTGGGAAAGCACTAATGAATTTTCCTAATAACTTTACCGAGTGTCTTTGATAGCTTTTAGTTCTTCTTTTAGCCTCTACTAACATGGTATTATATAATAATACCAATAATTCAGTATTAAACTTGACTAAATCTTTACATTTGATCGAAAATAGCACCAAAGCTTCTAAAAGTAGTTCTTTTCCACTCCAAGACTTACGCTTACATGACACAACTAAAATATTCAAGAATTTTAAATTCGTTTCTCTTAGTAATATTTCATCATCAAGGGCTTTGCATAAATCAATAATAGACCTAGCTAATATTTGCCTAATATCAAACCTATGCGATTCTAAATAGGTGTTGTAAATTTCTATTATTTCCAGCATAAAAAGCTTAATTGAATTAGAGCTACCGGTAGTATTTTCAATCCAAACACGTTCACACGCTAGTCTTGCCACATCATTTACATCATGTTTACCGATATAAATTAAAGGCAAAAAAGCACTTGAAACTGACTGGAATATTTCACCACTATATTTAGAAATATGTTCAACTGCAACACTAGCTATTTCTCTATTTCTATCATCTTCACATTCAAAATATAACTCCATAATTTTTTTAGAATAATATATGATTGTTGGAATTGTAGCAATTTTACACAAGTATCCTGCAGCTATAGAATAGGAAGATGATATTGCATCATTTCTATCATTAAGTTGCAGTATACATAATTTCAATAGTTTATCACCATATGGCCTTATCAAGTGTACTCTTTTAGTAACCATACTGATTAATACCCTGGATCCACAAACTTTAGAAGGAAGTCCTACTGCTCTTTTAATAGAAGTTTGAATCTTAGAAGCAAATTCATCCATAGTTTCATTATTTAAAAGATCTAATAGTTTTTCAATAGCATCCATAACAGGAGAAGCACCCAATCCCTGTAATCTTTTTGCATCAATATCAGTATTATTTAAATTATACTTATCGGCATTTAAAATTAGATAATTAACAATATCTGGTTCTAAATTAGACATTAAACTAACAAACAATTCAACTAAAGAAGGAGCAAAGCTTCTTAGTAAGTTTGATTTCATATCACAAAGTTTCAATATAGTTTTAAGAGAAAAATCTTTAACATCCTCAGAATCACTAGTCAACCCTTTATTTCCTATTAGAAAAGGAATTAATTGCTTCAATATATGATTTGATTTACTCAGATTATTCTCAATTGATCTAACAGTAATAGAAGATAAGCTTTTAGTTAATTTACTACCTTCTTTCCTAACGCTTTCTTTAATGTCATCTAAAACTCTAAAACTCATATTCCATATTTCATCCATTTTATACTCATATATTTCCAAAGAGGATATCGATAAAATTTCATTTAATGCAACTGTACTTGCTTGTCTTACTCTCCATTCCTTATTACCCATGCCACTTAATAATTCTTCAAGTATTATATTGAAATTTTCTTTAATGGTTTTAGAAGAATCATCAACGAGTGAATTCCAAATTTCATTCATTGATTGAGAAACTGATATATTAGGATCAAATTTATAACGATATAACTTTGGAATAAGGCGGTCAGATAAACGCTTATTCGATTCAAGAAGTTTACTCAATGAAGTTTTAGACATAATTGATCCTAACCCAAAAGCCATTCCTTTTCTTGATGACCATAGCATAGAAGATTTTGACAATGACATGAATTTATATACTAAACTTGGGTCTCCAACATCAGTCGCTAAGTTCAATACGTCTTTATATGTGGAAATTGATCCATCATGCGTTCTTAAAACATCCAGATCAAATAATTGAGTGTCATTTTCAACTGAACCTGATGTTAAAGAGCTCACAGAAGTTGAATCACTAAACGATTTTAATAGATTATGCACTAAGGTATCTTTTAATTCTCTATCACCCATCTCATAAACTATTGCCAAACCTCTAGACGCTGACTCTTGTACTAGCTCATCCCTATCTGCCAAAAATCTCATAAATGCCAAATGAATTTCTGGTGATTTATTCTTGACACTTTCTAAATGGCCACAGTATTGAACAATTGATAAAAGCCATAAACAACCAGCTTTTCTTAATGATGGTTTAGAACTAGAACATGCTTTTAAAATCAATTCTATTGTGGGCAATAATTTGCTTAATTTTTGAGGAATATAAATACACGTTTCACCTTGAATATCTAATTGTTTAGTTAGAAAGTCTGACTTCCATCCACAAGCATAAATTACAAATGCTTCACCACTAGAGAAGGTAAATTCTATTTGTTTTGAAATATTTGTTTCATATAATAATTTTTCAAAATTGATTTCATCCTTCTTTTCGGAGTCAAAGCATAATGATAAATAGCCCAAAGTTAATACTGACAATTCATCACATCTTTTAACCTTATCCTTTATACCATCAATGAAATCATATTTATATTGTTGGAGCAGTTCATTAAGTACAGGTCCTAATGTTCCATAAAGAGATAATTGAATAATACACTCTAAAATTTTTGGATAAAATGCTTCAATTCTCATCCCTTTAATTAACAATTGTAAATATTTTTCTAAAAATTCTGTTGGTATAACTTCATTCCTTCTTCTTAAAGTAAGTCTCGAAACTAAATAGGATATTGCTAAGTATCTATGTTGTAAAGAGTATTTTGGTGCCTCATTATTGATCAACAGCTCGAAAATTTTTAAAATTGAATCATCAGAGACAACAGGGTGGCTTGCTAGTATTCCAAATGCTTTACAAGCATCTTGTGAATCAATTAAAGATCTTGAATTTATTACACTTAAGAATTCATCAACTTTCAGGGTCAATTTTTCAACCACTGAATAAGGCGAAAATCCGAGCAATAGTCTTAATGAACTTCCATAAGATAAATCAGGAATTATACATGGCCTATCTAAGTATTGCCCAATATAAGAGTCACATACAACATTAAGAAACGTATAAAATGAATTTCCTATATCTTCAGTAGTAACAATATCATTTATCCCTTTAATTAATAAATTTTGAACGTATTTATCAGTTTCTATTGCCTTTTCCAATCGAACTTTCCAGTTTTCGTCAATGGCTATTACTGTTTTATGTCCTTTTATAACTTGCATCACCAAAGTTTCTAAAATAAAATTTATAGCCCTTCCAAGTGCTTTAAAAACACTTGCTGAACTATATCCATTGAATTTATTCAATTCATTATCTAATATTATTACCATATCAGTAAATTCAGGGAAATCAGATGTTGATTCATAACCAAGATACTCTTTAAATGTTCCATCTAACCTATTTGAGGATTGCATTAAATTAAAAACATAAGGATGTAAACCTCTTAACGATTCTTCGACAGTCTCAGACTTATTTCCTTTTATAGTGCCTAAAATACAGAAATACCTTGCCTCAGCATCATTAAAAGGGAAAGCTGAATTAGAGTATTTAACAGACATATATCTGCATGTGTGTAAATTATTTTCATCATATTTTAAATCCAAATCCAAGTATTTCTTTATAAGAACTTTTAATTGGGATTTTGATTCAATTGATAATTTAGCTAAATGGACAGTTAATCCTGATAATGCATCTTGGACCGTAGACCTTAAGTCTGCATTCTCCCCTTCAAGTGAATTAAATAAAAATTGAATAGGACTGAAATCATTTAAAAATAAGGAAGGTGTCGAACGAAGAATGTTTCCAAGAACTTCATATTGTGATTGTCTCTGTACAACATCTTTAGTAGTTCTTACTGTCAAGTCAGCTTTTGGCCAACCTTCACTAAGAAGATTATCCTTAATTTTCTTATACATCTCACGATTGAAATTAGTATTGGTCGGAGTTTCTACTTTAGAATCAACTATATTAATCCATTTAATAAATTGAATTGTTGTTTGTTTAAGTTTTGGGTAAGAAGAGGTTAATCCTGAGGATATTATTTCTGATATACCTTGGTATTGGCATGCTGCCTTACTTTTTAATAATAAATTTAATATTCTGTCCTGTAATATCATATCGACAGGAGGTTGGTTACCAGAACCATTGAACAATAAAAATAGTCCTTCAATCAAAGTCTTATCTTCTATATCGAATTTTAGCTTTTTAAAAAGAATATCCGAACTATCTTTAATAGTTGATGAGCTATCAGTTGCAGCAATTAAAAGAGGTACTACCAAATTTACATTTTCGAAGCCAATTTTTAATAGTTCTAAGTAACGCTTTTTCATATCCTGCAACACCAGTTTTTCATTGTATGACACACCTGCTTGTTTTGTAAAAAATTCAATATCACTAATGCTTAATCCAGGTAATGGTGAACTTATGTCCGAAGAGATAGGACGGAGTAATAAAAACTTAGAAATACAATCTATCAAGAATTTTTCGTCATTAGGATGTTCTTTTAAATTCATTGATTTCTTAAAAAAAATATATTCTTCACTCTCCACATCAGGAACCTTCCAAGATTGCAACAACTTTCCTAAAATATTAAACAATCTAGAAGAAACATTGCTAGGGAATGTGCTTATATTTTTAATAGTAATAGGGATCAATCTAAATCTTTCATTATCGGACAATCTATCGATACCTTTAGATACAAATAATAGAGAGTATAATACAACTGAGGAAGCATCAACGTTTGCCGCTACATTGGGCGATTTTGCTTGATTTAATAAATTTTCCACAGGTAACTGTATCTCACGAGCAGCATTAATACGGGGAATTAAATTTTGAATAACCCTAAATATGGCTTTTCTAACTTCCTGGTGAGGACTAGCAAGTTTTAGTAATATGGGTGCTAAATATAATTTCAATGAACCTTCAAACTGAGAATTATTTTCCGCCAAAGCAATTCTAAGATCGACCTTATTAATAAGAGCTAACTCACTGTCTGCCATTATATATAAGTACTAGAAAGTTTTTCAGATCAACTAAATTATATATTGATGGCAATTTGGACAAAATCTATGTCGCTGAATTATTTAGTATTAATTAAGTGTGCATATAAACACAAAAAAATCTATATACACTATGTATTCTTATACTCCCTTAAAATGACTGGAACAGAAGAAGGTGGTAAGGCACCAAATTCAGTAACAACTTTCTTGATATATTCAGGTGGGGTTAAATCATACATAATATTCAAAACATTTAAGTTATCAATATTTTTCCAATCAGTTAATAGTGATTCATTATCGTCCTTGTTTTCAGTTGATTCTGATTTCTTCAGTTGTTTTCCTTTTTTCTTGTTTTCTTCTTGATCTTTACTTCTCTTTTCTTGTTCACATTGTTTTATAAATTGTTCTAATGCAAATGATCTTTTTTGGGGTGGTCTCTTTGATTGAATATCTTGCATCAAATCTTCACTATCGGCCAATTCATTAGTAGTAACTGAATCTAATTGTACTTTATCAGAAAATTTTATGGATTCACAACAAGTTAATACAGGAATATTTCTAGTATGGCACATCATAGCTATAAGACCTGTACCTACTCTAGAGTATAGATGACCATTAGATAACATAGCATGAGCACCTAAAAATACACAATCAACATCTTCTAAGATAGTGGATGAAAGAGAACTAACCAAAACATATTGAATTTTTAAGTTGTCATTCGTAATAGAATGGCAAGACGAGGTGTTCTTTAATTCAACATTTGATTCCTTTAAAGTATTAACCAAGTTGGTTAACAATTTCTTACCTTCAAATAATGGTCTAGAATCAACTACTATAAGATTAAAACTTTTACCTTGATTGATGACGCAGTGTTTAAATAAATCTTCTAATACTTGAGAATGTCCAAAGGTCAAAATTGTTGATCCGTTAGTAATATGTTTAGAAGCATTTTCTACGATAACTTTGTCAGAAAATTCTATTTTTTCCTTAATAAAATCATCGATTTTATTACATAAAATTTCCTTAGCTTGATCTTCAGTTGTATCGATAGAGATATGTGATATTTCTTGTTTTAACCATCTAATCGCATTACCCATTGAAATGGATAAAGGTCTTGCAGTTTTCAAATATTCAATTTGATTAGATAAGTGTCCAGTTAGATGTCTTGTCAAGGTCATATTTAAAGGAGTTTTATAATCTTGTATAACCTCTTTGAATACCTCTAACATATTTAATAATCTAGGTATTGATCCCACGATCTTATAAGTAGAATATTTCAAAGTTAATGATAAAATTGCAGGGTGAACAATATGAGAAATAGATGGAGACGAAGCATTCCTTTGTTCTCTGGTTTCTAAATGACTGAACAATGAAGGTATCTTTTTTCTTGCACTTTCATCCTTGATTAAAGTCTGATTAAGTTGTTTCTTTAAATTTGTATTAGTTGCTGTTTGCTGTTGCTTCTTTTCCATTTTCTGTTGGGCAATTTGTGCTTGTTGTTCTGGGGTAATACCAATTGCTTCTTTTTGGGCTGCCCTCTTTGCGGCTTTCTCTTTCTTCTTCAATTCTTTTAATTCTTTATTAGATAGTTTCTTTCCTTCACCTGTATTATTAGGAATTTTACCACCATCTTGTGCTTCTACAGCTTGTGATTTACTATTATCAACCTTAGTTTCAACCATCCTAATCTATTTTGAAAGAATTATTAAAATAAGCATTGATGTAGTTTTCTACAGGATTATAAAAAATTATATAGTAGAAAAAAAAAAACGTGCGAAACCCAAAATAAAAAAAGTGTATAAAGTTTAATAATTTTAATGTTAATGCTATAAATATATGTATAGTATTGATAGAGTTGTGATTTAATAACTTTCAGATAATTCTCCAAAAGCACCTCTTTTTTTAGTAGTGTCATACAATCTCACTATTTTTTCTTGATCTTGATTATCAACTTGTGAAAATGCAAAGCCTCTTTGTTTTTTAAGTCTTTGAACTTGTCTTACTTTTCTAATTGCTTTCTGAAATTGTTCCATTCTTGGTCTATAGTCTTGAATTTTGTATTTTTGAATCTCTTGGACATAGTGGTAAGTCTCAGGGCTACTGCTTCTCTTAAAGAACTTCCATGCAAAATCCCTGATTAAACACAATGCTGCAATACTAAAGACCGACGCCCAAAACACTATAGATGGGTATGTAACTCTTAAATTACCCATATATTCTTCAGAAACATTAATTTTTGGAGCTATTGTGGCAAAAGCAGGGTAGAATCCAAGCCATAATAAGAAGGATCCTGGGATTGCTAGTAAGGTGAATTTTGTCCACAAAGTAACAACAAGTGCAGCCTTTCCTAAAGCTGTCAATGTACAAGTAGTGAAAACCATTACACCCCAACCCCAATTATCAACTAACATACCAGTAGCTAAGATATTACCATATCTATAAATAAAATAAGTGCAGACAAAGATAATAGCAGAATGATAGAACCCATTAATAATCCAGCCCCAAAACACTTTTACATTAAAAAATTTCCGTTCATGTCCTAATTTGTATAATTGAGGATAACGATCTAAAAGTCGTGCTCCCACGAACTGATCAAAAACACCAAGTACAAATGGTGGAAAAACTGTGAAAAATACATTGTAAAAAGTCAATGTCCACGATTCAATTAGGGATTGTCCAGAAAAGCAATTGAAAAATACAAACCAGAATTGAGTCATATATAATGTAATATTCTTATAGAAAGAATATAAAATGGCATTTGATATTCTTCTATAAGACCATGAACCATGAACAAGCAATAATTTTTTCAAATATTTAAATTGTCCAATAGATACATCAGCACTTCTTGCAGCTTGCATCCCTTCCATACCACTGATACCAACACCAACATGGGCAGCTTGTATCATTGAAACATCATTGGCACCATCACCTATTGCTAAAAGAAGAGAATCCTTCTTCTTTCTCTTAACCATTTTTACAACAAGGGCTTTTTGCAATGGCGAGACCCTACAACAGATAACTGCTTTACAGATGCTTCCAAGGTGAATAAATAAGTCTTCAAGTTCTGGTTCTAGTGCATATGTTAAAGAATGTCCATCAATGATTAATGCTAAAGATGAGTCTAAATTATCATTTACATCAAATTGATGTTCACTGATCGCTTTAACTTTTTCTTCTAGGTTTAGTTTGGTATCATTTTTTGTCTCTTCGTTAATAATTAATAGATTCATATCTTCACTTAACAACTTACATGACATACCAATATTAATTGCTGTTTCTTGTCTATCACCAGTCAATACCCAAACTTTTATTCCCGCATCTTGTAAAGAGTGGATTGTATCAGGTACACCGTCTTGTAATTTATCTTCAATTGCTGTAGCACCCAAAAGAAAAAGATCTTTTTCAATCAATTCAGCAGCTTCATCTAATTTATCACTTCTATTATCCATAGAAGTTGACGCTTCATAATAAATAGATGACCATCTTTGATATTCTTCATTAGAAATAATTCTAGACGCAATACATAAAGTTCTTAAACCTTCTGCTGCAAAATCTTCAAGATGTCTCAAAGTGGCATCAACAAATGGTTGAGGTTCATTTTGAGATAATCTTTCAAGTATTACAGTATCAGCACCTTTACAAAATAATCTAATAAGCCCATCTGGACATCTGAATATTGCAGACATTCTCTTTCTAGTGGAATTAAATTCACAAATGTTAAGTAATTCATAATCAGAACGAGAAGATGTGAGTTTACTTTCAATTGTCACGCCCTTTGGTTTACGAATGACAAACTTATAGCCTAAATCAGCTGCACCTTGTACTAAGGCACCTTCATCTGGAGAGGCAGCCTGATATTTGATATTACCATTTGTTTCATCATATTCGGGAATAACTGTATGGCAAGTACTTAATAAGATTAAGAATTCGTTAATAATAGCAGATTGTTGCAGTGACTTGTCTGATAAATGATTAAATAAGTCACTAAAACTATTGTAACCAAGTTCGATCCCATCTACTATTTGCACTTGACCATCCTCTGGTATTTCTTCAGTATAGCATTTTCCACCAATTGTACAACTTTTAAATTCCATAATATTTCTGGTTAAAGTACCAGTCTTATCACTGAAAATGTAATCTATCTGCCCAAGTTCTTCTACTAAAGAAGAAGTTCTTACACCAGTTGGAGTATCGCTTTCCTCATAATACATATCGAGATCACTTCCAATCATATAGGCTTGGTAATATTTAATAATTTCGACAGTGACAAAAAGTGAAATAGGAACTAGATTTGAAAAGAGAATCCAATATGTTAAGATGTCTTTAAAGAATAATTTAGCCATATTATTTCCAGTTAAATATAAATATCCCAAATTATGCTTGTCTACTTGCAATTTGATAACATTACCAATAGAACAGACCAAAGCAAGAATAATCAAAACCGAGAAAAGAGCTACAATTTGTAGATTAATAATTCTTTCCACATCTGTTCTTTTAATTGGTGTCGCAGTCGCATTCCTCATTAATTTAGTTTCATGACCAGTAAAAATAACGACACCGTGAATCCACTGAGTATTTCTTAAAGTAGCACCTCTTAATAACAATTGATCAGGGGCAAATGGAATATCACCAGAAGAGCCAAATTTCTTTAAATTACCCTCAAATGTATATAAAGATGAATTTGGTGGTTCAGATAAAATTTCTGTATGTGCCAAATCAGTCACCAAATCTCTAGGATTTACCAAATATGACGTTTCAGGTTTTGATTGTTTGATTTTAAGGTTTGTTTCACCATCCAAATTAGCAGTTTCAATGTAACATAATCCCTCTGGCTCAGAAGAACTTATTAATAATAAATCAGCAGGGAATGGTTCTTCATTTTTGACTTTTACAATGTCACCCACTTTCACTTGAATCCATTTCTTTTCTATAAAAGCATTAGTTTGGGGATCCATAACATGGACTCTGGTGTTATTTAACTCCCTATCTGCACTTGCCCTTTTTATATCTTCCATAATTTCTTTTATAGCAGATACTAGTAACACAACAGCCAATGTACCAATTGTGGTATATCTATTTGTAGGGGAGACGCTTGGAACTTGTTGAATAATAGATGTGAATAAGAAGAATAAATTTGCATATTTGCTAAATTGTTCAAATAAAAACTTTGGAATGAAAGTAAATATGTTATACTTTGTTGTTGAAATATGGTTGTCATAATATCCAAATGAATTATTGGCACTGTGATCCATAATAAATATTTGTCTAGGGCCACTTGACACAGAATCAGCTTTCACATTAAAACCAGGGATTTTTGATTTGATATTATTATAAATCTTTCGTATATCGAAGTCTTTAGAACCTGAATCCATATTCTCATATTCTCCCATTCCAATGTAGTTCCCACCATCTCCGTTTCTAAGGCTGTCAAAGAGACCAAACTTCTTTTTAGGTTTTTGGTTTGAAGTATTAAGCAATGGATGCTGACGAACAGGGTTACTATTACCTCTTGAATTTAAGTTGTCATTTTCGTATTCATCATCTGATATGATGAAGTTATCTTCAAAAGGGTTATATGGAGTTCTTTCGATTGAATTCAGATCAAAATAGGCAATATCGCTATCATGCTGATTTTTATTAGGGTTATTATAACCATTATTTTGCCTAGATGATTCTGGATCAAGGTCTATTAAGTTAAAGTTGTCTTCAAATGGATTTGTACCTGCACCTTTTGAGCCACCATACGTGTTATTAGACGTCATGGCTTCAAATGTCTATTTAAACAAGAATTCAAAGTCTAACAATCCTATAAGTATTTCCTATATGAAAAAATTGGAATATGTTCTAAATAAATATTCAGAGGAGCTGACCTCTAATCAATTCTTTTCGACGGAGTAAGTATTTGTTGTTAATATGCTAACATACAAAAATAAAATTCCATAGCCATGATAATATACAGGATACGGGTATACCTAAAAGATAATGAGAATAAAAATTTACAACTTAGTCATAATATATACATTCAAATTAATAGTATTAAACATGGCAGAAACTATAGCGAGAGAAGCTAATGGAGCCTTTTCGGTTTTAAAGACATTATCTAATGAACAAAGATCATATGCATTACAAAAAATTTATGATGGTTTAAAGGCAAGTAAAGATAAGATCTTAGAGGCTAACAAGATTGATATGCAAAATGCTATTGAAAACAATCTTTCTTCTTCTTTAATCAAAAGATTAGACTTATCTACTAACGGTAAGTTTGATGCTATGCTTGAAGGTATTTTAGATGTTGCAAAATTGCCAGACCCAGTAGGTAAATGTACTTTATCCAGAAAACTTGACGATGGGTTGATCTTAAATAGAGTCACCACTCCTATCGGTGTACTTTTGATTATTTTTGAATCAAGACCAGAAGTTATTGCTAATATCACTGCCTTGGCAGTTAAATCTGGAAACTGTGCTATCTTGAAAGGTGGTAAAGAGTCTTTCCAATCATTTAAGATTATGAGTGAGATTATTAGCTCTACTTTAAATTCATCTACTGATGTTCCAAGTAAAGCTATTCAATTGATTGAATCTAGAGAAGAAGTAGGTGATTTATTACTGCAGGACAAGTATATTGATTTAGTTATTCCAAGAGGTTCTAACGAGCTTGTTCGTAATATCAAATCTAACACTAAAATTCCTGTATTGGGCCATGCTGATGGTATTTGTTCTATCTATATCGATGAAGAAGCTGATATTGAAAAAGCTATCAAGATTGTAGTGGAATCTAAAACTAACTACCCTGCAGGTTGTAATGCTGTTGAACAAATTTTAATCAATGAAAAGATTTCTCAAGACAATATTTCTAAAATTGCCCAAGCTTTAATTGATGCTGGCGTTACTTTACACGTTACACCAGAAATTAAATCCAGAATTTCTGCATTAGACTCTCAAAAGATTGTTGATACTGATGAAACCTCTTTTGACAAAGAATATTTGACTCTTGATGTTACAGTATTAACCATACCATCAGTAGATGAAGCAATTAAGCATATCAACTTACACTCTTCTAAGCACACTGAGAGTATTGTTACTGAAAATAAAGAAACTTCTGAAAAGTTTATGAAAGCTATTGATTCTGCAGGTGTTTACTGGAATTGTTCTACTAGATTTGCTGATGGCTTCAGATACGGTTTTGGTACTGAAGTTGGTATCAGTACCAATAAAATTCATGCTAGAGGACCTGTTGGCTTAGAAGGTTTAATGACATATCAATATCAATTAAGGGGTGATGGCCATCTCGTTGGTACTTATCTTGGCTCTGGAGGTGACAAGCCATATTTACACCAAGATCTTGACATTTCTAATTTTAATTAAGTAGCCTAGTTTAAAAATAACTTTTATTATTTGTTTTATGTATATATACAAAATTTTATAGAAATTTTATACGATAAAGTCAAAATTTAATTGGAAATTACTGTTTTGAATTCTTCGTAATCTTTAGGTGGGAATCCAGGGAAATAATTAATAATCTTATCAACATTTTCGTTTTTGTTATCTGGGTCTTGTACCACTAATTTTAACTCACTCCATTGTCTTAGACTAAAAAAGTCTGTCAAAGTTTTTATCCAAGTCATTCTCGTTTCAATACTAATCAAATCATCGTCGATAATGATTTGTTCGCGTAATCTTGATCTAATCAATCCCAAGTTTTCTACTGCTGCATTCAAGTCTATACCTTCAAATTGTCGAGCTATATTGTCCTTAATTAATTTCAGTAACCTTGGAGACATACCATTAGTAGAAATCATAATCTGTAGATTATCTTGATTGAACATACTTCCAAAATAAAAATCGCACATAGATGGCTTATCAGCAATATTAACAGGAAGTCTCAAAAACTTGCATTGGTAATATATCTTTGTTGACAAGTCATAATCATCTATGCAACAACAGACATTAGCAAAGACCTCATTTTCGATTTGCTCATTGAGTTCCTTGTAATGTTGAGGAGAAATTAAATCTAATGTTTCATCACTCAATTGCAATTTTGATTTTTCGTACATGGACAAATCATTTGTTTCATAATTTCTTTGTAGAAAATTAAAAAAATTACCTTCTTCATTTAGCTTTAAAATTTTTGGATGTATTCCTTTCTCTGATGTTCCAGTAATAACCGTTATCTTTGCTTGTGCTCTCATTAAATGTTCTATCCGACTAAGAGCCACATCTCCACTTCCAATGACTAAGCAATGCTTATTTTTCACCTGCCAAGCTAATAATAAAGATCCCTTTGGTTTTTCTTTAATTTCTGGCTTGGATCCCATATTGACTCTATATAAACCTTAATTGAAGATATGAAGATATATTACTTGAACCATTTTTATCGCTTTCAGTTATCGGCATTTGCACGTGTGTTGACCTCACTCTACTCTTTTATTACCGTTCATTATGAATCGATACCGATGCTGATACCGGCCTGCCAATTTCCCCTCATCGGTGTTCCTCCAAGGTCACCGAACCTAAACTAAGGCCCATTTACGGATTATATTCCTACAAGCTCAGGTGAGGCACCATTATGTCGGCTATTATGTTGTCTGAAATCTAACAAATCACCTATAATGTCTCACTAAATGCGCGAGTCACAATTGTAAAAAATTTTTAGTTTCTCGAAACCGTAAAATTGTGATTAACCCCAGGTAAAACTTGAGCTCATTTTAATAGGATACTCTTTTTAAGAATCAGGCTAAATTTAATACACTCACAATCTTCAGTGAAAAAATAAGTGAATTAGCAAGTGTTTTTATTTTGCAATAGCTATTTGTGCAGAGGCGATTTAGTATATTGCTTCAATTTGATCAGGTTAACCGGGCGTTTAATACAACCATAATATTCAAAACGATAACTGCCATTTTAAAAATCAGTTTATCAAAATAATAACAATATTAACAAGAAAAAAACAAGTACAAGGTTATACTGATTTCGTATAATTAAATAGTTCATCCTATTAGGTGTCACATTTTATTATGAGTTCTTTCCACAGATCTGAAAGACGTCCATCTATGGCCGAAAGAAGGCCTAGTGTCAGTTATACTCCACCAGTTATACCTCAATTAGCTGGTTTAGAAAAACCTCAGGCTCATAGTTTGAAGTTAGATCACTCAGACGTGTTAATTTTAGGTACTGGGTTGACTGAGAGTATTATCGCAGCAGCATTAGCATGGCAAGGTGTCGATGTTTTGCACATTGATAACAAACCATATTATGGCGATCTGACTTCTACTCTCACCATTGAACAAGTTAAAAAATGGTGTTCCGAAGTTAACCAAGGAAAGATCCAACATTTCCAGGACGCTCAAATATATATCCCAGGAGGAAAATCAAACAATAAATTTAGAAGTAAGGATTATGGGATTGATTTATCACCAAAAGTAATGTTTGCCCAATCAGATTTATTATCCTTGTTAATTAAATCTAGAGTATACAAATATTTGGAGTTCCAAGGTTTGAGTAACTTTCATATATTTGAAAACGACAGTTTTAATAAGAAAATATCCAGTACTACCAAGGAAGATATTTTTACTGATCAGTCACTTTCACTAGCTACAAAGAGATACCTTATGAAGTTGTTAAAATTTGTCTTACAAGATAACAATAATGAACAAAAGAAGCGTATTTTGCTCGAAAATGCTAAAGTTCCAATTCATGAATTTTTGAAAAATCAATTCAAATTAGACGCCCCTCAAGTTAGTGAATTAGTATATTCCATTGGTTTATGTGTAAACGCCGAAGTGAATACACCAGAAGCTTTATCAAGAATAAAAAGATTCCTTATATCTTTTGATGTTTATGGTAACTTCCCTGTAATGGTTCTGAAATATGGTGGACCAGGTGAAATTTCTCAAGGATTTTGTCGCAGTGCTGCAGTTGCAGGTACAACTTATAAGTTAAGTACATCTTTAATAGACTTCGACCCTCAGCTGAAGATCGCAAAGTTTAATGATGGTAGCAGTGTTAAAATTAATGAGAAGATTATTGTAGCCCCAACTCAAATTCCTAAATTTTTACAATCAGGATATAACGAAATTGTTGAAAAGTTAAAACCATACTATATTACAAGAATGATTGAAGTTGTTAGAAGTGATTGTAAGGAATGGATTTTGTATAATGAATCATCAGCTATAGTTGTTTTCCCACCACATTCTCTTCCTTCTGATAATACTGAATCTATTCAAGTAATAATTCAAAATGGCAATTCTGGGGTTTGTCCACAAGGTGAGTCTATTTGGTCTGCTCAAACTAATGAACAAGACTTAAATAAGGCAAAGTTAGATTTAGAAAGTGCTTTAAAAAAAATGGAGTCTTCTTTATTAAGAGAATCATCAACTGATTTAGAAGATGTTTTAGATGAGAACGATTTTGTTATTAATTCTTCAGGAACACCGGTAGTTGCCAATTCTTTCAAATTGGGTAAATCATTACAAAACTTTGTACCTAAGGAATCTTTAGAAATCGTTTGTAAGATTGGTTACGTTCAAACTACTTATGTTAAACCTAACTTATCTAATATAATATCTGCTAAGGAAACTAATAATGTTTCTTTAGGCCGTTTAGTTGATTCAGATGATATTATTTTTACTAATATGCCTTCATCGGAAATAAGCTACGATGGTATTGTTGGAGATGCCAGAATTGTCTATTCTAAGATTGTAGGAGCAGAGGATGATTTTTTTGATATTGATTTTGAAGATGATGATGATGATTACAATCAACCTAGTCAAAATCTTTCATCTGATTCTGATAAGAATAATGATGGCTTTTCTGCAATTGATAGTGATGATGATCATAAACCTTTTGCAGCCGATGAAATGGAATTATAGCTTCAACATTATTTTAAATTAAGTGGTCAGTTAAATTAAAACAAATATCTGTTTGGCCTGATTTATTTCCTATTTTAATTCTATAATATGCTAGCTAACATATTTAATGTATTTATTGTTTAATTAAACATATAGAGTTATACCTTATAGAGACACTAATAATTATATTCACGTGCTATTTTAATTTTTAGGGTTGTAACCTAATAAGTTTGTGTAATATTTTTTCATTAGGAAACTGTCCACTTCCCGCACTACGCATGCTCACCACATTGAAAAATTTAACTAATACTTCTTCCTGATGATTTATTTCTTTCTTCACTGAGCAGATACCTGTCGAAGAAGTCTAATATTATCAAACATGTCTGACATTGAACAAGAACAAATCGTTGAAGAAGTTGTCGTTGAACAAGAATCCGGTTCTATCTCTATTGAAGATGCCTTAAAGGTTGTCTTAAGAACTTCCTTAGTTCACGATGGTTTAGCTAGAGGTTTAAGAGAAGCTTCTAAGGCTTTATCCAGAAGAGAAGCCCAATTATGTGTCTTATGTGACACCGTCACTGAAGAATCAATCATCAAGTTGGTTGAAGCTTTATGTAACGAACCAGAAGAAAAGATCCCATTAATCAAGGTCTCTGACGCTAAATTATTAGGTGAATGGGCTGGTTTATGTCAATTAGACAGAGAAGGTAACGCCAGAAAGGTTGTCGGTGCTTCTTGTGTCGTTGTCAAGAACTGGGGTGCTGACTCTGATGAAAGAAACATTTTATTAGAACATTTCTCCCAACAATAAATTAGTTAGTGTTTTCATTTAACTCGAGCTTTTATATTGTAAATTAATAAATAGTGAATGATTGTATATTAATATAAGTTTTTACTATTTTAGTAACGGTTTTTTTTTATCATTTAATTTAACGCGCATAACATTAATAACTAAATATAAACAAAAAATTTCCTTAGGCGAGAAATGCTGCTACTAGATCGACAAGAAAGAAGAGAGATCCGACAAAGAGGGGCAGCGTATGTTTTCTTTGGTGTCATTTTTGGTAATTAGTAATACTAACAGATGTATTTAGGAGAAGAAATGTTCTGGTAGATGATTTTACTATCGATCCAAACAGGGTAAATAAGAAAAAGATTGCAAGCAAACATAATTCGAGTATTATCAAGAAAGAGTTAATTGAAAATGCAAACCCAAGTAGTATTCCAGTATCGATAGATTCAAAGCCATTGGATATTCCGATCAATGAAGATGATATACACTTGGAGAATGATGATTTTAACGATCAACCCTTCGATTTTAACTATGATGCAACTAACAATGATGATTACCGTGATGAATCAATAAAATATGAAAATAGAGACAATGATATTATTAATAGTCCTCAATATAAAAAATCAGAAAATGGTGAATTATCATTAGGTTTTAGTAATGTGTTAAAAACCCCAGTAGTTGATCAAAATAAAACTAAAAAAAAAGAATCCCAATCCATTGAAATAGATAGGGTTACTCAATCATCAAAAAGCCTGAGCCATGCTTTGGAAAAAAATCATAAACTGGTTAAGTCTAAAATTGGAGCTTCAAATGATAGAATAGCGAAGATTAGTAAAACTCGTATTCGTACTTTAAGATCAAGAAAGATAACAATCAGTGAACCAATACCTTTAACAAAAACAAAAATTAAACAGAAGCAAAAACCTCTCTATGTAGATTTAGTAAGAATTTCAAATGAAGAAAAACCAGATAAAAGGCTTAAGATACACACTTTGGATGTGCTTAAATATTTCATTAAAAATTTTGAACCTCAGAGTGATACTAATAGAACTAATTTAAATGAAGATTTACTACATACTGACTTCAAAACCCATTTAATTAATAATTTGGAGAATCTAATGGACATTATAGCAAGTACCAATGATATTTTGAGTCGCCTAACAGAAGTACAAAAATTAAAGAATATTTTTAGATCCAAAATACTTGAAGTCAGAAAAGAGCATTCAGAGATTGGTAATAAACTCAATCAACTAAGAACCAAATATAATAATGAAAGAAATACATTTAATGAATTTAATAAAATTCATTCAGATCTTCAAGAAGTAACTTCTAAAATCAAAACTGCTTCCAATAATGAGAATTATGATATAAAGAATGCATTATATTATCCTGACTTTAGCATCTTAAAAAATACAATTCATCCTAAGTTAGGCTTAAGTAATAAATTATCATATATGAATGAAAAGTTACAACAAGTGAATGAAAAGTTATGACTATTATTTCTGTTTGGGTTACAAGATTATTTAAGAACAATATAATTATAAATATATAATAATATGTAATAATATGTAAAGACTAAACTAAGGCATTGAGATTTCTTCAGAAATCAATTATACTCTCTTGAAAAGTAGTGAGCAATGCTACTCTAATAGTAATTCAACATTGGGTCTAAGCCTTGTTGACATCAATTCAAATGAATAACAAAATCAGAATCTCAAAATTATTCGTCGGATACTAAAGCCATGATCATTCTATATAAATAGAAGAAGAATAATAATAAGTGAAAACCTAATTTGATAAATGATTCCTTTTTGTGCTTAGATAATGTTCTGAAAATTTCAGTGGCATCTAATAAATGATTCTTCTTTAAGTATTTATTGACATTGAAGGCTAATAATGGAAGATTTAATAAGAAAACAAACCAGTACCCATTAACTAAAAATAAAATAGTGAGGACACCATGAACACCAGCTTCTGGAATGAACCATGGGTTCAATTTGTTACATAATTCAATTGGGTTGATGTAATCACATTCTAAGTCAGAATACATTATTGTGAAGAAAACTTGCGAGAACAAGTTAACGGCATTAATTAGAACAGCCAAGATAAATAACCTAATTTTGTTAATATTTAAAGTTCCATTAAAACGTCAAAAATACCACCCATAATGTATAAAAAAAAACTTCATTTAAATATAACCCTAAATAATACTTACCAACTTTCACCAGTCATTGTTAATGATAATGTATAAATATGACGTTGTTTAAAATTCTGTCATCAATCCTTTGGACAATTGACGGGAAATTTTATGAGGATATCGATCGCAAGCTACGAAAAGATTTTGTGTAACTAATTCTTAATATTAATCTGATCTACGGCATATTTAAATTTCAATGCACCTCCACGATACCTTTTCATCAATATCAATAGTTTCATCTAATTTACCATTAAAATTAATAGGAAATAGATTAATATTACCATATTCAATTTGGTGCTCCCATTGATCTAATCTATTGTTAAAGAAACTTCTTATTACATGGATAGGCATTTCTTTATTATATTTATCATGAATAATACCTTGTATCCAATTTCCTAAGCGTATTATTCTACCTTTATATTCAGTTGTAGATAAATCTAAAACATACTTAATGTATGGCTCAGAAATTTTCGGTTGTTTTACTTCAAGTTTTGGTGTATTTTTTTGTGGATCTAAGGATCTCCATATTTCAACATAATCATGTTTTTTTCCCGTTTCTGGATTTAGCATTATACCAGTTTCTTTTCTATCATCAGATCCAATAATTGTTGAAAAATTACCAATATCATCATCGCCTTTGCATTCTGTTAAAGGTCTATTGGATTGGATTGATCTTAAAATGGATTGCGAATCAATGATACTCTTAAATAAAATTTTTGATGTATTTTCAATTGGCTCTTCTGTTCCAGCTAAACACCATTGAAAAACTTTGTTAAATGGTTGAGCATCTGTGGACATCTTACAAGGATATTTATCCTTATATATTCTAATATCAACAAAAGAATTACCAGGTGAAGTGAACACTAATGTGCTAGTATCCTCAAATTGTGGAGTTGGTGGCCATTGGAAGGCTATTCTAGTTGATAATGTCATTATATTGTTGTTTATTGTAAATTACTGTAAATTATTTTCTCCTTCTTATTCTTAAGTACTAAATTTGTAATTTGCGGAATATATTTCCTATTTAAGTAATTATGACTACATAGATATGATATCTTATGAATAGATCTCATGAATTCGCTTTTGGAAGACTTTCCTTTTGGCTTTATCTATTAATCCACCATCAAGTTTACGAAGGTTGAAAAAGTAATTGATTAACAATGTTTCGTAATTTAACCTTTGTTTAAGCTTACCAGTTTTTGACTCTTGAGATAATAGGTCTAAAAAGATCGAATCTCTATCTTGCCATTCATCTGTAGTTTTAATCAATGTCTGGTAGTGAATTGCAAAATTTTCAATATCATCCAATGTTTCTAATTGAATCGGTGTAGCATGGGCATTTTTTTGCGAGTTAGTATATTCTAGTTCTTGAGGATTAAAGACATATGGATAAATATCAACGTTGCAAGTGTTTAATCTTAAATCTAATACTTTCAAAGTAGATCTAGAACTATTCAATCCTTTTAATATCGTATCAATTCGATTCAATTGGTTACTTACCAAATGAAGTTTCCTTAAGTTTTTGAGTGAAGAAAGACCTTCAATATTAGAAATTCTGTTAAAATTCAAATTCAATTCGCTAACATTTGGAAAAATAGATGAAAATAATTCAGGAATTTGCTTTAAATTCATTGCAGAGAGTGTTAAGTTAGATAAATTTATAAATGGGATAGTATGTTCATCTTTTGACATTTTAGTCAAAAATTTTATGAACGTTGATTCTAAATTTCCAGATAAATCTAGTTTCTTGACATTTAAGCATTCTTGTAAAATACAATTTAAAACTTTTGAATGACTTTGGGATTTACAAGAAAGTTCATCCAAAAATTTCAATTTCCTTAAATTCTCAATGGTATGCAAATTATTTCCATCTATTCTTAATACTCTTAAAAATGGAAAGTGATATAGATCTAACAGAGTCAAATTATTCATCTTTAATAATAGTTTCTTCAAATAAATTTGTTTATTGCTTGATATTTTAGTTAATTCGTTTTCATTTAGATTTAATATTCTTAATTCTTTCAAATTTTCTAGTCCAACTACAGACGAAATTTTATTTTCTGATAGATTTAGTTCTTGCAAACACTCTAGATTAAATAAGTTGAAATTTATCTCACCATTAAGACAATTTTGGGAAGCATTTAAATTTGTTAAATTAGTTAGCTGTTCAATTCCATCTAAAGATGTTATTTTATTATTTGATATGTTTAACTTTGTTAAATGAACGGTATTTTGAAAATGATTTAAATTTTTTAATCGATTAAATGACACATCTAAATTTTGTAAGTCTTTATAGCTCTTAAATGATGTTATGTTTTCAACATTATTTCTTGATATGCTTAGTGTTAATACCTTTTTAGGTATACCATCAAGATACATGATTTGATTATTTGAGAGATCTAATTTTTTAAGATTGGGTAAGAAATTATCTAAATCCTTAATATTCTCTAATCCTTTATCATTCAAGTTTATAGCTGTTACATCATTCCAGTTTAACTTAGAAAAATTAGCATCATTTGATAGCAGCTCTGTTATTACTGAAACTAACCGCTTTCTAATTTGTGAAAAAGTCAAATCTTCTAATTGTGAAACTTGAGTAATATTAGAACCTTCCCTTTCAATATCAGTTTCGGTATGTGGTAAATGAAATGAAACTTCTAGTTTATTTCCAGATCTTTTTTTCAGCAGCCCTGGTTTTAGATTTCCGTCACTTCTAGATTGAATAATACTTTTTGTTGAATTTCTATCACCACCGTTGGTTATAAGATCATCAATATAATCCAAACTACCTTGAGGATGATTATCATGTTCGTTGTTAGTAATCCATTTAAAATTTTCAGTATCAAGAATCATATTTTCATATTCAATAGGCAAGTCCACACCAGGCTTTACTCTTCCTCTTACAATATTGTTCTTTTCTATAAGATCATGCGATGAATTAGAATTTTCTTTCAGAAGATTCAATTGAGATGCTCTCTTCCATTTTATGAAATCATGCATTTGAGACATGTCTTCTTCAGTCAATTCTGCATAGTCAAGAGTAACTTCTTTATCGAAATCACGTTGTTCCAACTCTTTGCGTAATTTGTAATTTTCTTGTTTAAGCTCTTCTAAGTCTTTCTGATAAAATACCTTCATCATTTTTTCTAATTCTGCTAGTCTAGCATTCATATTTTGCATGTTATTTTCTTCTTCGGTTACTTTAAATATTCCAGTTTCATTTGTATTATTTATTTCTTTATGCTGATATAACTCTTGTTTTGAGTTTTTATGTGTTTTAACTTCGGTCGTAATTTCATCTTCAGATTGTTCGTCAAAAGTATAAGATGTTTCTTCATCGGATCTATATTTATTCAAAAAAGAATTATTTTTTCCAATTTCATGTGGAAATTTTTGACTCTCATTATTGTCAAAGGAAGTATAGTCTACATGGTTTGGCTCTTTTAGTAAAGATCTTATCTGCTCTTTTTGAAGCTCTTCAGATGGTTGCTCAAAACCACTTATGAATGAAGAATATTCATCTTGCAGTGATATTTCTTGTAAAGATGTATGCTTAGTATTTTTAGGGGTTGAAGTTGCAGTTGTATAAGAATTTGAAGCAGCATAGCCATTCTGGAATTTAAACCCCCTCTTTTGAATATTACTGAAAATAGTATCTGCCTTTTTCAAAAATTGCTCTTCAGTATATGAATTAGCATATAGATGATTGTTTATCTTATTATTTGGCTCATGGTAGGATTCAATTTCACCTTGTGCTCCATCTTTTGGTGTGGAGTCTAAATCTGACGTCTTGATGTTCATTTTAGCCAATATATCATTTAATTTATCCTTAGTAAATGTATTATACTTATCCCCAAATAATTTTAACGGTGAGTCTGGATTCTGTGTATGGTTTGGTATTCCCATTTTCTTCTTGCCTTCTTCACCCAATACATCATCTAAATATCTGAGTTGATGTTTATTTCCCTGAGAAATATTATTTTGGTTTGAGATTGTAGCCATTGGGGTCGAAAATGTAGATGAGATGGAATGATTATTTGAACTTTCTTTTTTCTCTTCATGTAGATTTTGCTCTTTTTCTTCTTGTTGAGTTGAGTTGTTATCATTAAATAAAAATATCTTTTGAAGTTGTTGTTGTGAACTTTTATGAAGCCGATAATCTTCACTTGCTTTTTTCCACATGGGTATTTCAGACTGCTGTGGCTGGACTTTATGAATCATTGTATTAGTGGATGAGAAATTGAAATCAAAATCATTTGGTTTGGAAATATTAGAATTCTTCGTAATTCTGACAGAAGAGTTCAAGTCATTATTCTTATAATCATTTTCTTTATCTATATCTGTAAAACTACGTTGAACCCATTTCTCTGCTAACTCAGGCGGCATCCATTCGGGTGTGGTATCATATTGGGGTTGATTATCTAAGGTGGATGTTTTTATTGGTTGCGATATATTACTAGTATTTTCCTCTACCAACAAACTATCTTTGTTTATTCCATGATCTTCTTTAGTACGATTACCAAGTGACAGTTTTGTCTTTGCATTTGGGTGTGATTTATATTTAAAAGTATTTGGAATCGAATTTGAATTAGAATAATTTCTGTATGTAAATAGATTACTCTCATTCATATGAAACTCTGTATTTGGTAAATATTTCAACTTCCTTTGATATAAATTTTCATTTGGTTGTAAAGTTTCATTCGATTGTACTTCCAATTTATTGAGTGATTCCTCGCTTATTGGATTTAATTTCGTTCTTGAAATATTCCGCTGCTGTGTATTTTGATTTAAAGAAACACTGCCTTGAGTTTTCTTATCGTTATCAATGAATGAAGTATGACCTGAAGGAGAATTCTTTAGTGGTGTATGATCACTCAAATCTGTTTCTCTAATATATTTCCTTATATTCATTGCAGTGGAACTTAGTCCTGAAGAATTGTCCAGGATGGTTCTACTGCCCATTTTAATGTGATATTATTCTGACGCCTAGTATATTTTTCCGTATAATTTTATAAAGCTTTATAATCTTTACTTCATGTTTGTTTACATTTTTTGTTTATGTGAGAAATGTAAAGGCTGCAAGCTAACATGTAAAATAAAATGCAGGTTTAGATGTTATATGCTTATTGCACCTTACTGAAATAATAGTTTGTATAGTTCTCAAGCTCAAGCATTGATTAATTTCATTAGTTATAATACATCAATATATTTAAGTTTATATATCTGAGTTTATAAAATACTGGGTAAAATTATTGCGTGTGGTTAACTTCAATTTTACTCAAAAGCATTGGCAGGAATCAAAGCTACTATCTTTATTATTTGAACTTGAATACTAATTAAACACGGAATTTAATAACTAAGTCAAAAATTCCATTTAATTTATTAATTTTGATCAATTGTTTGCTATTAATAAGTTTATTTGTTAAAATTTGTTAGATTGATTTGTTTTTGAGTTTTTTTCACTGATTTTAATAGTTATCATCTTGATAGAACATTGAAATTTTGGTATTAAATAACTTTAATTTTTTTATTATTTTTATCTTTTTGGTCTTTTTGATTAATTGATTGTGTTTTATTTTATCAAAAGTTTTAATTTTAATATATTATAGACCAAAAGATCAAGAAAATCATATACCGCAGTCAATTACAATGGATCAGGATCAGGACAAGTCTACAAATGTCCAAGCAATGAAACTTAATCCATCAACTACTTCTAGTACAGCCAGCCATCAACATAAACAGGAACAAGAAATGTTATCTAATTTCTCTGTACCTGAACCTCCTGTATCAACCCAGCAATCAAGTGTTGCTGCTGAATTAGAAGGAGGTACTGGCTCTGGACAAAATGAAGCTCCACGTACTTTATGGATGGGCGATTTAGACCCATGGCTTGATGAGAAAGCAATTGTTGATTTATGGTGGCAAATAATGCAAAAGAAGGTTTCTGTTAGACTAATTAAGCCTAAAAATGTTAATATGGATATAAACTTTCAAGGACTAGCACACTCTGGCTATTGTTTTGTTGAATTTGAACACTTTGAAGATGCTCAACAGGCATTAGGGTTGAATGGTCAATTACTTCCTGATATTGCCATTCCTTCACAAAGACAGCCTAATAACCCTGATAATCAAAAGAAGTATTTCAGGTTAAATTGGGCTAGTGGAGCAACTCTAAATGCTCCTATTGTACAGTCTCCTGAGTACTCTTTATTTGTTGGAGACTTGTCGGCATCTACTACAGAAGCTCATCTTTTAGCATTCTTCCAGAAGAACTTTCCATCTTCAATCAAGACTGTGAGAGTTATGACTGATCCAGTTTCTGGAAAATCAAGGTGTTTTGGCTTTGTAAGATTTACTGAAGAGCTGGAAAGACAAAGAGCATTGGTTGAAATGAATGGTGCTTGGTTTGGTGGTAGGCCATTAAGAGTTGCACTTGCAACTCCTAGAAATAATTATAGAAATAGATTTCAAAGTCCACCAACTTCATACTACACTCCTGAATCACAGCATGAACTCATATATATGCCACCACCTCCACCTATGGGCTCTACTTTTGGTTATTTCGGGAATCCACAGATTACAGGAAATCCTCTACCTCCATTGAACTCATCATATGGTGGTTCTACTAATGAAAATGAGCCTCCTTCTTCGATGGATAGTATTTCTATCCCAAGTTCTCATTCCAGTGTCCCTGTAGCACCACCTATTCAAACATTTGCAGATCCAAGTAATACTACCGTATTTGTTGGTGGATTATCATCAGAAGTTACTGAACATACCTTATTTACCTTATTTAAACCTTTTGGTCTAATCCAGCAAGTTAAAATTCCCCCAGGTAAAAATTGTGGATTTGTAAAATATGCTACTAGAGAAGAAGCTGAAGAAGCAATAGCTTCTATGCAAGGTTTTATCATTGGTGGTAATAGGGTCAGGTTAAGTTGGGGTAGAGTATCGCATAACTACAAACGGTTCCAACAACAGCATGCAAATCAAGCAGCTCATCTTCAAGCAGCTGCAATGTCTGTAGGTATTGATCCTGCAATGGCAGCAGTTGCAGCAGGATTTCCACCACATATTGGTCAAATGGGAGGTATTCCACCAATGGGTATCCCTCCATCATATCAGATGAATTCAAATTCCCCAAGATTAAATGAAGAAGGTGAAGGTTCACAATTCCCAATAAATGAGAATTTTGAACAAGACCCATCAACTTTACATCCTTATTATGTCCCAATTCCACTAAATGAACATTTAGTTGTAGGTCAAACTGATGAATTAGCTAACTCTTTAGCTAACATGAACTTAGAAAATAGTGCTGAAGGTGGTGCTGCAAATATTGGATATATGGTGCCCCCAGGAATGTACAGTGGATATCCTCAAGATTTGGCCTACCATCAATTTATTCTCTCTGTCAATCTGTCAAAGAACGATAGCACTAATGAACAAGCTGCTAGTGATGATGACAATGAAAAGAATGCTGATGATAACAAATGATTTTTTTTTTTTAATTTTTTCTTCCCATTGTAATTTAAAATATGTTTTCACCTTTACTTCACCACATAAATCAATCTTATATATATATACTTGGTTACTTCTAAATTCAAAATTTCTTTCTATAGATTAATATAACTGAGTTATTTCTACATGATTAAGTATGATCGCTAAAATTTAAAAAAAACCCACTATGTAGATTAAAACATGTATAAACCTATAAAAAAAAACTCCAACATATACCATTATCCGTATTATAGATTCATATTACCAAATAACTAAGATATTTTTAGGAGTTGTATTAAAGAAGAAAAAAACCCAACCTAAATTTAGCCGATTAAACTATAAATTACGTAGCTCATTTCATAACCTAAGATCTTTCACCTCTTAATCTTCTGGCTAATTGGATATCCTTCTTTTGGATAGTGACTCTTTTAGCATGAATAGCACACAAGTTGGTATCTTCGAATAAGGAAACTAAATAAGCTTCGACAGCTTCTTGTAAAGCACCAATAGCAGAAGATTGGAATCTTAAATCAGACTTGAAGTCTTGAGCAATTTCTCTAACCAATCTTTGGAATGGTAACTTTCTGATTAAAAGTTCGGTAGACTTTTGGAATCTTCTAATTTCTCTTAAAGCAACGGTACCTGGTTTATATCTGTGAGGCTTCTTGACACCACCGCTAACTGGAGCAGACTTTCTAGCTGCCTTAGAAGCTAATTGTTTTCTTGGCGCCTTACCACCTGTAGATTTTCTAGCTGTTTGTTTTGTTCTGGCCATTTTAAAATATTATTGATATGATATAATAATATATAATAAAGAATCTAAAAAAAGGGATATAAGAAAAGGTCGATTTAAATTTTTCGCAGGAAATGGCGGCGGCAAATCATCATCTTTTTTTGATATACCCACTCTGCCTACATTAATTTCACATATGACGCAAATAATATTATTACGCAATTCAGAAATATAATGCTCCAGGTCGCACTTGGAGTTTTGGCCAATCATATTGCACTATTTCGTTTGAAATCAAGTTCGAGAAATAAGTATAGTGAGGGTCGCAAACTTAGATACAATTTGAAGAAACATTAACCCCATATATCTAATCACGTGCTTTGGATTACCTCCTTCATTTCTTACTTTAAGCATTAAACAGGCTTACTACTTCCAAAATCAAATTGCAGTTGGATGATTATGTCGTGCGAATTACAAATTTATAAAAGTGTTCCATAGTATAAAGGATGTGTAGTATTAAATGCAATAAAAAGTATAAATATAGAGATTTTAATGAATAAATATTAATTGGGACGTCTCTATAACTACTGCACACACTAATATATAATAATTAGTAGTGCAAACGAATGTAATGATCAAAAAATTGAAATGTAAGCTATATATACGATGGAGAACACATTAGTAGGTGCAACAGTAGACACAGTCGGTAGAAACGAGCCCAAAAATAGCTATGAAACGTGTGATGTGGAATGAGGAAAAGCAGATGCAATCAATTTCTGTACCACAATCTGGTGATTCTGGTCTTCATCATCTTCTTTTGTAATTGGAAAACACCATACATTAAAGCTTCAGCAGTTGGTGGACAACCTGGAACGTAGACATCGACTGGGATGATTCTGTCACAACCTCTAACAACAGAGTAAGAGTAGTGGTAGTAACCACCACCATTAGCACAAGAACCCATAGAAATAACCCATCTTGGATCAGCCATTTGATCATAAACTTGTCTTAAGGCTGGAGCCATCTTGTTGGTTACGGTACCTGCAACAATCATAATATCAGATTGACGAGGAGAGGCTCTGAAAATAATACCCAATCTATCTTGATCGTATCTTGGAGTAGAGACATGCATCATCTCAACAGCACAACAGGCTAAACCGAATGTGACTGGCCAAAAGGAGGACTTTCTAGCCCAGTTGGCAATGGTATCTAATGAGGTCAACGCATAATCCACTGGAGAAGAGGCAGTCTTTTCTGACATAAGAGGGAAGTCAGTTGGCATTGGCTTTGGTGTCAAGTCCTTAGCAGAAATGGAATGGTGTGACAAGTCCTTAGAAGAAATGGAACGAGCTCCCATGTATGAAGCAACTGGCCATACTTGACGCTTGCTTACTCCTAATATACTCCTTCTAGCTAATGAAATCATTTCCTTTTGTTTAATTATGTGTATAATGAAAATGTTAAGTATTACTAGTGAAAGAACCAGTGTTTTTAATTAATCGAATTAATGCCTAAAAGTTATTTTGTGTAACTCCAAATTTTCTACTCGATCAGCACTAATTTGACGTCAGTGATTGGCCCCGACATTCATCTATGTCGCATTAGCTTTGAGAATCTCTACGACATTGTCTTTCGTAACCATGTATATATACATTCTATTTTTTAATAACTATAGTGGATATAGATGACAAACTGAATCTAGAGGTTGAAATTTAAAAACTTTTATTTTGATATATAGTAAAGTTAGTATTTTGTACCATGTATTTGGAAAAAATGTTTTTCCTATTTGGAAAATACCATAGAAATGCTATTTCGATTGTTCTCCACTGTAAATGCTAGACTATATGAATATAGATGGTTGTTGTGCAATTGTCCTGGCTATAATATGATTTCCTACAGAATGTTAAATATAACAGACAGTAGTGTATAGTAAACTTTGTAGAAAAAGACTATTTTCAGCCGATAGTAATTAGTAAAAATGGTAGTTTATACCATTGCAACAACATTTATTGAATAACTTCATCTAAGTAATCCTTAAGCTTTTCGAGAACATCGTCTTTGACATCTTCTGGAACCATTTCCTCGGCTCGAGGCTTGATAAATGAGAAGAGTTCTTGGAAACTCATTGCTTTATCTTGGGTCAGACTCTCTTGGAGCTCAGTACTAGCAAGCTGAGAAACATTGTCAAACCAACCTGATTCATAGAGGCGTAGCTTGAGATACTTATTGATTATATCATAATTCCCTGAAGATATTAAGTGGTCCTGTATCTTTGATTTTATCTGATCAAGTTCTTGTTGTTGGGTCATCGTTTAATTGATTAATTCTAATATTCAAATTATGCACTATACCAAACCGATGGTCACTTAATCCCGATTATTTTTGTGTGGAAAATTATTATTATATTATTAGTTCCTATACAAATTGAACCAACAGTGATTATTTTCAGTTATGTTGTTAGTGTTCACGAGATTGAGTTCTTCAGTTCCATTCACTATGAAATTCGCAAAAACATTTGGCGTGCACAATATCTTGAGACTCTCTACGAACAAATGTGGGACTAAATTGCTACAACTTCAGTTATTCAAAACTATGTCATCGACAAACTCAAAGGGATCTCCGTATGACGCTAAAATCATCTCAAGCGAACCATTAGATCAAGGAAAATGGCTTCAAACTCGCAAAATCAATTACAAGGACCCACAAGGTAATGCTAGAGTGTGGGAAATGGTTGTGAGAACAACTAGAACTGAAACAACAAATATTGATGCTGTATCTATTGTAACAATTCTCAAGGGTTCTGACAACTCCAAATCTATTCTTGTGACTAAGCAGTTTAGACCACCTACTGGTAAGGTTGTTCTAGAATTGCCTGCGGGGTTGATAGATCCAAACGAAACTATTGAATCCACTGCCGTTAGAGAATTGATTGAGGAAACTGGTTACCATGGCAATTTTGTTAGACAATCATCTGTTGTTTACAGTGATCCAGGGTTAGCAAATACGAATATGGTATTGGCTTATGTTGATGTAGACCTTACTGATCCTAGGAACTTGAACCCACAACCACAATTAGAGGAAGGTGAATTTATTGATACTATTAAATTGCCTTTAGACAACTTGTTGCACCACATTGAGAACCTTATGGCTAAAGAAGGTTGCACAGTTGATGCAAGATTGTACCATTTCGCCACTGGTCTTGAAACTGCAAAGTCACTTTGATTTCCTTAAGTTATAGTGCTGCTACAACTTTAAAACATGGTTTCTACATGTTATGCCCTATATAAAGACCATATATATGTTTTTTTTGCGATTGGGTTTTGTTCTTATTCTTAATATTGTCCTCTGATAATTCTCCACATAGAACAAAATTAATGTCGCACCATTCATACTAATTAATAGTATCTTTTATTGTTAACATTTTATTTTTACATATATGTTAGATGAACATCCTCTATGTAGTCTCTGTTTAGGAGATGATACAGAGGTGCCACCTTTTGGCACTGTGAAAGATGCACAAGACTTGATTAGACCATGTACTACATGCTCGTTAGTCACCCACAAAAAATGTTTATTAGATTGGTTTAATTCATTACCGCTGAAGGATATATATGTAATGGACACTCTGAACATACAAGACGTCGATTCTATAAGAAACAATATTAATAACAATAATGAAAATGAAGTATCTTTCGAAAATCTCATTAATATATCATCAAATATGTTCAATCAATTGGTTTCTAATATAGGTGCGGGTACTGTATCACTTTCACGGCCATTACATTCGGATGCAAATGCATCTGACAAGACTATGAAGTTTCTACTAGTTGATTGTCCCCAATGCAAGCAGCATATTGTTTTCTGTATGAAACGCAATACTTTACTTTTCTTGTATAAGACATTGAGAGAAAGCACCACCAGTTATATACAATATGGACTTACATCTATAGGAATTGGTTCTGCAATTGCTGGTGTAATTTCTATGGGATATGTGGGCTTAACTAGTTGTGGTTTAAAAATGATGGACTGTATAATTCCTGAACTGCTATTAGTTCAAATTCTTTCGAAAAAATCAACTAGTTTACAGATGCCAGGCACATTATCAAGGCTAATCTTTGGAAATGTTAAAAATTATGCTGTAGATAATTTGGAAAAGGCACTAGTTAAAGGTTTAATAGACCCATTAAAATTCTCAAGAATACCCATTCTTCCTATTATATTATACAGAATGAGGTCTTCTTCGTGGTTATCATGCTTATTTTCCTATCAGAAGGACAGTATATTATATAGTTGGGGAACTGAATTGATGATAGCTGGATATTTTTCCTCCTTGGGTAATCATAAGCTATTTAGAACGGTTAGTTTTAATCTAAAAATGCTTATTAAGATTATTCTTAGTAATCCAAGAGATCTCCTGCTGGCTTCTCTTTCTATGAAAAAAATAGACTTCTGGGATATAAATAATATGGTATCTATGTTGGTTCCATTAAGGTGGTTATATGATTTAATTTTTAGATTAACAATTAACAGATTATATTTCAATCAAGCCATGAACGTTAGGCCTAGAGAAGTATCTAATAGTCTAAATTCCAATGAAGTGGATTACATCGAAGCGCTAAGCTCAGAAGTCGTACTGGAAGAAATTAAGTTTAACAGAATAAAAGCAAATATTGATGAGCTTGTTGATAGGGAATTTGAAAAGAAACCAAATATTCCACTAGTATCAATTATTCATAAATATATTAGGAAGAAAATGATTTTTCAAAAACAAAGTATTGGGAACAATTCCTTCTATTTTTCGAAGTTGAAATTTACTCTTTGGCTACACCAAACTATGGCATGTTTAAAAAACGATTATTCTACTACTTTTCTACTGCATTCTGTTACAATTAGAGCTATCACTACGACTTTGTGGCCATTCTTAGGCTCTAAGGTGGGAAATATCATATTTAATTTATTAATGAAAGATTCAAATATATTAAAAGATATTCCACAGGATAAAGTTTTGTTACTTGCAAACATTATTGGTTTAGTTGTTGTGACATTTTTAAAAGATTTATCAAATACATTTATAAGCTCTAAAAAAGTAAAAGAGTTATCACAAATGTCGGTAATATGTGTTGACCCACAGATTCCAGAAAACGAAAATGATACTCATCAACAGGAAAATAATGAACTTAATTTCCCTGGCGGATTTGAGCATTAACTTACGAAGTGTATAATTCAAATTGAAAATATTTTAATACTATTTAATTATTTAGTTATTCATCGTCATAATCTTCGTCCTCTTCAACCTTTCTTAAAGGTGGTTCTACTGATTCTTTAGTCTTTTTCTCTTCATCATCTTCATCTTCATTCTTTTGTTCTTCCTTATCTGCTACATTTGAAGAAAATTGTGGAACTGAAGTAGCTTCAGTTTTTCCTCCATTAGCTTCTTCAGTTTTTTCGCTATGATTAGAAGTAGTAGATTGATTCGTATTTTCAGGTGTAAATTTAGTAGTATTTGGTTTTTTTGATGAACCTCCGTCTTTCTTATCATCCAAATCGTGTTTGTTAGATGCCTGAGGAGTTGATACATTATCTCCTTGGTTATTATTTACAACAGCTTTTATAGCTATTGAAGTTGGATGATTTGGTGTAGCAGGATCTGAATTCTTACGAGAAACTTGTTCTGGGGTTGGGAGTTTATTTTCAAGTTTTTTCTCTGATGATTCAGAAACTGGAGGTAATGTTGGTTTTGGAGCCTGGGATTGGATAGCTTGTGCTTGGGCTTGCGCTTGGGCTTGCGCTTGGGCTTGGGCCTGCGCTTGGGCCTGCGCCTGTGCTTGCGCTTGGGCCTGTGCTTGTGCTTGTGCTTGTGCCTGTGCTTGTGCAATTACTTGAGGTGGAGCTAGCGGTAACTTAACATCTCTTGAATTCGATGAAGGTTGAACTTGAACAATTTGAGGAAGTGAGGAATGCGGGTTACCATTCGTTGTAAGTGGCTGGGGAATTCTTTCTTGTGGTGGTGGTGGTGGAATAGATGAGCTTTGTGGTGGTTGGCCTACAATTAGTTGTGGTTGTCTTGGTTGTTGTTGATGAGGTTGTTGAACTTGAGTACTTTCTAAAACCATGCCTTGAGGTAATCTTGGTTGTTGAGAAACTGGAGGTGGTTGAGGTGGATGAGTATTACCCTCTTGTTGGTATTTAATAAGTTGTTCCAATCTTGCTTTGATATGTGGATTTCCAGGATCCAATCTTTCAGCTTGTCTGTATGCATCCAAAGCATCACTGATTTGATTATTACAAGTTTCATATAATGTTCCTAAGTCATACCAAACTTCACTAATATAAGGATTTAAACGAATGGCCCTTGTATAAGCATCAAGAGCATCTCTGTATTGTGAAATTTGATAGTATAATACACCAATAGAACACCAAAAAGTAGGGTTTCTGGAGTCCCTATTAACAGCTTGTTGGAAAGCCTCATATGCGGCATTAAAGTCACCTCTGATCATATGAACTCTCCCTAAGTAATACCAAGAATGAGCATCAGATGGATCAATTTCTAAGGATTGAGACATATACTTCAAAGCCATATTTAAATCCTGTTGAAATTTTTGACCGTTAGCTCCCGCAGGACTTGCATCTGCTTGAGAATATAAACAACCTAATTGTTGAAGTACTTTTGCATGTTGTGGGTTTACTTGTAATACCTTTTCATAAGCTTCCTTCGCACCGTTCCAATCCTTTTGTTGTTCTAATACAGAACCAATTTGGAACCATACATCAGGTTGGGTAAGTGGATGTGGTGGATTACAAAGGATGTATTGGAAACATTCCAATGAGCTTTGTAACTTGCCTTGGTGCTTATAGATAATACCCAATCTAAAATAAATTTCATTTGATTTGTCAAAGTTTGGATCCAACTCTAAGACTCTTACAAACGCTTCTTCAGCATATTCTAAAGACCCGTATCTGTCATATAAAATACCAATACCGTGCCACAACTTAGGAACATTAGGATTATCCAAATAGTACAAGGCTCTTTGATATGCAGCATAGGCTCTTTGTAAATCGTCTAACATCAAGTAGCAGTGACCTAATAATCCCCAAGTTTCACCATTTTCTGGACTGAAATTCAATGCTTGTTCATATAACTCAGCAGCTTTGAAGAAAACATCTTTTGTACGGTAAATGTTAGCTAACTTGATTAAAGATTCCGCGTTATTTGGGGAGTGTCTTAATGCAGCATCGTAGGATGCAAGAGCCTTGTCTAAATCTCCCAAACTCTCTGCTAAAGACCCGATCGCCAACCAAGTCGCTGCGGTAGTTTCACTAAGAACGTTTGATGGTGTGGCTTCTGCTACAGCTGGGGAATGTGAAGCAATTGCACCATTCACTGGTTTTTGTGAATTATTCATATTTATTGGCACTGGGATCCCGGTTGCCATTTTTATTGTTGTTTTTGTTTTAACCTCAACTAATATTCAAAAAATTCTAATGAAAACAATCTGAGTATTGTTAGCTATCAATATGACCTGTTAGAATATTCAGAGAAGGTAGCTAATAAAAAATCACTAATAATAAAATTAAGCAAACGAAAAATTTAAGAAATTAAAATAAACGAAAAATATGTATGTCACTGTCGTACCTTCGCTATATATTTATAAGACCTTCAGAACATAGGTGTGAAATTTTCTTCGAGGCTCAAAAATTACAATCCGGGATGCACACCCCTAGTTTGTGGCTAGTATTAAATGACAATCGTATTAAACATATCGTACAGGGGGTGTAAAATGGGGGGTGCGAGCTCTAAATATTTGCGGTGGAATCGTTTTGATTCTCCAGACTACCCAATTATAGAGCAATTTTATATGATGGAATTACAAATAAAAAATATGTCTACGTATATGTCAATATATCATTGTAGATTTGAATGTGGAGTTTGTAATTATTTCTAATGACAATATGGTTGTACTTTCACAGGCAATATGTATAAATAACGACATGAACGTTAGAACCATGTCATCCAACAAAGCATTGTTCGACAATAGTCGTGCCACACAGAATTTTGTCACATCAAACGAGTCACGGGCGAAAACCTTAAAGAAAAAACTCCATATCACGTGCTTCGCTTTAATTAAGAAACTTTTGACAGATGTATTAGGGTTTAATGAACAATAAGGCGGGACTACAACGTAGCAGTACGACATTTCGAATACAATATCGATACGGCATTAAATCATTATATCATTAAGCCATTTTCATTAATTTTTTCGTCTACATAGTAATCATCTTTTATACCAATAAGGTAAATAGACACAAATATAAGTGCCAGTATATATATACCTAATGTCTCTTTTGGCCCCTAAATGAAGAATTGAATCCAAGAAGCTCATTAATATCCTTTGTCCAATCGTTTTCACTCCGAGCAATACACCAGATTCCATTGAGGTTATTACCAGAGTTCTCTATGCCTTCTACACAATCATTATCTAACTTAAGTACGTCTTGATTGGTGACAGGACCAAAAGAGAAATTAGAATTATTTTCGTTGACCACATGGATTTGGTCTCCAGGTTTTAAATCCTGTTGCGAAATACCATCAATTGATAACCGTATCGAGTGATTTCTGTTATTATCAGACAATTTTAGCATAATGTGAGATGTAGAAGGCAAGATCAAAGGTCTGAAAGATAATGATCGAGGACAAATTGGCGTCAAAAGAATACATGGTACTAATGGATGGCTAATAGAACCACCAGAACTGAGAGAGTATGCAGTAGAGCCTGTAGGAGTTGAAAGAACAATACCATCGGCAGTAGTGGTAGTTAAAAATTCACCATCGATAAAAATATCAAGTGAGGTTAAATTTGGTTGGCTTCCTCTATGTAAAACAATATCATTCATAGCATGAACCATTGATGACGAATTAATAATTCTAGGTAAGCTCGTAGATTGTACTTCGGTACTTTTCTCTGCTTCCTCTGGTATCATCTTTTCTCTGCGTCTTATAACATGACATTCTAATCTGTCTCTGTGTAATGCTTTTGCACGGGATTCGTATACCATTTTAAACGTTGCAGCTAATTTTTTGAAGTCAAATGGGAGCAAGAATCCCAATGTTCCCAAAGCAAAACTCAAAACAGGAGGAACATTTTCATTCAGGAATACACTTACTGCTCTCAAAATTGTACCATCACCACCTAATGTTACAATCAAATCGGTTTTGTTAATAATTTCTTCTTGTTTTCCAGTAAATATTACATGTTTTCTGCTAGAATCAGTAAATTTTTGTAGAATTGGTCCATTATTTTCATTCATTTCATGTATCAATTCATCAGCTACAGATTCGTTAACGATTATATTTACTGCTGGGTAATTTTCATGTATATGGTTAATAAATTGAAGAGTAGCATTCCTAACATCATGATTCCATGGTTTCTTAACAACATACACATTCTGCAATGGTGATGTCCAAATAATGTTATGTAAATTTGAATGTGATGATAGAATATATTCCGGATGTGTCGTATTAGCTAGTGTATTACACAGCTTGATTTCTATAAGTTTATTTAATGTGTTATAATTTGTACTACTCGATATGTGTCTTCTTGAGGTTTCATAAATGGAAACCAAATAACTGTTATTCAAATTACCTATCCTGAAACTCCGGCCCCAGCTCGCTGATATATTTCTTAGAATGAGCATTATATAACCTAATTATAATCCAATTCAATCAACTGTATTATTTATTCTATATTATTCTAATGAGTCGTCTATTATCGTATATTTAATTAAATTGTGCTTTCTACCTTTTTTTTGGTCTTCCTTTGATCATATATTCTTTGGGGTACTTCTGACTCAGAATCCTTTTTTGGCATAAGCTTGTCAGGTGATGCGCAAATCAAAAGATTTAAGTTTGTACTTATTAATTATACAAGAATTATAAAAGTTGATACAGTGTAAAAATATTTAATTTTCATTATTCAATTCATTGATTTCCTTAAGTTCTTCATCAGTTATAATATTTTTTTCTTGGTCGCTAACAGGTTTTTTCTCTTCTTTTGTAGCTTCAGCACCATTTGTAGTAGAATTGGACTCAATGTTATGTTCAGTCTTGTCGTCTCCATTATCATAAAATTCATTATCTGGAACGATATGTTCATCTCTGGCTTGTTGAGATCCACCTTTAGTATCCATAGCTTCCTTGGTATCTTCTTCTATATCACCTTCGTCTTCAACATCATTTGGTACATAATTCATTTGAACTGATGGGGCAAACTTCGTGTTTTCTAAATTAGAAATAATGTTTGTGATGATTTTGTTCATAAATTCTGGAGAGTTTGCATTATACATATTGGATGGACGAACATCAAGTTTATAATCTGGACCATAATACTCGTAATATTCATTATAAGGCAATTCTGATGGTAAAATAACATTATTTAATAAACCTGCTTCATATGACCATGTTCTAGCAACGTTTCTCATTGTGTAACCACCACCACCAACTACCATCATAGGTACATTGAAGGATTTAACAAAATTAACACAATTTGCATGACCATTCATGGATAAATTGAAACAACCTAATCTATCACCACTCAAAGAATCACCACCACATTGTAAAACAATGGCAGAAGGTTGATACCATTCCATGATCTTGGAAATAACTGGTTCAAAAATAGATTTATATGTAGAGTCGTCAATACCATCTCTTAATGGGACATTGACTGAATAATATTTACCCTTACCAACACCTATGTCTCTCAATTCACCTGTACCCGGGAAGAACTCACCATATTTATGGAAAGAACATGTCATAACTCTATCAGTGGTATAGAATGCTTCTTCTACACCATCACCATGATGAACATCAATATCAATATATAAAACTCTAGGATGATATCTTAATAATTCAATAATACCTAAAACAATATCGTTCAAATAGCAAAAACCAGATGCCTCAGACTTTTTAGCATGATGCAAACCACCAGCATAGTTGATAGCAATATCACATTTACCTCTATTTAACCTGGCAGCACCTTCCATCGAACCACCACCAGAGATACCACAGTATTCAAACAAACCATCGAAAACTGGACAATCGTCACCAACATTAAACTTTATTTGTTCTTTTGAAAACAAATCTAAATTGTCAGGAGATACACGGCTCAAGAAATCAATATATTCATCAGTGTGAAACTGACACATCTCTTGCTTGGTAGCTGGCTTAGCACGATAAATTTCCATCTTTTTGTATAACCCGTAATTCATGATCAAGGAGTGTGCCATTCTTATACGATGTGGTTTCATTGGATGTCCTGCTCCATAAGCATAGTTACCAACATCGGCATCATAGAAATATGCTACTCTCTTTTTCTGGGTAGGATCTACCTTTAATTCGTCAAATGGTAACTGCGTATACATTAATAGTTCGTGAAATTGTTTCGTAATAAACCCACTGATAAATTCTATAATTTAAAGTCTAAATATATATGTATATATATTTTTTTTTTACTAAAGAAATATCGTTTCACAAACAAAATTCAACACACGGTCTCCTTTATACCGCCTAAGTACAATGATAGATATCTGTTAGTTCTAGTTTATTACTTCAATAAAAAAAACATACTTATTACATGAAACTATTCCTAGTATTGTGAGGTAAGGAGTTACCCGCATTTCCGTGCATTTTACTAAAGTATATGCTAATTATATACATGGTGCTATACTTGTTCTCTGTCTCTTCGTAATCTATTTTGATATTCTTGTAATTGTTCATTTAATTGGTTCTGTAATTGTATATTGTAGCACCAGTTCTCGTATACTTTTTCGTTCACTGGGAAATTCAATCCATTATTCTTCTCAATGCCAAGGGCTCTTTCGGTTTCAGAAAGTGGTAATATCCAACTATACCAGCCATTACCCATGACACTAGTCCAATTATTAGCAAATCCTATATCAAATATATTTTGGTTTAATTTTTCTTTACTATTCTCGTGAAAAGTATATTTGAATTCTTTTTTATTTTTAGGCTGCCAATTGTTATCCATGAATTCCAAAGTGGTTCTATTCTTGAATACCAAATATATACTGAATAAAGAAAAAACACTCAATGGGATGGAAAACGAAATTCCTAGGAGAAACAATACAACCATTTTGATGGATATAACTGTTTTTTCATACTCTTCGTCTTTAATAAATTTCCACAAGAAAACCGAAGTACTAACAAAAACTAGACTCGAATAAAGAGAAACATATGCCAAAAATTGAATAAAAAATTTGTGATTATGGAACCCTATACATGCAGCAAACCAAGGGCAATGATGGTCCATTTTAAGAATGCATTTATTGCAGGTTGAACAATGGTGTGTTCTATCAGGTTTCCAGACACAGCATTTGGAACAATATCTATATGCTGCAGTCTTGCTGGGAACCAAATGTGGTTTCATATATTGACTTGGTCTTTCAGACTCTTCTTGTACTTCATTATGGTCTAAAAGACCTGTTGCTGAGCTGAATCCACTATCATAAGGATTCTGCGATTGTGTGCGCCCCTCTGTCAACAGACCAATATTTCTTAATAATAGCTCAGTATAATCAAGAGGTGATCCAGGGCCTACCAGTATAATTAAGTAGTATAGGTATATGCTAATGGCCACTAATATTATGGCAAGGAAGTTCACAAAAAGTGCAATAGAAGGGTATCCATAGTTCGAGATATTTTGATAGCTCACATTGCAAAAGGTATATAAAGTCCAAAGAAGCAACGAATTAACAAGAACCTTAGGAAAAAGTGAAGCTAAGTAACATATGATTGACTGGCTATCAGTATTTTCTAGAGAAGTGTATCTCATTATGTTACAAACAATTTACTTTACACAAACAAATGTTAAGTATGAAACAATTTAATTTTATTCTGTGCGATATCTATTAGGATTTTCAATATATACAATAACTATTAAGTATTTTTCTTTTCTACTGATATCAGTGGCTTCTTTAATTTTATTAATGCTTCATATCCAATACCCCCAAACACCATAAGTACACCACTCCATTGTAAAATATTTAGGTTGTGACCAAATAAAATAACGCTTAATATCATACTAAGCATTTTTCTGGTAACTGTAGCAGTAATTAATACTAAAGAGCCATATTTTTCTAATATAATAAAAACAAACACTTGGCCAAAAGCGCCAAATAATGCAAATGCAAAAACGTCAAACATTGCCTTAGGGTAAGCCTTGAAAAACAAGATAGAGTACACAACAACATTTTGGTATTTAAAAATTAGCACGTATAATGACGAAAGAACAAAGATCAAAAAATTAAGTATTGACATTAATGTTGCTCCTGTAATCTTAGGTGTTTCACTTTTTAAGTTTTTATCAGAGGAGCCTTGTAATTTGAACATCTGATCTTGAGTTGAATTAGTTAAACCATCTAATACCATAGATATAATAAGCTGCAGAATTCCTAATAATGTTTTTCCATCATTATTGGATGTTTTCTTAGTAGATGAATGAGCTAGAGTAAACATTGAAACCCCCAATGTCACCATTAATGCAACAAAGTACTTATACTTTGGGAACTTAGTTCTATACATAACTAGGTGTACAAGCATAACTGGGATTAGCTTACATGACTTAGCTAACAAATAGACTAAATAATCTACATGTTTAAAAGATTCATAGCCAATTGGAGAAGCAATGCTGGAAGTAATGGAGATTAATATGAAATATTGTACATATTTCATGGCGACTTTTGGCTCATTTTTGGTAAATATTGATAACAAATTTGAATTTGATTTAATTCTTAAATAGCAATACCCGATCAAGGATGCAAAAAATGCTTGTATGATATTAATTATCAATGGGGCTTTAAAGTATTCAGAAACCTCACTAGCGTGTTTATAATATGGTTTGGTATTGATTCTTTCTTGCAAAATAGACCATGAAATAAATGAAGCATATAATCCTGCAATATTTAATATAAGCACAAATGCCTGTCTATTATTTCCCATAATTTCTTAGATGACTAAGGCTTTCTATAATAATCAAAATATTTGGAAAACATTACACGTTATTACAAAACTTTTTGATACGTAAATCGCCATATATATTGTATACAGGATCAATAGTTATAAATTTAAGAACGACCAAATATACCAAAGAAACCACTGCGTTTCTTATCAGTATCTTCAGTTTCAGGTTCAGTAGATGATTTTGTAGTAGAGCGACCCAAATCGTAATTAATATAATTGTAACCAATGTCAAATAAAACTGGCTTACTTAAAATTGGTTGAACTTTAGCTTTTTCATTTAGGTTTACAATAGCATTCAATTCAGCGTTGGAATATCTATGCATATTTTCAGCAATAAAACTTTCACCTGAATTAGACAAATCATGGTAGAATTGAGCAGCAACATGTGTTCTAAAGATAGTATCTTTCAATTCTTGTAAGAAACTCTCAAATTCTTTATTATCAGTTATTTGATATGGGAAGTTATCAGCTTCATAAAACTTTCCTTTGATTGATGAGAAGCCTTGGTAAACAGCATTATATATTTTAAGAGCTTCAGGGAATTTTTCAAGTTTTCTAAAACAATCGCCAACTGTTATAGATTTTTTAGCAACGAAGTACTCTTGTAAATTCTTTAAAGAACTATATAAAGCTTCGTCATTATAAACACCCGGTAATTCTCTTAATTCGTTAATTGTAAGTTCGATCGTAGAATAAAGTCTGATAATATCCTTGTTGCTTTCAAACAAATTAGTAGCCTTCAATTGCTCCACAATTAAGAGATCTCTTTTAAGTCTAGTAAACAAGAAATTGTAATTGATATAAGTCAAAACAATAGCTCTATTTTGAATTATTTCATGGTCATCTTCATCAGCATTCTTCTCCATATCAGTCTTATGAATTTCAAGGGACTCTGTCCATCCTGATAACAATGTATCGTATTGGTTGACATCATTATATTGCTTCCAGTGTGTTTCATTCTCATCTGTTAATTTCATGATGTTAAAAGCTAATTCATCGTTATATAATTTAGCTTCATGGTCTCTCCATTGAATAGATTCAATCAATTGTACAGATGAAGATATTTCAGATACAAATTTAGGGTCTATTTTTTCAATAATTTGTATCACTGGAGATAAATATGGTAATCTATTGTCCTTGCAGTGTTTACATGCAATTGTTTTAAGGTCTGAAGTGTTGGTAGAAATGCTATCATCTTGTGATACAGAAACTTTGAGAGATGGATTAACAACAGAATCAAGCAATTCATTAATCAAGGTTTTCTTAAATTGACTAGCTTCATCATCTTCACTAGAGTTTTCAATTTGAGAATATAAAAAGTCTAAAGCACATTTGGCAATGGAAAAGGCATTGACTGCATTAGACCATTGTTTCTTTGTGGTTGATAATGCACCATGAATCAAAGCGGCATAGATATATAATTCAATCTTTTTAAATTCATCTTCATCTTTGGTAATTTCTAATAGCTTTTGACTAGATGACAACGATTTTTTGATTTTACTTACCATAAGATTTCTGTAAGATGATACTCTATCGTTACTGATTTCTAACAAGCTCTTAATTTCTAAAGAGTATAATATATCTCTTTCTGCAGTTAAAAGTAAAATCAAACCAAATCTTGAATCCTTTTCGTAGTCTTCTTGGTTGATTTTAGAAATCTTTTCTTTCTCCTTGTAATGACGAGTATCTTTTGTAACTATGTTCAATTCATGACGTAAATTGAGTAGCTTCTTATTAATTCTCTTTCTTTGCTTATGAAAATCTTCTGGATTTGTAAGATAGGTACTCATACGAGCACCTATCGTAGTAGCAAGTGGAGAATCCATAGTGATTTAGGTAAGTATGATATATTACTTTAATTAAAGAAACTTTTCATTATTATCGACCAATAATACATTGATCGATACACGACTTGTCTACAGATTCTACACCAAGTATATCATTCTAACAAAACCATTTAAATAAAAATAATATACAAGATATATTATATTATTTACATGCATAAAGCTATAATATCAAAATAAAAAAAAAACTATTGACACAGTCATTAAACTTTGTAAAATAAATATTAAGAATTGAAAAAAAAAGAAAGTGGACGAGTCCGGAGTCGAACCGGAGACCTTTCGCATGCTAAGCGAACGCGCTACCAACTACGCCACACGCCCTGAGAGGAATGGTCCCTAGCAGGATCGAACTGCTGATCTTGGCGTTATTAGCACCACGCCTTAACCAACTGGGCCAAGGGACCATTTCTGAACTTTAGATGTTTCAGAATAAATTCGATCCGTATCTTTAAAAAGGTAATTTTCTTTTTTTGGTTTATGTTCTTGTTCTTTCTTTATAATTTTCTCCTTATTGGGGCCCCTAATCCAAGCTCTTTTCATCCTCATATTTATCTTGCCAACGCAAGATGTTCGAGGAATATTTTCAAAATAATCTGTATTTTCAAAATGTGAAGTTTTGAAATTTGTGAATGCAGTGAAAAGAGATAATGGTTCCCAAGTCAATTCATCAGCTATAGGGTTTCTCCTCTTCTTGATTCTCCCTTTTAAGTATTGTATTTTTCCTGATTTCATTTCTTTTTCGTATAATTCTTTTAGTTTTAATTCCATATTAATTGACTTTCTAATTGATTTACTTACAAGATAACAATTCAATGCATATTTCTTCAAACGTAAATTTCCAATTTTTTTGCATCTTGTTGGATTCCTTTCTGAATAGTGATATATATTACCAATCAGCTTGTTTTTTGAAGATTGTGGGTTGGATTGAGCGTATGTGTAACTTTCTTCTTCTGGATCCAATTTTTCTAATGATTCATCATTAAACTTTGATGATGTGGAAAAGTAATTGCTGTAGTTTAGTATACCTGCTTCCAATGATAAATTTGAAATTGGGGCATTTGATCCATATGTTACATAATTATTATTTTGCTTTTCGTAGTCCAGGAGATGGTTTATTCCATGAAGCAGATAATTGGTAATTAGTGTATCAAATATATTTATGTTATTGAGTGAAGGTGAATTTTCTGTTGAATGGTGCAGTTTTACTTCTTCTGTAGAAATATTATTCAAAGAAGTTATGTTTGTATTATTTGTTCCAATTGAACTATTAGAATTATCTAAATTTAGGAAATTTTCCACATTTGTTGCAAAATTATTACAAAATTCATTGAATAAGTTAGATTCAGTAGAATGGTTCATATTTCAACAAAACCCAGTTTAAATCAAAATTAAGAATATTTTTTACATATATATATATATATTTAAAGTTATTTGTGTTCTATGCTATAGGAGTAGCATAAAAAATTAGAGCGAAACGATGCGTTCGCAGCCAAATTTAATTCAAAAAATACGAATTGCATGGCGACACTTAATTTTGCTTTATTTTTGGAAAATTAATTATGATGTAATATTGTTATGCTTCTATTTTTGATAAATTTAAGAAGATAATATTCAAACAAATCAGCTAACTATTTCTAAAAAAGCAAAAAAAACAAAAGAACATGATAATCTAGAGCGATTGTTTTTATTGTATATTTAAATTCATAATATTTAATGTAAACCGATAAAAATCAAAGTAATAAAAGACTACTCAAAGCATAAGCTATTTCTTAATTAGATTATGCTTATTATTAAGTTTTTTTTCTTGATCATTATAATAAAAGCTGATACATGTAAATTAAAAACATTGATAGTCGTGCGATAACTAACGAGATATGAATCATACACTTGGGGAATTATTTTTCATCTAATATAATATCAGCTTCTTTATTTAAATATGCTTGAAGCTGGAAAAATACTGTATAGCCTAAGATCTTTGGGTCGTTTTGCATCGAAACAGGGATACTATAGTGTTAAACAATTTAAAAGAAACAATAGCGTTTCTTTTAAAAAACTATATCCTGAATTGCAAGAATCTGACTTTACACCACAAGGAAAACCAGATTACGTTAAATTAATTTTAACATCTAGAGTTTATGATGTTGTTGATAGGGGTGGGTCTCCTCTAACTCATGCAATTAATATTTCTCACAGATTAGGTACAAATGTATACTTAAAACGTGACGATTTATTACCAGTGTTTTCTTTCAAATTGCGTGGTGCTTATAATATGATTGCTCATTTGCATTCAAACTCCCCAACTCCATTATCTGGTGTTATTGCTTGTTCTGCAGGTAATCATGCCCAGGGTGTTGCATTTTCTGCTAAAAAGCTTAATATCCCATCCACAATTGTTATGCCAACTGCAACACCTTCTATTAAATACACTAATGTTTCCAGATTAGGCTCCCAAGTTGTATTATATGGTGATGATTTTGATTCAGCTAAGCAAGAATGTAATAGATTAGCATCGTTAAATAATTTGACTAATATTCCTCCATTTGATCACCCATACGTCATTGCTGGTCAAGGTACAGTTGCCTTAGAAATTACAAGACAATTAAGGTTAGATAAATTAACTGCTATATTCATTCCTGTAGGTGGAGGAGGTTTAATTGCTGGTGTTGCTGTCTATTTAAAAAAGATTGCTCCTCATGTTAAAATTATTGGTGTAGAAACTTATGATGCTGATGCATTATACCAATCAATAAAGTCTAAGAAGAAGGAAACTTTATCTCTGGTTGGTGCCTTTGCTGATGGTACTGCTGTTAAAGTTTTAGGTGACGAAACTTGGAGGCTTTGTCATGAACTAGTTGATGATGTTGTCAGGGTTCTGACTGATGAATTATGTGCCGCTATTAAAGATATTTTTGAAGATACAAGACTGATTGTTGAACCTTCAGGTTCTTTATCTGTTGCCGGTTTAAAGAGATACATAGCTGAACATCCAGAAATTGATCATAAGAATCAAACCTATGTTCCAATTTTAAGTGGTGCCAACATGAATTTTGATAGATTAAGATTTGTTAGTGAAAGAGCTGTTTTAGGTGAAGGAAAAGAAGTTTCATTAGCGGTTACCATCCCAGAACGTCCCGGTGAATTTGCAGCTCTTCAAAATATCATCCACCCTAGATCTATAACTGAATTTTCTTATAGATACAGTAATTCCTCTAGAGCCAATGTTTTTGTCAGTTTTAATGTTATTAACAGAGATAAGGAACTGGCTCAAATCATGGAAATTATGTCCTCTAAAGAATTCAATTATGAAGTTGTTGATATATCAAATAATGAATTAGCTAAGACTCACGGTCGTTATTTAGTCGGTGGTAAAGCTCCAGTTAAAGAAAGTAAGAAAAGAGAAGAAAGATTATTTACTTTCGAATTCCCAGAAAGACCAGGTGCATTAAATACATTTTTACAAGCTTTAAAGGATAATTGGGATATTACTTTGTTCCACTACAGAAACCACGGTAATGACGTAGGTAAAATTTTATGTGGTTTCGTTTTACCTGAAGATACTAAGGAAGAAGATTTTCAAAGCTTTTTGGTCTCCTTAGGATACGCTTTCAAGGATGAATCTGATAATTTAGTTTATAAAAAGTTTTTAAGATAATTAATTTTAAGTATATATTTACATCATCTTTATTAATACAATAACTATTTACACATGCATCATTCTGAACGACGCAAAAATGCTTGATATGCTTCATGATTTATGTGAACTTTACCAGTTAATTTCATTTGTTTTTTACCCTCCTTTTGACGCAGTAACAATTTCTTTCTTCTTGAAATATCTGCAGCATGTAATCTTTGAGTAACATCCTTTCTTTTGGCTTTAATCGTTTCCCTTGCTATAACCTTACCATTTACTTTTGCTTGAATTGCAACTTCGAACAATTGAAAACGTAAAAATTCCTTAAATCTAGTAACATTTTCTTTACCTTTAGTCATTATTTGGGATTTATGCATCACTTGAGTTAAGGCATCTTGTGCTTCACCATTAACACATAATTCCATTTTCACTATATCAGATTTCTTATAACCCGAGTCTTCGTAATCTAAAGAAGCATAACCTTTAGTACAACCTTTAAGTTTTCCAAAGAAATTTTCAACTAGCTGTGCCAATGGAATTTCATATTTTAATAAAACTTGGCCAGTTACTAAATATTCTAATTCTTTCTGTATACCTCTGTTGTTCTCACATAATGACATCACGGTACCGATGTATTCATCAGGAATGGTAATAATTGCATCAACATATGGTTCCATTAGCATTTCTACATTATGGCTTCTCAAATCTGAACCTGGAAATTCATCAGGGTTTGTAATAATCTTTTCAGAACCATCTCTAAATACAATTTTGTATGGTACGGTTGGTGCTGTCAAAATAATCTTAGCTCCATATTCCTTTTCTAATCTTTCCTTAAATACAGAAGCATGCAATGATCCTAGAAAACCAAGCCTCCAACCAAGGCCTAAAGCATTAGAAGTTTCCTTTTGTAAACTAACTGATCTATCATTTAATACTAAGTTGGCCATATGGTCATCCATAGTTTTAAATTCTGAACCATCCGCTGGAAATGCACCAACAAAAACCATTGGTTTTGGTTCCTCAAAACCTGGAAGTGGTTCCAAACCTTGATGTTGACCATATTGAAAAAAAGTATCACCAATTTGTGCTTCTTTAGGATTTCTCATACCTGGAATAATATATGCAACTTGACCGGCTCTAATACTATCCATTGGGGTGATATCAGGATACATTATACCGACTTCTTTGACATCATAGACTTTATCAGAATGTGCAGACAAGATTTTTGTTCCCTTCTTCAAGGTACCATCAACAACATTAACTAACATAACCACACCAACATAATTATCATGCCATGAATCCACAACAAGTGCTTTTAACGGTTTCTTTGAATCACCAGAAGGGGCTGGAATATTTTCTATGATAGAAGGAATAATCTGATCTACATTTAACCCTGTTTTAGCACTAACTGGGATGGCATCCTCTCCTGGAAGCTCAAATGTGGATTCTAACTGCTCAATAGATCTTGGAATATCGGCTCCATCCAAGTCAATTTTATTAATAATTGGGATCATTTTTAATCCTAAACTATAAGCCAAATAAAAATTGGCTACAGTTTGCGCTTGAACACCTTGAGATGCGTCTACTAATAATAAAGCACCTCCACAAGAAGCATAGGAACGTGAGACCTCAGCTCTAAAATCGACGTGCCCTGGTGTATCAACTAAATGCAATAAATAATCCTCATTTGTCTTTGGGTCATTATAAAACATAGAACATGTCTGTGCTTTTACAGTAATACCTCTTTCTCTTTCTACATCCAATTTATCTAGCACCTGTTTATTTGTATCTCCTTTTTGAATTACACCAGTCAATTCTAATAATCTATCCGAAAGGGTGGATTTACCATGATCCACATGTGCAACAATACTAAAATTTCTAAAATTTTCAATAGGGATCTTCGATATTCTTTCTTGAATCTTTTTAATGTATTTTTCTTTATCTAATGATATTTTTTTATCCTCAATAACTGCAGTTTTATTCATAGAATAGCACCTTTTAAATAAATCTATTCTCTGAATACCTCTTGAGGGTTTCTTCAAATGCCAACTGTACCTGAACAGTAGCATGGTTTATACGATACAAGAAGCGATGATTATTTGCAGACTGTAGTTAAACTATTTAAATTATCATAAATTTTTTGTACAATGCGAGCGTTGCGATTACCTTCTTAGCGTTGAAGAAATAAATGATTATATATGTTAAAATAACTAAATAAATAAATAAAATACATTGAGAAGTAAATTAAGCATTTTCTTCAGCAAATTTGTGAATGAAATCTACCAATAACTTTACACTATCAAGAGTAACAGCATTGTAAATCGAAGCTCTCATACCACCAACAGATCTGTGACCCTTCAAACCAGATAACTTGTGTTCAGCAGCTTCCTTGATAAACTTTTCTTCTAAGCTTTTATCAACTAAATTGAAGACAACATTCATATTAGAACGGTATTTTGGATTAGTGATATTAAGAATATAGAAATTAGACTTACTTTCTAAAGCATCATACAATAAATTGGCCTTTTGTTCATTGATCTTTTGAGTAGCTTCCAAACCACCTTCTTCTAATAACTTTTGAGTAACTAATTTCAAAATGTGACATGTAAAAATAGGAATGGTATTATAAGCAGAGTTGTTCTTGACAACAATAGGATAACTGAAGGCAATTGGGGATAATGGAATATTTAAACTCTTCAATTCTTCATCAGATGGTTGTTCTAACAATGATTTCTTTATAATATAAATGGTTAAACCAGCTAAACCAATGTTCTTTTGGGCACCAGCCATGATTAAACCATACTTACTAATGTCAATATTTTTGGACAAGATATTAGAAGACATGTCAGCAACAAGTTCGACTCCTTCTGGTAAATAGCTTGAATCTGGAGTATCCTTGAATTCATTACCATTGACAGTCTCATTATCACAAACGTATAAGTAAGCAGTTTCCTTATCAATTGGCTTCCATTCAGAATATGCTGGGATGTCACTATACTTCAAGTTCTTAGTATCAACAACGATATCAACATCAAAGCCAAGTCTTACAGCTTCCTCAGCAGACTTCTTAGACCATGAACCAGTAATTGCATAGGCAGCCTTAGCTTTCTTACCTGTTCTCTTTGCATAATTGGCAATTAAGTTATAAGCAATGGAAGAGAACCCAGTGGTACCACCACCTTGCATGAAAAAAACCTCATGAGTATCAGGAATATTTAATAATTTGATCAAGTTTTTCTTGGTATCATCAATAACTTTGATTGCAGGTTTAGAACGGTGTGAAATTTCACCAACACCTAAATTTTCACCTTCATAATTAATCAAATCTAATGCAGCTTGTTGTAAAACTGAAGTTGGTAACAAGGCTGGACCAGCTCCAAAATAATTTGGTTCTTCACGAGTTAATTGTTGTACCATTTTAACGATAATCTATTTTATTACCTTCTGTTGATGCAAGCAATGCTACTTATTTATACAATATATTAATATGACTCAGTCCGCACTAAATTAAAATTACTAGACACAAAATCACAACTTGGACCAACAAGATATACCAAAAAATTAATCACAAATTGTAATAATTATTCTTCTAACGGGTTACGTATGACTATACCTGTAATATAGTATATTATTTGTGCTTCCTCCTCTTCATCTAATAAACCATGTATGATGCAATCTGTTTCTGTTAGCATAAGGACTACTGTATGACAATTTGCAACAATCTTAGATGCCATCTGCCAATCCTTTAATTTCACTAAAATTGCCACATCATCATCCTCACAGTTCAACAAATCACTATCATCCTCTATTTGGAATGCAGCTTGAGGTAAAGAGTCGCTGCCTAACATCATATGACTTGGCTTCAGCACCTCTAATTTATTATTCCAACTTAATGTTACTTTATGATTTCCATCCTCCAAAACAAACCGTAGCAGACCTCCATTATTCCTACTTGCCTGTATTTTTATTGTTTCATTCAATGAAACTTTTTTGAATTTTTCAAGTCTTTTATGAATTGCAGAAAATTCTCGTGGTAATCGAATGACCAACTTTAAATCTTCAAGAATAGGTTCCTTAAGTAAGTGATTATTATTGTTATTCTTTAAAATCCTTACTGGAATCCGAAAAACATGATTAACTGTATTTTGATTGATATTTACATGTGAATAGAATAATGCCATTGATGCAGTTCTGCTTTTGCTACCATTTGTACTATTGCCACCATCTGATTCTTTTCTTTGTAACCTTAAATTTAACCCTTCACTATTGGCTTTATCAAAATTTTTGAGAGTTTGAAGGAATAAATCCACATTGATTTCTAATTGAATAGTATTATTTTTCAAACTTTGAATTTCTATTTGATCAAATATCTTATTTATTTGAAGTTTACACCATACATGTGGCTCTTTAGATATGATAGAACTACTTGTCAGAATAATCAGCAAATTCTCAGGATCAAATTGTAGAATGACATATTTTCTTAACAGACTAATCAATGAAAGAGTAATCTTAAGAGACTCTATGTTATTAGTCCTCAACTTTAACTTCATAGCTTTTCATCACCAATAATATATATATAATATATCTAAAATTATTCTAGAAGTTGATTAATTGATATAATTAAAATTATAAATAATGATGTATATTATTTTATTTTCCCTATGTAGAGATCTCAATTTCTTTACAGCATTTTCTTATGTTCAATTTTTTATTTAAATTCAACAAAAAACATAATATTTTTAATTAATTATATATAGTTTATATTATTTTATATACTGAAATATGAATATCTGATCATTCAACTAAAATAAAATAAGTCTTTCAATTCTCCTGAAATTTTCATGAAAACATTCTTATCTATTTTATCTATACTTATACATTAAAGTGTAACACCACTACTATTTCGTAATTATTTTCTAATCATTAGTGTTTTAAGAACTAACGATCTTTATGACTTTCATAAAAATTGAATTGCTATGCATAAAATTGCTTAAAACTTTTTTTTTTTATTTTTTTTTTTACCTAATAATTAACACATTCATTTAACCTACTAAAATATTATGCTTTCAAAATAATGACCACAGAATCGCCTCTCAAAAACATTTTTGATACAAAACGTTCTTTAGATAATGTTTTTATCTTTTTTCCTTTTCCATTAGTAACAGTTTCTGTCCATAACTCCTTTACATTTTCTAATATCAAATTACAATGCCTATCAAACCCTTTGACTTTGCCCACTAATTTATGATTATTACGACATGATATGACAATTGGCGTACTATTATTCAAAGCAGATTGAAGGAGAGACATAGGTCCATGTGTAAATTCAAACTCTTCAACTTTTTGAAGTTCTAATTCAGTTAATTCAGAGCGTGGTCTATCAATAAGTTCTCTGTGTTTAAATTAGTATTATATTCACAAAAAAAGGCAATATATATAAATATTACTTACGACATATTGTTATCTACTTAGCTATGTTTGATGCATTAAATTATTATGATGGTTTATATTTATACATAGAGGTGTGTGCATCGCACAAAAAATTAGAGAGGACCTAGGCTGTTTTTTGATATTGACTAAGTGGAGCTGCCAATGAACAGGCTCTCTTGATAATATTTTCGATACGATCTTTCAAGACTCTAGATCCACATTCCACTGATAAGTTTGAGTAATCAATTTTCGCTTCATTTTTACCAAATTTAATAGTCGCGTTATCATTATTCGAGTCTAGTGCTTCACCAAATTGTGCTTTCAACATTGTATAAATACGATGTTTACGACTAGAAATCTCAGTATTAGCATGTGCAAATCTTTCTTGTTGTAAAACTTCTTCTTTAATATCATCACTAGGTTCTTCCTTTATATGCGAATGAGAGTGAGAATGAGAACAATTCTTTGATGTCAATTTAACCGATGCTGGTGAAGAATCGATAGAGTACAAAATAGCAATAACACTATCAGCTAAAGAATCTGCCATAACATTATCATTAATCCATTCAACTCTAATATATATTCCACCTTTCTTTGTCTTGTCTACTATTATGTTAATCATTTCCATTATTAAACATTCCCAGACTTCATCATTATCATCAATAACATCCACATTTCCAAACATTTGTTCTAAATGCCATTTCATTAACGAAATATCAGCATTGATTTTTAAATTAATTTTAGATTTAATTATGGAAGTAGACAATTGTGTGAATTCATGAAGATCTTGTAATTGAAGAAGATTAAGATCAAAGTCCTTAGAGACAAGAACACCACTAAGAAGTTTACCAGTACTTATTGTATCAAACTCCTCAGTTTTTTTCTTTTTGTCTTTGTCTTCACCTTCTTTTTTCTCTTCATTTTCAATTTTTATCTCTGAATTAGAATCTAACTCTTCAATTTTTACTTCTGGATCACTGGAATCCAAGTGAAGTTTTTCACTTATTTCTTCTTTTAATAATGCAATTTGTTCTTGGGCTAATGATCCTAGTACCTTTGCAACCTTGAGTCCCTTTATAGAAATTTGTAATTCATCACAATTTCTTGGATTAAAAACTTTAACCTCATTCTCTGTTCCTTTTAATGAAGAATATTTACTCAATAATGCAGATTTTAATCTACCCATTGGATTACTCTCACCATGAACCAAAATAATTTTCAGTGGGCTAACCTTATCTATAAATTCAGCATTTTGTTGGAAATCAACATGAGCAGCAAAAGAGATTTCTTCAATACTTAAACGACGAGGAATACTAATATCAGAGTTAACAATGGACTGAATAGTATGTGGTTCTGTTAATAATTCCTTTGCCATTGTACCCTCAACAGAATAACCTGTCATGATGACTGCATTTTTTGGATCTGGCGCCCATCTTTCTAATAATTCTCTTGAGACACCATTTTGTAACATACCTGGGGATGCTACCACAACAGATGGACCAAAATCTTGAAATTTATCCAAGTTCTTTATGGATTTGATGTATTTAAAGTCGAATGGGTTTTGTTTTTCACCAGAACTTGATGTCGTAAGACGAATTTTATCATTCATGATATTAGTATAAGTTTGATATACAGCCATACATTTTCTTGCAAGTGAAGATGCATAATATATATTAATATTTTGTAAATCTTCATTCTGTGACCAGTATTCTTCTAAGATTAACAAAAGCTCTTGAGCACGCCCAAGTGCAAAAACAGGCATCAAAATTCTACCTCCTTTCAATAATGTAGAGTGAATAATCTTAGACATTCTTGATTCCTTTTCTAACCTTGGTTCATGAGTTGCAGTTCCAAAAGTGGATTCTGTAATTAAAATATCTGGCTTTAACGGTGGAACTTCAGCGACTTGTAAATGTCTATCTTCTTCACGAGAATAATCACCAGTAAACATAATTTTTAAGCCACCAATTTCAATAAAATACATACATGCACCTAAGACATGACCAGCATGGTAAGCAGTAAATCTAATACCATCTATTTCCATAGTTGAATGATAATCAATTGTCTCAATTTTGTCAAACGATCTCATTAAATCATCATCTGTATATAAATTACTAGAGCCAGAGCCAGATCCAGAATCACCGTTAGAAGTTCTTGAATCACCACCACCTCCAATCGAAGTGACCCTAACAAAATCTGATAATAACCAACGATAAATGGCTTTAGTTGCATGCGTCATGAATACCCTTCCTTTGAAATTAGTATGTTGCATAACATAAGGTAAGGAAGCTGCATGATCCAAATGGAAATGACTGATAAGTAATATATCAACCTTTGATAAATCAAATTCATCATAAAATGGTAATGAGCTCAATCCACTATAACCTGGATGAACACCCGCATCTAACATAATTGTCTTATTTTTATATTGGATTATATGACATGATCTACCCACTTCATTACATCCTCCTAAACCAAAGAACTTAAAATCATCAGATCCATCATTAGAACGATCTTCCACTGTCATTTTACAAATTCTACTGGAATAATGTACTAGTAATTATAAAATCAATATTTTCATTTTCCAATTTACTAATTACATGCAGGAAAATTATAGAATAGAGACGATTACATTTTAAAGATTCTGATAATTACATTTATATTATACAAATATTAACCAAATAAGATACTCTAAGAAATGAAAAAAGGCTAGCAACGGGGAATAATTTAAATCCCACAACGTAAAACATTTTGTCGTTGATGTCTGAATCGGATTACTTCATGTCTTTCTAGAATATATAATGCCTTGTCTAAAGCATTTGCGCTAGCTTTTCCTGAATCTACCAATTCTCTTCTTAAAGTTTTATAAGCAGTAGACCAACCAATTGGAAGTCTTCTTCTTAATTCTTGTTCAACCTTTTTAATTTCTTCATTTAATTCACCATTAGTAATTAAACCACCACTAGAAACACCTTGGTCAACAGCATCCATAGTAGACGCGGTAAATAACCTTAAGGCTTCTTCGACATGTTCTTCTGTAGCAACTGGTGAAAGTCTTAATTTAGCTAAGGATTCTGTAATACGAATAATGGCTTCTAATTGTCTAATAGTAATAGGAATTGAAGATCTTTCATTCATATCAGATTCATTAATTTGTAATTTATGTCTGATTGAAACAAAATGAGATGATAATCTTTCAGAGGCTTCAGGGCTTAACCTAGGAGCGCATTTTAATTTAGCATATTGTATATATCTCTTCATCGTATCAATAGGAATTTCACCTTCTTTATTCATATCTTGAGTATTTGCACCTGTATGAATATTCATAACGTGCCGAGCAATGGAAATATCTCTTTGTTCATTGTGTTCATCCTTAACAATAAAAATCATATCGAATCTGGACAAAATGGTACTTTGAAAGTCGATATTTTCACCAGGACTCTTTAAATCATCATATCTACCGAAAATAGGATTAGCAGCTGCTAAGACAGAAGTTCTAGAATTAAGAATAGTTGTAATACCAGCTTTTGCAATAGAAATAGTTTGTTGTTCCATAGCTTCATGAATTGCAACTCTATCTTCATCCCTCATTTTATCAAATTCATCAATACAAACAACACCACCATCAGCAAGAACCATAGCACCACCTTCAAGGTAAAAATCTCTAGTTTGAGAATCCCTCTGGACAGAAGCAGTCAAACCTGCAGCAGACGATCCCTTACCAGAAGTATATACTGCAATTGGTGAAATCTTCTCAACAAATTTAAGTAATTGTGATTTAGCAGTACCAGGGTCACCCAATAATAAGACATTTATATCACCTCTTAGTCTTAAACCATCAGGTAAAATCTTCTTTGAACCACCCATTAATAAACAAGTAATAGCTTTCTTAATATCACTATTACCATAAATTGAAGGTGCAATTGAATTAGAAAATGTCTCATATAAATTAGGTAATCTTGAAAGCTTCAAAAATTCTTCCTCCTCTTCTTCTGTAAATGTTATTCCTCCACTAATGTTATTTTCCACATCAGTTTGAATTCCTAAAATTCTAAGATATGGATTTCTGATAGCGACAGTACTTACATTATTATTTGATTTTTGTTTAGATTGATAAATCGAATAAATACCAATAATAGTAACTCTAGTACCTGGTACAACTTGATTTGTCATATATCTGTCAGCTTGTAAAAGAATATGTCTAGGCATTTCACCAACTGGTACCATATCTGGGGATTCTTGTAACTTCAAAACTTGCTGGTCAATGAAATTTGATTTATCATGAACCACAACGTAAGGATCAGATGGACATTTATCCTGAGTAGTAGTATCATCAAAATTATGAGCACCTTGACATCTATTTGGTAAGTTTAATTGACCAAAACCAGAATTAACCTTTATTTTCATAGTGTGCTTACAGTTACGACAAATTAACTGAACAAAAGTAGCTCTAGATGATAAAACTGAGGCAGATATAATGATACCACTAACTCTAACAATTTTGGAAATGTGATCTGAATCTAAGTTTCTAATAGATATCTTACTGGCATTTGAATAAAGGATTAATTGACAGCTTGGAAATTCCAGTGGTACTTCGTCGTTTGACAAATAGGCGATTCTTTTGGCAATATCTGTAATGGCATTCTCGAAGAGAGGAATCATTTCAGCTGGATCATCAGTCAATTTCTTATTTAACTCTTCATTAAAACCAATAAGATGTTCAGAATCAACTCTTAAAAAATAGTTCTTGATAAGTAAGTTTTCTCTTAATTGATCTCTGTAAATAAACTGATTTTCTAAACGAAATTCAAGAATAAATGAACGAAACGCTCTTGTAATTTCGTTGAATGAATTATCTTGTGGCTCTTCTCCAGGTAAAACTTGAGCACCATACACTTCAGCTTTCTCATATGACATTGTGTTCTACAATTGGTGACTCTGTTATTTAATTAAAAAAAAGGTTATAAACTTATAATCAAACACAAAATGTAGGTGAATTTTTCTTCTAATTAATATTCCGATTTAGGCAAAAATCAAAATTCACGCGTGAAAGCATTTTTTTCATAGTTTATAATAAAGAGATTATATCAAATACAACAATTTGAGAGATGTTTTACAAAATTCTGTTACAACAGTTAGTAACTCTGATCTCAAGACTCAGTGCTAGGCCATTTGTGACCAGTAATATTTCCTTTTATAGCATACCCAAGCGGAATAAACTTCCACCAAGACCTAAGTGGTTGATAATAGAGGATGAACTACAAGAAGTATTTTTAAAAGGAGGTCGGGGTCCTGGTGGGCAAAAGATCAATAAGAGTAACAGTAAGGTCCAACTTACCCATAAGCCTACGGGGATTGTAGTAACATGCCAGTATTCCAGATCGCAGGAACAGAATCGTAAGCGGGCGAGAGAAATCTTGGCTCTAAAAATAGAAGAAAAGCTATATCCCGACACATGTCGTACAGCTGTGGTAAATGAGCGAAAAAAAAAGGTGAAACAAAGTAAAGAAAATAAAGCTAATCGGAAATACAAGAAGCTTGATGAGGAGAGAAAACTAAAAAAGAAAGAAGAGTCAGAACAATTATCCAACCTCTTGGATATTGAATCGGACTTAGATACGCTAATAAGTTTATCTTCTGAACCAAGAAAAAATTCAAAATAATTTGATAACATGGTCACAGCCTACTGTATTAGTATAAGGTCATTTGTATGCCCAAAGATATTGGTACATACACTACCGTAGGGATTTGCAACCTTTCTTAATGCTGTAAATAAGGCTTAATCTAAAATAAATATACAAATTAATAGGAACAAATGGTTGGTGGTAAATTAATAGGAATTGTTCTTGGTATATTTATTGGGTTTATTGTGACATCATTAACAGTATTGTTAATATTTTTATTTGGATACTATTCAATTCATGGACGAGGTAACCAACTGAAAAGTATATCAGATCCGGAAGCAGCCTCATATTTAGATGATGAAACAAAATTCGGAAAGGTAATTAGAAGAATGTTTCATGTTATGAAAATAGAGAATAATGAAAAATGGCATAGACAATTGGGTGAAACACAAGAAAGATCCAATGGTTACTCCTCAGCGAATTGGATAGATAGTAATGCCAGTGTGGGAAATTTAGTTATAAATTTATCAGATGATGCTTCTGCCACTAATCTGGACTATTTAAGTGCTTTAGACGATTTAGGGAATAATTTAAAACCTCAGGTAACTAAAGAACCCAAGATTGTTGATCGAGAGCTAAATGGTGTAGCTATTTTAAATCCTTTAACTGGTGGAAATGAAAATTATGATAGCTTTTCACAGACATTGTATCTTCAGAATCTAACTGATAAATCAGATTCTAAAGATACTTTAAACGTGAATCGGATTCGTGACCCATATCTGGATTCTTATATATCAGTAGGTGGAATAGTCGTAGTGATCCATCCATTTAAAGGATCTTTAAATACTGAATTTTCAAATCTACAGCCAGGTGATTTGTTGAGAATTGTGAAATTTTACATTAAAGAAGATGCAATTTCTGTTGGTGACAATAATGGGAGAATTACGGCCATCAACCCAACTATAGATATAGCAGATTACAGAAAGGAATTATCATGTAGTATGTTTAATGATCGTACTTCAGAATATTCCCTAGATAGCTACCTAGCAAGTGTGAACTTGAACTATTCAAATATTTATTGCAGTGGTATAATTCTCAATACTTACCTAGAATTTAACAAATGCAAGGATAACCTTACTTTAAAAATTAGAGATATGCCATTGAAGAATAATTTAGAAATGTATAAAGATTTTCCATTGAATGTTGTATCATTGGAAACAACAGTGTTGAGATCGCTAGTTACAACTTCTTAATGACCACTATAAATAATATATTCCAATTTCCAAAAAGTAAAATAAAGTTTAATATTTAACTATTTATAGAATTCAGACGCAGATACTTTTTCCAATTTTCTATAGTATCTAATGCGTTCTGCCAATTTTTTTTAGTTATTTCTAATTCATTAGCTAACTGCAGAACTTTTGTAGACTCTGATACATTAAACCCAACTGAATTATTGTCTAAAACTTCAAGAAGATTTAAAATATGATCATAGTTTCTATAAATGTTATCAAGTATTGGTTTGGTGACAAATTCAAATGATTCCACCTCTTCAAACATTTTAGCTGGCGTTAAATCAATATCTTTAATATTTTGTAAATCTAATGTATCAGATGGATTGGAGATGGTTTTTATATTTGTATTGTTGTGTCGAATGTTAGATAATTGGGTATTAATATTCAGATAGTATTCGTTAAGTGATTTCAAGAAAGATGAGAATTTAAGATTTTCAGACATTAAACTTTCAATAACCTTAGTTAAATTAGACACAATATCTTCATATTCATTATTTAAAGCAGACTGTACTATATTATTATCAATTAATGGCTTCACTGAATTATCTATTATTGGGTTATTATGATACACTATGTTAGAATTAATATTACTGTCAACAGTTATATTTGGACTTGAACTAGACGGTATAGGTATCCCATATGTTAATGTAGATGATAAGTTTCTTTTATCTAGCAATTTATTTCTCAATTCTTCAATTTCCAAATTTTTTTTCTTCATTTCTACTTGATACTTAATTTTAACATCGTTACACCAACTTTTTAATTTACGTAAATCCTGACTTTGAAGTTTATTTATGTGATTTAATTCTTTAACTTTCTTTGATAAACCAGCTTGGTTTATTTGTTCAGTGTTGGCTAGTCTATTTTCTGTTTCTTGCAATTGCTTTGTCAAACTCTCAACTTTCTTATTTAATGCTTGTATTGTTGCATCCTTTTGAGTTATTATTTTATTTGAAGCCAGATGTTGTCCCTTACTTCTATCTAATGATTGTAGTAATGAATATAATATATTTAGGTTGTTTTTATCGTTATTATATATTGTTTCTGTAATTTCCATGTCAGATACTTGATCTTTGAGAAGCTCTTTCCAATCTATTGATAAATATTTTAAGTCATAATCAATATAAGCCTTTGCTATAAGGGTTGAATTCACTAATTCTGCAGCATTATGAATTGTTTCTGTATTTAGAAACGGTGTGCTAGATGTCATTAGAATTATAATTGCAACGAAAAGGAAAATTAGAATATAAACAAAACAATGTATCAAAAAGTGCGCCAAATATGTATATAATATTTTAGAGTTCAAACTACGATATAACTACAAATAAACACTAAAGTAGGCACATATCAATTTTTGATTCAAATAAATAACTACAGGTTATTTGTATGATCAAGTAATCATTGAACAATTCTATAAATACTAAGATAGGCATCTATTTTTAATATATTTATTTATGCTAAAAAAATAATAATCTTCAATTAGAGAATAGAAAGATACCTTAAAAAGACTTGTTTCAAAGGGTTTTCATCTTTTATTTCATAAATATTATAATGTTGTTCTAATAAGTTGATTTTTGATTTCGTCAAATTTCATGAATAATTTAATGATGACCATCTTCTTGTTCTTCAAAAACAAACCAGTCTTCTTCAACAGCTACTTCACCAGTAGCAGAAACAGTTTCAGTTTCAACTTCAGCAACTTCGTATTCAGCAACAGCTTCAGCAACAATTTCAGCTTCAGGGACAGATGGCTTAGCTGGCAATTGGAAAGCCTTGACAGCACTTTCAATTTCCTTAGCAGATAATTCAGTTGGTTTGAATTGTTTGATTTGTTCAATGTATAAATCAGAAACCAAGTTGTTTCTTCTTGGAGTAATGGAAAATAATCTTCTTGAAGCTACTGAACGCTAGAACTTAATGTTAGTAATTATTCCAAATCACTGGCTACTCCACTTCAGTTTTATATAATCCTACAATATAACATACCACTGCTTGTCTTAACATCTTGCTGATTATAGTTATATTATCTAGTTCAATGTGTTATTCATAGGAATATGTATTTTCATTAAATTTCTGGCCCGAAAATCGGTGAAAGTCGTGTATTCAGATACAAAATTTTAGGAAATTTTAATTGGCTAAATATCAGTCATGTGACTATAGCACACTTTGATAGTAATAGACCAAATTTGATAACTAATGTTAATATGAAATAATTAATTCGATATACGATTACTCTTATTAATAAATATAATGCTATTTTTTGCTCATTTTAAAAAATTTCACATTGATTTACATGTAGCTCTTACAATAAATGCCAATTACAATATCAACACTATATACAGGAACACAAAATTGATATCATAAATACATGGAGATGAAAGAAACCTTCTTTTCTTATTATATTTTATTATATACAGAGGTATAAATAATTTATAAGTAAGATGCCAAAATATTATTGCGATTATTGTAAATCTTATCTAACTCATGATACTATGAGTGTTAGAAAATCACATTTGATGGGTAAAAACCATATAAAATATTACTGCAATTACTATGAACAAAAGGCTAAGGAGGAAGGCATTTGGGATTCCCATAACTCAATTTATGAAATAAATTTAGCATATCTTAATAGAGGTGCCCCTGGTTCAGGAAAAAGGGATAAAGAGGGAAACTATGAATTCTATCTTCCACCACCTCCAAATTTATCATCTTTCCCAAACCCTCCTCCATCAGCATTACACAATACAGAAGAGTATAAAAACTCAATAGCAAAACATATTAATGAGAATCAACTGTGATTTATGATTTCTATTTACCATAAATGAATCATAAATTTCAATTTAGTTAACAGGATAAGTTTTTATGGGGTTATAAATATCAAAAGACTGAGAAACTTATCAAGAAAATAGGTAAATTCAAAAGGATATTAATATGTAACAATTATTAACTTTAATTGTTATGATTATTAAAATAGTTTCTTAAAGTTATTTTAATTGCAAAGAATGGTTCGTAATCTACAAAAAATCAAATAACAAAGATACTCAACCATAAAAACTCTCAAATAATATATATATATATGAGTTCATTGTTTCATACATACAATTCATAGATAGAGCTTTAAAACTGGAAGCTTTGAAAAGAGAAGCTTTCACCATTAATTTCATATTTGAGAGTTGATGTTAAATATAATTAATAGCTTTAAGCTGATATATTTAAAACTATACGTGGATATGAATAACTATTAAACCTATGCATTATTTGAATTAATAAAAAAATCAAACAATAATCAATAGTAAAGATTTTTTCACTGGATATTAATTCGGATTTAAATTCCTAATTTGGAATCTAAATGCGCTTATCAGTTCCGCTAAATTATGGATTATATATAGCTGGCGTATCGGTGTAAATTATTAATTTTTTACTGATATTTCATACTTTGTTAAAATTAATAAATTTAGATCAATAATGTGTAATAAAAATTCGTCTTGTGGTTCAAAAAATACTACTCCAACAACTGTTGCTACTTCTAGCTCAAAGATTCTGAAGACTTGCTGTGGAGCATCTTGCAAATGTGGATCATCTTGTTCCTGCCAATCCTGTAACACCACTAAATTATAAGTAATATATTTGATAATATTGTATACATTTATTATAGTATATTATTACAGTCCTTATTTTTCCATTATTTTAAAATTAATGATCATTCGCATAACATAAATATATATACTGAAAAAGCATTAATAAATATTAATATATATTTGATTAAATATAAAGCCTATCACATAAATAAAGTATATCCCCTAATTTCTAGGAGAAAGTTGTAAAGTTTCCTTCTTAATAGCAGCACCTAAATCTGGATGAACCTTAGAAAACATTTCAAAAACTCTATCTTGAATTTCTGGAACAGCAGCTTTGACATGTACAGAGACATTGTGAGCTAAATTCTTTTGTTGATTTGGATATTTAGCTAAGACATGCCATAAACCAGTAGCTTGTTTAAAATCATCATCAGTGTACTTCCAGTGGAACGGACAAGCAGCACCTTGCCATACTTCTTGTTCTTCTTGAAGGGAGAATTGCTTGAATTCAAGTGATTTATCAGTAGCTAAATAATTTGGATCGCTACCCAAATTACCATTAACATTCATAAAACCATCCCTCATGTGTGGGTTGTAAACAGGGGCTACTGGACAGTTTACTGGGATTTGAGTATAGTTTGGACCTAATCTGTGTCTATGTGTATCAGCATATGAAAATAATCTTGATTGCAAGACAGGATCAGCTGATGCTTCCATGTAAGGAACTGTATGTGATGGTGCAAATGCAGCCTGTTCAATTTCTGCAAAGTAATTCTTAGGGTTTTTATTTAAAACAAGCTTACCAAATCTTCTCATTGGATAGTCTTTGTGTGGCCAAACCTTAGTCAAATCAAAAACAGAAAATGGAGCAGCCTTAGCCTGTTCCTGAGTCATGGTTTGAATGTAACAAGTCCATGATGGGCAATTACCTGCTGAAATATTCTTGAACAAATCTTCTTGGGCAAAGTCAGGATTGGAACCCGCCAATTCACCGGCTTTTTCATTATCTAAACTCTTAACACCTTGGTCAGAAATGAAATGAACTTGAACGTAGTACCAATTACCGTTCTTACTGGTCCACTTATATGTGTGACCGGAGTAACCGTTCATTTCTCTGTAAGAAGCTGGGGTACCACGGTCTGAAAATAAGATCATGACTTGATGGATTGCTTCTTGATTAGTGGTTAAATAATCCCAGAACATGTTAGCGTCCTTTAAATGAGTTTCTGGGTTTCTCTTTTGAGTATGAATGAAATGTGGGAATTTGGTTGGATCACGAAGGAAAAATACTGGAGTATTATTGTAAACTAAATCTAAGTTACCTTCCTCAGTGTAAAATTTGGTAGAGAAACCTCTTGGATCTCTGGCAGTATCAGCAGAACCAGATTCACCACCAACAGTGGAGAATCTAGTTAAAACCTTAGTACGCTTACCAACGGTATCCAAAAAGGCAGCACCACAGACATCAGTGATGTCATCGGTAACTTCAAAATAACCGTATGCACCAGAACCCTTAGCGTGGACAACTCTTTCTGGGATTCTCTCACGATCAAAATGAGCTAATGAATCAATTAAGTTGAAATCTTGCAACAAAAGTGGACCATGTTTTCCTACTCTCTGGGTAGCAAATGGTTCAGGAATTGGACATCCATTAGAATTGGTAAATGTAGGTGCCATATTATCAATTTTGTATTACTATATTAATTATTTGACTTCAATTTTTAATTTTTAATTTAATAAGATTTGTCGTTATTTATATAACGATATTAGATTTAGCGGGGTGAAATAATTATGATCCGTAAATGATTATTTACTATTTCGACCATTGGACGAAAGGCAAACAACCTCGGTAATGGTGTATGAAGTCATATACCCAGATAAGGTAACCGGAAAAAAAAAGGTCATCCTGATGTACGAAGACAGCAAACTAATTCAAGTATGTTGGCTGTAACGTATATCTATAATATAGTTAAGTGCTGTAACAATTTAATGTTGTAAAGCTGGCTCCAGAATAGGTTTATTAGAAGTATCATTTTATGCCTATTAGTTTTTGGGCTAGGGGACTTGATATGCTGGATTAGGCATGTGAATGCCCGCGGCAACTATAATCTTTGTGTCACTGTATGATCATGTATAAAAATATTTCCTAGAGCAGTTGAGGTTCTGCAACTTTAATAGAAAATGTGGATGAAACTAATAATCCCAATTGGTATATGACATAATATAAGAGCAAGTTAATTTGACGATGATTTTGTGGTTAATTCCACTGAGATAAGGGAGGGGACTAGTCAAACTAACTACAGCGTGTTACGGGTTGCGTTTTCCTGTGAATTATAATATCAAGGTTTTAATTGGCTTACAATTTAAAATAACAGCCATATTTTTGTTTTGCTAGTATGACCCCACTTTTAGTTATGTTTACTTGATACTATATATTCCAACCGGAGCTTATATATAGCTCTTACTGGTCAATTGCTGAATTCTGCTATTTTTCTGTGACAGTTTCCTATCTGGTCTGTACTATATTATAGTATACTATGCTAATTGCTTCACAATAAAAAATCTAATTGTTTCATCAAAAAAATCCTATATGATGTTTATCTAAATCTTCCTTCTCCTTAATTAGTAACACATTAAAATTGAGCACTCCGTATTTGGCGTTGTAAATGTAAATATTTTCAAACCATACTTTATTATATACTCCTCAATTTCGCAACATAATAATATATATATATAGTATTTCACTACTTGTATTATTCATTACTAAAGGCAATTAAAATTAAATAGAAAATTATTTTTATACTTAATATAGATCTTTTATTTCAATATACCCATTTACATTCCTATTCTTATATAACTCTATTTCTTCACTAAAGGTTTTACTTTAAAGGCTTTGGTTAAACTGGAATAACTTTATGCAGTTTCATTAAATTTATTATATGATTTCCGTATTTCCCTATCAGTTGAAGGTGTTTTTAAAGAATGTGTTACTATCAATTGAGTATTAAATTTAAAGTTGTCAATTCTTATATCCATGGTAGTTGGGATTCTAGAATTTACCCCATTATATACCAATATTCGAGACGAAAAAAATAAATTTTTGATTATCCTACCACAAAGCTTCGATCGCTATTACAAACAATTAAGTTACCATATTTACTAATGATACAATTTAGATAAAATCCAGTATGTCGTTGTTCATATATAATTATAACATAAAATTATGCGGATCTACTTTTTCTCCAGGTCTTAAACTCATCGGTAATTATGCCACCATTAAGTAATTCCTTAGTCTTATCAGAAAGTAATTCTCTTAAGGAAAAGGTATGGGAACCAGGGTCATAGCTTAATCTATAAGCTACATTGGAATCCCTAGGTATTTCTTGAGTAATCCACTCAAGCACAGCGCCATACCATTTCAATGCATTCATACAATTTATCTTATTTTGCTTATTATTTTCCGTAAGTGGATTTCCCTTTATAAGTAAAGGAATCTCCTCAGTTTGGTACAATTCAACATTGCGTAAAATCAAATTATCATCTCTGAAACCATATATAACCCTTCTTATACCCAATAAAAATGTCTGTGCCCATGTTTTGAAAAGTTTTTTTTCGAAGTTGACTACCTGGCCTGGATTTTCAATGACCTTGGTTGTTTTAAGTTCAACATAATGTGGAAGAATATCTTTATTATTGAGAGGAATATAATCCCATATACCATCAACTTCACCAGCCAATAACAATTTAACCTTACCAATTCCAGTTTTAACCACCGATATATATTGTTCGTAGTTATTAACGAGTTTTTTATTTCTTTTCTCAATTGTAGATCTTGTACAATCAGCCCATGGCTTAGGTAAAGTAGCTATTGTTTCAAATTTATATCCACTGAATTCACAGCGTTTGATATATTCACTTTTCTTTGGGTCTGAATTTAGTTCTAATTCTTGTTGCTTTTTTCTTTGGAGCTCAGTTTCATCATCATTCTTCATGAAAATTTGTCCATCATATACAACTAAGTTAAACTCTATTGGGTCCTTTAAGTTGTAAGGTAATGTTAATAATTTTGTCATCAATCCTCTGAAGGTAATTATATCAGCTTGAACCTTTTCTCCATTATTTTCTTCTCTTTCAAACTTAATCAATGCTTCTAAGAATGCACTAAAATCTCCAAGATTGTCTTCATCTGGAATTTTCTTAAATTTGGAGAACCCTCCTCCTAAATCTATTTGATTATCAACATATGAATCCGGGAAATAAAAGTACGGAAGATTATCCTTTTGAATTGCTTCTTTGTCAAACAAATATTCATTATCTATATCTCTAGCAAAGGAAAATAATTCCTTAGGTTGTTTCAACACAGTGGTCTTTGCCCTAGTATTTAATGGAAGTGTTTTAATCATTAGTAGATAATGGTTCTTTTAATGCTAATTTTTTAATTATCAAATTTTTTTAACGAGATGGAAAAGTCGTACTCACGAATTTTTGCAATTTAATAAAGGAAGGGGTCTACAACCTTACTTCCATGAGGAAGCTTTCCGTAGAACTAATGAATATTTTGATTTATAATTGAATTAATTAATTTTCAGAGAAGAGAATATTAACAGATATTTCTAGGTTGTTGCATATATGAAAAATGATTAATGTAGGAAAAGTATATAGAAAAATAAAAACAATTCAATATAAAAAATAATTTTATAATTTTTTTAAAAAAAGAACTACTAACATTGGAGTACACGCTTAACAATAACTAATATATGCAATAAGATGATTAAAGATTTCTATTTGATTTACAAGTTGCAATTAAGAAGAGACGAAATTTTTGATCTCAGTTTAATCACGTGACAAATGAACGCTGAAAGAAAAAACTGATTTTAAAGAAAGCAAATTGAATTCAATTTAGGTTATTATTAAAACAGAGGAAGATGTCAGCCAAGAATATTATGGTCAAGTTGATCGTTGGTGCTGGACAAGCAGCTCCATCTCCACCAGTTGGTCCAGCCTTAGGTTCTAAGGGTGTCAAAGCTATAGATTTTTGTAAGGAATTTAACGCTAGAACTGCTCATTTACAACCTGGTATCCCAATCCCATGTTTGCTTACAGTAAAACCTGACAGAAGTTTTTCATTTGAAATGAAATCTCCTTCGACATCATGGTTAATCTTAAAAGCTGCCCAAGTTAAGAAAGGTTCTGATAAACCTACTCATAACATAGTTGGTGAAATTTCTTTGAAGCATGTATACGAAATAGCCAAAATCAAGAAAACAGATGAAAGACACAAAGAAGTTGACTTAAAGTCTATTTGTGGTGCAGTTATTCTGACTGCTGAAGCTGTTGGTGTTGCTGTTGTACCTTAAATCTCTATAGATAAACCTGTAAATTAGAATTGAGAAATATCATGTATATACGGATGTTAAATAAATGTCTTCTAGTTGAAATTGTATATTAGGTAGTAAAGAATTAAGTATGGGTTTAATATGAATAATTATTTAATTTTTTTATGTAAGGCATGCTACTTAAACAATCAGTAAAGAATTAGAAACAAAGTCAATAAAAATCTACGTAAGTTCAATAAATTGTCCCAAAATATTAGACTATTTCTTCTTGTTTTTGTCAAAAGCTGCAATATGTGCTTTTGATTGGTCAACCTGAGTGTGTTCATGATCCACCCCCTTTACAACTTGAAATGAATGTACGTCATTTTGCACCATTTCTTCTATACTACACATGTGTATAGAGTTCAACCATTCATCATTGAAGCAGTCATCAATAGAAATACGACATGCTGGAGCTAATTCAACCATCTTACTAATTAAAAGACGACAATCTTCTGGTAATGCAAGTAATAGTCTATTTGCTCCAGTTTCAGAAGAGGTATGAGCAATACCATTAGTAGTATCTTCTTGAATACTATCTGTAATCTCCTTAATATTATCTAAGTTTGATGAAGGTTTCATATCTTGAGGGGTTTTCTTTAAGACTTCACTCAATGAAATTGAGTCACCTCTAGTTATAAACATCTTGAAACTTTGATCAGTTAACTTTGGCACTTTCCAAGGAAACTTCTTCAACATCATACAACAATAAATAATAGCTGCAGACCACACATCAACTGGTCTTGGATCATATTTATTAAAAACACAAACTTCAGGAGCAAGGTATGGGTCAGAACCAACAATTCCCTGTGACTCGATTAAAGTTTTTGTAAATGGGTATGAGAAAACAACTGCAGATCCAAAATCAATAATTTTGACAATTCCTCTAGAATCAACGACACAATTATCTAATTTCAAATCTCTATGCGCTAAACCCATAGTATGTAAGTAATGAATACCAGATAAGATTTGTTTGAAACAACAATTGATTTCTTCTCTTGACATTTGATTTGACATAACGATTGCAAATAAATCATAATCACAATATTCCATAACTTGTAAGATTCTTTCATTATCATAACAAATTTCAACAGTTTCAATAATATTTGGGTGCTTTAAAGTTGAACCTATACAATATTCACTGGTGATTTTCTTTGCATAGTCACGTTTCGATTCGTTTTGGTATTTGCTTCGGAATTCCTTCACTGCAAATACAGTTTTATCTGATAACCTAGTTACCAATTTAACGGAACCACCAGCTCCAGCCCCTAAATTATCACCAAATTTACTGTATCTTTTAGAAAAAGGAAGTTGTTGTTGTCCAATGATGTTCAGAACAGAACCTCTTCTTTCATGTTGGTAACTAACTTTGTTTTGTAATATAGATGAAGACCTGCTTACTGAACCAACACTAAAACCATTACCTGGTGATTGTGAGTAAGATGCATCAGAAGATGCAGCTGTAAGAGATTGTCCATATGATTGGAGAAAAGAGTTACTAATTGGTGTATTTGCACCACTGCCTATTCCGGATGAACGCAAAGAACTTGACAAATTGGAAACAGGAACAGGATTAGTTGCTGGTGTATTACTTTTCTTAAAAAATCTTTTAAGATTAGCCATGGAGTTGTGCTTACTTGGAGCAGATATACCATAAGAATTGGATGATTCACCAGAAGATATGGATGAAGGAGAGCTTGCAATTGCATGATCATGGTAAGAATTATTGTAAAAAGAGCCCAAATCAGTAGAGGATATATCCTTCTTAGGAACAGACTTGCTCTTTGATGAGAAAAAATATGACAATCCCGATTGAGAGCTGTTTTTTTGTAATGAAGAACTGGCTTGAGCAGCTTGAGCAGCTTGGGCTTGAGCTACTCTCTGCTTTGAGACAATAAAACGTGGCTCTATCATAGAAGAACTAACATGTGGAGATTGGATGTGAATGGATGAAATTGGTTGACCATTAGGAATATTTGGAATATGGGAACCAGATTCAGTGTTCAAACTGGATAAATTGTTCATAGACCCAATATGCTGATTTCTACCCCCTGGTGCACTATATGGGATAGAAGTTGACAAACTTTCACCACCAGAATTAAGAAACGACGAATGTGACAATGAGTTAGCACGACTGAATCTAGGACTGGCGGCCGATGGGGGTTTTATTGGGGTATCCTTAGGGGATGCAGTGAACATATTATTAGGAGACACATCGAATCCATCAAATATTTGTGCCTTAGGAATATTACTTCTGTTAATTGCTCTTCCTTTTATTCCGTTGATACCCCCAATATCAGTAAAATCTTCCACTATCTTCAAATCTTTAATATTGAGTCCACTTACATCTACATCTGACACATCTTGTTCATTATTTGCAAGCGACGAAGTCGAAGGTTTTTTGGATAGCGATGGGGTAAGTATGTTTGAATTAGATTCATTCAAAAGCCTGGTCAAAGAACTTACTGGAACCTTGCCATTGGAGGCCGCAAAGTTGGGCTCTTCTAAATCCATGGAAGCACTTGATGTTCTTGTATGATAATGATAGTAAAGAATTTCGAATTTAATAAATTAACTAATGGAAATAATATCCTAGAAGATCTGTTTTAATCAAAAGATCAATTTATTGTTTTGACTAATTAGCGGTTAATTGATGATATACATTTGCTGATCGATTTTGTTCATTCTCGAAATTTATCATAGTTGATAAACACGTGATGATAGATAAAGTTTTCTTCATCCAATAATTGGCTAATCTGAGCTATAGTAGTATGAAGAGAATAGTATAATGAAATTAATAATATACGATTGTATAAACAATATTTATTTTATAAATAGATGATGTATAAACTAGTAAGGGGTTCATATGGAGCGAATATAATTATGCTTTTTTGGTGTTCTTGGAGGTTTTTTTAGAACTGTTTCCTAACTCATTCTTTCGGGATCTTAATTCAGATTCGGGGAATAAGGGAAGGTCACCCAGAGACCCTGTAGGAATTCCTAATTGCTTTCTCAATACATCCAATTTTTCTTGTAACTCATCTGGTGATTCTGGTTTTTGGTGAATGTCTTGTTGTTTGTGTTTTTTCTCCTGAGCCAACTTATTTCTTTCCTCTTGCGTCATCTTCAGTTCTTTTAACTTTTCTTGTTTCTTTCTTTCGATAGCTGATTGCTTTTCTAATAACGTAATAACTTCTTCTGTCTTATCAAACAAGCGTTCTTGTAATTCCTCATCACTATACTCAGGTCTGAGAATCCTTTGGATCTTACACTCTTGGATCATACTGGCACCTTCCAATTTTCTTAAAAGTGGATCGTATAATGCAAAAAAGAATGATTGTGCACCCTGTAATGGACTCTTGAAGAAGAGGAACCAGAATGGAAATAATAATAAATAGAACAATAGCCCGATTATACTTCCCATTGATATGAATCTTCTTGTGGATGGTGATCTCATGATACCTGGATTGGCCAAATTAATTTTAACGTTACATGGTGTGCCATCCTTTCTTTCATATTTGTCAATTCTCTTTTGGAATTCTTTAGCAAATAATCCCAACATCAACTTGGAACTACCGTATAATTTCCATGGCTGTCTTGAAGGATATTTCTTTTCAGACCACAAAACATCATTCAAATCGACATCCCCTAATGCTTGCGACGAACAAGTAGCAAGAACCACTCTCACATCTCTATCAGGTGGCTGTGATCTCAAGCAGGGTGCAAGTAATGTCAATAAATGATAGTTGGCCAAGTAGTTGATTCCTATTTGCTTCTCTACTCCATCAACTGTAATTTGTCTCGATTTTCCAATAGGAATACAATCTGATGCACAACATATAACACCATCAACTCTTCTTGGTGGTGAATTATCTAACCATTTGGTAGCAAATAATCTAACTGAATGCAACGAACTCAAATCACATTCTTCTGCATATACCATAGTATTGTTCGTCTTTGTTCTTAAATCATCAATATAGTCTACCAACCAACTATCCTCCAAAGTCCTTACTAATAAAACCACTTGAGCACCTTTTCTGGCAAGATCAGATACTATTTCTGCACCGACACCAGCGGTACCACCAGTAACTAAATATACTTTACCGTGTAAATTTCTATCAGCTTTATTCATAGCGCCGGCAAAATAGTACTTAGTACTACATAAACCAAGGATTAAAGGTCCAAATTTTTTTATATAATCCCAACCTGGAATCAGACCAGGTCCTTCCATAACAATAGTATTTATGATTTCAATTGGCATCTTTAATTCGTTTATCTATTGAATAACACGTAAACTATCATATTGGCAAAAAATGGCAAAGTAGGCGACATATTTAATACCTGTATATAAAGCCATCTCATCTGAGACAATTTTTCAAATACCTGATATATTTGCAATATAACCTCTCTCTAAACAACTTTAGAACAATGGAAGAATCTGTGTTTTACATAGCTGAAGGAAAGCCAGAAGATAAACATTCTCAAGAATCATTTGCTCTTGCTACTTCGGTTCATACATCACAGCAGTATGCCTCTTTTAGACAAGCAAATTGTCCACAAAATGGTGCAGTTTTAACTGGGGTGGGACTGGGTGAAAGATTAATCACAACTAGTCCTAATAAAGCATTATTAAATGTTTATTCTTGGGGAAAAGAAAGTATAGATCAAAAAATCCCAATTCCTGAAGTTTTGAGTACAATCGCTACTACAAACCAACCCCAACGATACGATGATGAAACAGCTCATCAACTACCAGGATTTAGAATACCTTGGTTATTAGCAGGTGGTTCTAAATCTGGTAAGATATATATTTGGGAACTTGCTTCAGGTAACTTATTATGCGTTAAAGATGCACACTATCAAGGTGTTTCTGTTTTAAAGTTTTCAAATTGTGGAACTTTTTTAATATCAGGTGGTTTAGATGCAAGATGTATGGTATGGAGAACAAATGATTTAATTTCTATTTATAATGATTTAGATAATAATCAAAATGTTAAGCCATATTGCACTTTCACAGACCATACTTTGCCTATTACTGATATTGTGCTTTCCAATAACGGGATAGTGAATGATTTAAGATTGCATACAGTTTCTCGTGATAGTACATTAAGAATTTATGATGTTATGACAAAAGCCCTTCTTACCACTTTTGTACTTTCTACTGCAATTGAATGTGTCAATAAGGATCCATCCAACAGAGCAATTTATGTTGGTCTTTCAAATGGATTAATTAGAGCAATTCCTCTTTATAATATCAATCCAAATACTTCCGTTTTAGATAGTATTGGAGGGAATGGTAAAATTATTACCTTAGATAATGATCCAAACTTCCTCCAAACATTTGTGCATCACTTACAAAGAGTGCAAGATAAAGAACAGAGTTCTATTTTACACAAGGATAGTTCAAATAACAGTTCAAATGCAGAAATACTGGTTACTAGGTTGGAGGTATCATTTGATGGAACAAATATTATTTCTGGGGATTCTCTCGGTAGAGTTTTTGTCTCCGATGTTCATACTAGACAAGTTTTAAAAACTTTCACACCATGTAACTCACCAATATCATATATTAGAACCCAGATTTGCCCTACTAGTGCTGTTTTAACCAAAATGGCTAACAATAATGATAAGAAACATAGATTAATACCACAATTAAAACGTGTTTTAGCAAACAATGATGCAAAAGAACATCAATTGTATATGGAAATACCTGGGTCTTTTGAAATGAAACATGATTTTGAAGATTGGTTGAAACAAAAGTCACAAGAAGAATTAGAGTTTAAGAATATATCAAATGTGAAATCTAGTGTAACTACCATTGATACTAATTCTTCTAATTCTAATTCTAATTCTACGAAAACCAAGGAATTAGAAGAAAAGTTAGAAAAGATTTCCAAAGCTTATACAGATTTGAGATCCAAATATGAAGATTTATATAATGAGCATTCAAAATTACTTTAATTATAGAGTACATACAACATAATATAATAACACTTATCATTTATCTCTCTTAGGGGATAAGGGTCTATTAAAACCTTTAGTTCTATTCATGTACTGTCTATAATCAGATGATTTTTCTTGCTTTATAGATCCTCCTTTTGTAGCATTTACATGTTTGCCTTTAGTACTTCCAAATCCACTAAACCCCATTAGACTAAGCATACCATCAGATTCTTCATCAACTTCAGATTCTATAGCAGTCATTCTTTCCCTAGATCTTCCTCTCAGATCTCTAAGTTCATTTTTCTCTAGTAGTTTTTTTTTGGGACTATTATTTATAGGGGAATAATTAGTAGATTCACTTTTATTTGGTACCTTTGACCTCTCAGAAGAACGATCTCTGTACCTTGTTTTAGATGTAGACTCCCTTGTGGGCGATCTCTCTCTTCTATCTATGCTAGATGTTTCTGAAGTAGATTTTATATTAATTCGTATCTTATTACCATTTACCATCAATATAGAATATGCTGTTTATCAGGCTAATCACAAGGAGGTCCAGTTAAGATACCGCTAAAGAGAGATGAGGTCTCACGTGCGGCAAATATTTCAAAGGTTTTTTAGATAATCTAGATTAATCTTTTTTGTATATCAATTATATATATATATAATGGCTGAAGAAGTTAAGTTAACAAAGAAGCAAAGAAAAGCTTTAGAATTTAAGCAAAATAAACCCAAGGAAGAAAGAGAAGAAGAAAAGAAAGTTAAGAAAAGAAAGGCCGAAGATGAAAATAAAGAAGTTGAGAATCTAGCTGAGAACACTGATGCTACTGAAGATCAACCGGTAAAAAAAAGAAAAACAAGAAGAGGTAAGAAGGGAAAGGGAGTAAATGGCGGAAAGGGTCCAAGGTTCATTTTATTTGTTGGAAATTTACCTTATTCTATCACACAAGAAGACTTATCTGGTCATTTTAAAAATTGTAAACCAGATAGAATAAGAATTAGACAAGATAAAGGTATTGCATTCTTAGAATTTGACAATGATACAAGGGAGATACAAAGTAAAATGGAATTAGCATTAAGATTACACCATTCTACTCTTGGAAATAGAAAGATCAATGTTGAATTAACTGTTGGTGGAGGTGGTAATTCTGAGAACAGATTGAATAAGTTAAAAGAAAAGAACGAAAAATTACAAGATGAAAGAAGAAACAGAGCTGTAAAAGAAGAAACAGAAAAGAACAAGAAAGCAGCGGCAGCACCAGCTGGTATGCACCCGGCTAGAGCTGCTTTAATCAAGTAATTACTGTTACGAGATATATTTGTATAATTATTTATATTGAAAAGATGAATTATATGTTTAATATAAGACCAAGCTTATATGCATTATATATAATTTATAAAACTTAGCAGTTAAAACAAATTAGGCCATGCCTGAAGTGAATTCAATCCAATTAATTAAAAGGAAATATGTAACATTATAATTGTATTTTGAATTTATCAGATCATAGAATTGCACATTTCTTTGCTTTTTTAACTTTCTTTCTCTTGTCTGCGCTATTAATATTATCATTAGCATTATTGGATTTGTTTACAGAGGAAACTGCTTCTTGTGCTGGTGCACTAGCTTGTGTCTTGGATGGTGGTTCTAATACTACTCTAATGGCATAATCAAATATTTCTCTAACTCCTGCTTGGGTAGCAGCAGAACATTCCATGTAAGAAACAGCACCCAATTCCTTTGCTAATTTGGCACCTTGTTCTGCAGTAATTGGCTTAAGGTTTTTCTCTGCTAATTCGTCCAAAATGTGTAAGTCATCCCTCAAATCAGTTTTTGTACCAATTAAAAGGAATAATATGTCCTTTGGCGAATGATGTAAGATTTCTGGGACCCATTTGGCCTTGATATTGTGGAAAGAGTCTGGATTAATCACTGAAAAACAGCACAAAAAGATTTCAGTTTGTGGGTATGATAATGGTCTTAATCTGTCGTATTCTGCTTGGCCAGCAGTATCCCATAATCCTAGTTTAATGGCTTCTCCATCGATCATCACCGAAGCGGCATAATTGTCGAACACTGTTGGAATATAGTCATTTGGAAATGTATTTGTGGTGTATGAAATCAAAAGACATGTCTTACCGACACCACCATCTCCTACTACTACTGATTTAATGCTTCTCATTTATATTAGGCCTGACAATAGCTGGTTTGACAAAATAGCTTACAATCATTTGTAAGTAAATTTAGCTTATTCGAAATAATTGTACGATAATTTCATCCTCAGTGCAAAAACGACATTTTCTAAAAAGTATCCCTAATGTCGTATTGCTGTTGGTACTGGTGCTACAGAAAATAACCTAACCATCAATTTAATGCGCATTTGAAATTTCACTAATAATTGACGATAAACTAAGGGTACCCGAACGCTATTGTTTACTGCATTTGGCTAAATATCCTTATAAGATTTATCGACAAGTATTGGCCAATTCCATACCGGTTTTAGTAATTATGCACTGGTACCCTAACTAAAGCGTAGAAGTAATTTGCCTATGGGTTGATGATGGACGTCAATTTTGTCAATAGTATTTACACCGATAGACAATAGCCATTGACATTGTAGAGAATGTAGCGGAATCCGTTGTAAATGTGTTTTTAACATAGTTATAGTTTGAGCAGGCTTATGCAGAATATTATGAAGGTTCTACAGATAGGGTGGAAAGTGAAATCAATTGGTAAGATAATGTTGTGGTATCGGTCTTAGGGGTATCAACTTTGAGGCGTTACTGAGACTACCATAAAATAACGAAGAAATTTTAACTAAGACGAGAGGGAAATATAAAAAAACTTACACCGGTGTCGGTAATTGTAAAACAATATACAGGATTTTTTTAAGATTCGTTTAACTAATTATATCGTTTTTTTGTTCAGGAAAATTTGCGTAGGTTTATTAGTTGTTGTAGTCTGAGTCTGTCCTATGTAGTAGTAGACCCAAATTGCATTTTGTTAAACAAAAGATATAAATCACGTGACTAGGTACCGCTAAGGCTGATGGACGATTATTATAAGATATCGACATCGAGTAGGCTAGCTTGCAATAATTTGATATATTGTTTGGTATACACTTGACAAAATTTCTACTATGCAATACAAGGATTTACAGCCAGTTGGTACTACTTTAATTATAGCTGCCACTTCTTTTGGTTTAGGGTGTCTCTACTCTCAATGGCCTTATGACCTCAACACATTATGGAGATTAGACCCTACCGGTGAAGGATTTACCAGATCTATTGCTCATTACGCTTTATGGGGTAACTCACCAAACTACGTCCATCATGGATTCCATGTTGTTGCTGGATTGGGCTTGATTGGTTCATTTATTAAGTTATACAAGCCATCTGAAGATGCTAAATATTTTGAATACGGTTCATTAATATTATACATGGTTGCCCTTGCTATCTATTTGACTAACTTGAGAATTGGTATTAACTCTTGTATCTCTGGTGAATGGGGTGAAGTAGATATGAAAACTGGTGTCAATGTTATCGCTGCCTCAAACGTTATGATTGTTATCGTATTAGTGGGTGTATTAGTATTACAAGGTGGTTTATACTTTGCTGAAATCTATGATGCTCAAATTAAGGCTGAATTTTTAAAGAAGGAAGCTGAAAGAGAAGCTAAGCAACAAGCCAAGATTGATGAAGCAGAACTGAAGGGTTCATCTTCATCTACCGAAAAAAACAAGACAAAGGCTAAAAAGAGAACTACATGATTACTATTAATCATAATGCAGCTGTAATATTTGTACTTTCTTATACTTATGTTATTTATACATTTAATACAACTATACCTCTAGTTATTATATTATAACAAGTATATATAATATGCAGGCTAATTTTATATTTTATCCAATTAAACGAATTCAAGTTTGAATTATCTCACAAATTTTAATACTACTATATACATTAAAGTCTGTCGACTAATCTTATTATATACATATAAACATATATTATTAGAACGATATGGGTGCATCTGAAAAAGTCTGGGGTGAATATCCTATTTACTACAAGCAACCAATTAGAGTAAGTAACATTTTTACAAGGAATACATCTATCTCAATGGTCTGGTCTTTACAAGAAAATAATAGAAACATTACAAACAAAATATAAAAGATATTGATAGCTACAAAATATAAGTTGAAATGGTAACTACGCTTGTTTATTTTATCTTATTACAGAAAAAATCTGTGATCTTAACCTATTTTAAACTTTTCAAGTATATCGATATCGAAACATCAAGAGACATATGACTCGTGCGAACTGTAATCTAATAAATTAGAGCAGACCAATGTGGATATCACTGAATAACAGTATACTAACATGTTTTCTAGTGGATGCGTTACCATGCTCACACCAAACCACATTTCTTCTGGTCTGTTGCATTAGGTTTATCTGCTCCTTTATTATTATTTGCTACTCCAATCAGAAGAAAGTATATTTACGCTGACCATGAACCAATTCCAAGACAATATCCATTACCAACTAGACCAAGAGATCAAGGTTTAACTGGATTCGATGATGAATAAATGCATGGTATTGCTTGTATTGTACACTAACGTAAAGCTGAGTCAAAATCAGTTATAAAACATAAGCAGTGCATATTTAACTGCCTCATTTTCATATATTACACTTTCATACTTATTTATTCCATATTTTATACGTATTAATTAACGTTTAACATATTTGAAATATAACTCGATCATTACATTATCAATATGTAGTTTATAACGTTCATGTCTATTTTAATTACTACATTTTTAGTTAATAGTTATTGACTTGAAAACTAATTAGTCAAAAATACACATTATATTCTACATATTTTTAGTATAATTACTATTCTAAATACAGCATTTTTAGTATATCAGTGATACATTTACAAGGGAAGTTGAGGTACCCTGCTTATATAATCAAAGGTAGTGCAATTTGGCTCGAAAAATATTTTTCTTAACAATTCAACTGCTGAATTTTCCATCATATACCATAAAATCCAAAACATCAATAATAGCTACAATGTTTAGGGGTTTGTTGTTATCTAGGATAGCGAATGTAAGCTACAAATCAACAGGTGCTGTCCTGACATTTTCTAAGCAAATTCATGGTTCTGCATTTTTAAATAATAGTTTATTTGGGCAAGTGACTCAAGGTAACCAGGCCGATACCACAGCATTAGAACAAGAAAAGCAACAAGATGCCAGTGAAATAATCCCAGCCACTGATAAAATATTGCAAGAATACTACTTAGAAGAAGCCAAAAAACATCAAATTGTTAGTGACAAGTACATTACTCCATTGAAAAAGAAGCTATTTGAACAAAATGTAAGCCAAAATGGATTTTTCAAGAACAACCAAGTAGTCACAGACCCAGAAACAGGAAAGGTTTATAAGTTGAGTTTGACCCCACAAGAAATTGATATTTTAGAGCCTTCCATCTATTTACAATCATACAGAATCAAGTCTTCCATAAAGAAAGCCAATATTGTCAATAGATTTGTCAAGGGCTACAATGTTAAGGCCGCCATTAATCAGTTACATTTTAATCCAAAGAAAATGTCTACAGAATTAGAAAAGTTATTGAAGAGAGGTTTGGAACAAGCTAGAGAAATGAATGTCGATGAAGATAAAGTATTTATCCACGCCTTGTGGGTTGGTTCCGATGGTAAGTGGGCCAAGAGAGCTGATCCTAAGGGTAGAGGTAGAACCGGTATCATTGAACACACATATATCCATGTAAAGGCCATTTTGAAGACCGAACAAACAGCCTTAAGAAAAGCTTGGGAAAAGCAACAAAATGATATGGCTGCTAAACCAAGAATGTTTTTAAATAACGAACCCTTAAACTTCAAAGTTACCCCATACTACAAGTGGTAATCATGTAAATAGTACTACATACATATCAATACATAATAATAGTAACTTGCTCTCATTATGTATTATACTATTGTAACTTGCAGATTTTCAAATATGCAAACCATATACCTTTTTAGAAAAATGACCCAAAACCACTAATCCTGTTATATAGGTTCGGCGGAAATCAGGTGTCTAGGCCTACTCCAACTCATAAGGGGCAAATATTCTATAACGTCACAAATATATTTTATATAAATTATTGATACTAAGTACCACACATTTGAACTAACACTAGCGATAAATATATCAACAGCAGCCAGATCTGCTAAAACTGTTATCAATAGTCGCATATCAGTTAGTCCTTTTTGAGCAACTGATAAGTAATATATTTAACGCCCACAACAACAGAATACTAGGTCAGATTGTATTAAATCTTCCCTGAATACCTTTTTACAGAGTATGGGGTTGAGATACACTAACTTTTTTAACGAGTCCAAGTATGAGTCTTCCGAGACCCAAATTATAGTATGTAAGGAGTGTTCATCACACTTGTGTTTAACAGATTTGGTTATTTCTGATGATTTCCAAGGTTCCAGTGGACAGGCATATTTGGTAGAAAATATTATTAATTATATCCCTGATAGGGTATTACGTGAGTCAAATATGAAGACAGGGGTTTATCTCACCCGAGATGTCAAATGCCATCAATGCAAAGTAAGATTAGGATGGACTTACCAAAAGGCTTACTCCTACCTGGAAACTTACAAAGAGGGTAAATTTGTTATTGAAAAAAGCTTTATTAAGTTCATCACTAACAATTCTTCTACAAAACTGCTATTAGAACAAGCAAACCGGAGTAATCGCAGACGTCTGTGTGCGAACTCCACAACTTCTACCATAAGTGATACATCATTTGATGGAAATACTAAACTTGACAACTTTAGATTCATTACCAATCCTATTTCTGACCCCAAAGCAAGGTCTCCTTCTCAAAGATCAGATTCCTTTGATTTTAGAGATATCCAAAATGGATCATTTCTCAGAAGATTGAGATTCCAAGGTATGGATAAAGATGACATTGATGAGGATGAAGATGTTTTTGTTGATGTCTAGCTATTACTTTGCTTCTATTTTATTTTGATTTATTTATTGAACTCTTTTTTTTATTTTCTCTTTTTCTGGTGCAGGTTTATTTATATGGCAATGGTGGTGGTAGGGGCAATTTTCTTATGTTTATTTTGCTATTTAATTATTTTTTACGAACATCTTTTCGAAAAGAAGGTTTAACGGTTTATTGTGCCAATTAGATAAATACTTCTCTCTATTTTCATCTATATACTAGAATCAACTCTATAACATACCATATTGGGTGTTAAATATGTTTATCCTAATACATATCTTTAAGAAAATGCAATTCTAATTTTGTTTTCTTCTCTTATTATGCTTGCGGCCACCTTTAGATCTTTTGTTAAATTGTGTAGTCTTTGGTGTTAACTTAGTATAAACCAAAAAGTATGCAGATGGATCACTTAATGCTCTCTTTTCATCAATCTTATTGATGTATTCATCATCGTATGTTGACCATGACCCATCTGGTTGTAAACAATGGGCAATATAATGACCAGATGAAATCGACCTTCCCTCATGTACAATAACTGCTACTAGTTTATATTTAGTAGGATTATTATTACTTGTATACTTGGATAAATCAAGGTATTTTGAATAAGAAATTGAATGTTTCACCTTAGATGACGAATTACCATCAAATTTGAATCTCTTTAAATGCACAGCTAAAGTTTCTGGAGCTCTATCAATTGTACTTACCTTGTGTGCAGAGGTATTTTTCTTACACGTTTCACAGTAGTAACCAGAACTCTTATCTTTCTTTTCTAATTTGATCAATTCGTTAGAGAAAAAGTCTCTAATAGAATTCTCAATGGAATATTTATTTGAATCAGCCTTTCTTTTATGTAACCCCAATGATAAATCATAGAATTCTTGTTTGGTTTCTGAAACATTATTACAGCTAGAACATGTAACCTTTTGATTCAATAATCCTCCAAAAATATCATAAATAATAGATTGATTAAGCTTTACCCCTTTTGGTGTTGAGTCTTCTTGTAATCTAGACATCAATGACATGAAATATTCATGGGAATCTTCTTGTTGCCAAATACTCATCATACAATTAATTTCATCTAATCTTTGGATTATTTTTTTTGGATTAATATAATTATTTCCTTGAGCCTTCTTCTTTATATCATCAAGTCCCCACATTCTTCTTGATAATTCAGCCAATACGTGAGAAACAGATTTATTCTTTAAAACACCATCATGTTTACCTTCAAAAATTTCATTCAAATAATGCTGGACAGCAGGGACATGAATGATAGCTTGAATAGCAGAATTCATGTAGCATGTAACACCATGGTTTAACAATCCAAGTGGTTTCTTATTCTTCAAATCTCTCCAACCTTTGAAGATTCTAGTAGAATCATTAGAGCCTTGATCTTCTGGGTTTTCATTCATGTCATAGAAGTAACTTAATGGTATACCATCTTCAGCAAATTTATGCTCAGTTTCCTCATCTTTCGATACTGGCTTTTCAATTGTATCTAGGTGATCTTCAGGTGATGTAGGTGGAGTACTATTTGAATGAGGACTTGAATCGATCTTTATATTAGTTTGCGTGTCTAATATTAAGTCCCTCTTTAACGTTTCCCTACTCTCTTGGTCTTCAGTCGAACTTTTATCATCCGATTCACTGGCAGAATATCCTTCATCTTTACTTTTATTTGATTGTTCATCAGAAGAATCTTCTGATTCTGCCTCCTCATCTTCATCTGCTTTATGCACATCATAATCATCATCATCATCATCATCATCATCATCATCATTGTCTTCGTTATCGTCATCAATTGCATCCTTGTCCAAATTTTCCTCACCTAAATCACTTTCATCGGTGCTAGACTTATTTTCAGACTCTGGTGTTTCCTTAGACCCACTATCAGTTTCAGATGCGGGGGAAGGGGTAGGACTCTCATTCAGTTGGAACTCTGAAGCTGATTCATACTGAGAATCCGAGTTATTTTCAGATTCTATACCAGACAATTCATTAGAAATTGGCGATATTTCTTCACCCATGTCTTCATAATTTTCTTCAGCCTCACTATCAACAAGCTTATTTTCTTTTCTCAACTTCTTTCCTACTTTCTTTTCTTTTTTAGTAAGAAACTTCTTGCCAGTATATGCAGCAACTGCTTCAGCCATAGATTTAGGTTTGTGTTTCATTTCAGTAGATATATGGGCAATTTTATTAGCCTTAGGAGATGAGTTTGACAATCTACGTTTGACTTGAGAGTGCTTAGTCAAATAGATATATCCCTTTGGTCTCTCTATCTCATCGTTCTCTGAATTTTTGGCAATCATGAATGTCAAAGGGTTGGATATGATTTTATCGATAAATGGATTTAGCGAATTTGATGAAGCTGGTTGTGGAATCATATATTAGATCTAGTTAATTAGTATGCCTTTACTCACCACAGTTATTAAATGCCACAAAAAAATCTTAAAAATCCTCCAGAATAAATTTAATACTGAAAAATATCTGAAAAATATACAACTAAAGATTTCAGTAGCTTGTAGAAATATATCTTCTCAAAATAAAAAAAACTACGTCGTAGATATATGCGTACTTAATAGAATTTTATACACAACAGATTTTTTTTTTTTGAGATGGGACTTAAAAAAATCTTCAATAATTTTTTTGATTTTTCTAGTCGCGTATAGTACAGGAGAGAGTTTATTTGCAATCATTTACTATATAGAATAAAGAAAGTGAAAGTAATATTTTTAGGAGCCCAAAAATAATCTTGCTTGGGTATCTAATACAAGGAAATCCTGGAATGCAGTTAATCCAATATTTCTTGCCAATTCGTTTGATGAAGACAAGGAATTATTTACTTTATTGTAACGTCTTCTTGAAGGTCTGTTTCTTAACATCAAATCATTTTCATCATTACCTTTAGTAAGCATATTGGGATTTTCCAGCAGGCTCATTTCATCTGATTGTATTCGAGCTATGTTAGTCATCCTTTTAGGATATACTGCTCTATTTGTACCACGCTTCCTATTTACTTCGCGCTTGGTGTTTCCTAATGGTAACGCAAGTTTGTTTTCAAAAGTGTTATCATTATTTCCATAAGAAACTAATTCATCTTCATTTCTTAAAGCATTGCTACTCTCCATGGAAATTGCATCGTCTGCATCGGAAAAGTCTAGTGTTGTAGCCTTACTTCTTGTATCCTCTAAGTCACTATCTTCATCTACATCTTCATCATCTTCATTTGTCTCTGATCCTTTTTTACTATCACTGTAATCAATATTCATTCCTAATGTAGCGTAATTCGATGAATCCCCACTAATATCACCAATATCCAGATCTAAAAGCTTTTCTGTAATGGAGTTTTCAAAATGTATATCAAATAAATTAGAAAAAACCTGCTCTAATCTGCTCAATTTATTAGTATCATTGGCCTTAAAACTATCAAGTAAATTTATAATTTTAGAATTAATCTCGTTATTGTTAATTTCTTTCATTGAATTTGACTGAAGGATATTTGACACCCATGATTTATTCTCCAAGAAATTCAATATTTTTTGATCAGTACTAGATTTAATTAATTCAATATCTAATGAGTAGTATTTCTCTGAATGTATACCAAAGTCATTTCTCTTGGAATGTGGAACCACTTTTTGTTGTCCCTGAGTAGAGTTATTTGCTGGTGGTTTATAATTATCAGGATACGTTCTAAAAGCACCTATTTCAACCTTATTCTGTTTTGCTGTTTTGATTGGATCAATAACAATAGCCAAATATGGATCCTGAAAATTCTGGTTTAGAGCTTGAGTAGCGACATCAATACCAGATAACCAACAACCATATCCCGGGTGTGAATGATACCATCCTACTATGTTTTCATTTCTATTAATTTGCTTAAGACTTTCTAAATATTGTACCATATATTCATATCCTTCAGCTTGTGCATTAACCCTTGTTTCTGTACCCTCCACTGGTAAGTGATACACATCCATTACCATGATTGCATTATTGATTATTTTCCCTGTCATCATCCCCATTATTTCTATTGATCCACCTGATCTAGCATGTAATGTCATCTTCATCAAGGCAATGGATGAAATATAAACTTTCTTGAAATAATTTGGATCCATTCTCCATGGTCTTTCCTTAAGTAGATTTGAATCTGAGTCCTTGAAATAAAATGAATCGCTCCTCTTTAAAGCATTCAAGCTTTGTACATCGCAACTATGTTCTCGAATATTAGCATCTCGTCTAGATGCTATCTTCTGTGCTAAATCTAAACAACAACTGCTCATTATAGTTAAAGAATATAGAATAGTTATTTAAATAATTATTTAGACTGTATATAAATTTAATTATGGCGCTTTTATTGCTATGCTTTTACTGCAAATAATCTGATGACTTTTAGTTTATCCGAAGCACATCAATTAATATATAAATATTACTAATACTAATGCTAATGCTAATACATGAGATTCAAATTAGGTAGAGTAGTTTTAATTTTTTTTTTTTTTTATATATATATAATTGAATTTGAAACAAGAAAAAAAAATAAGATAAAAAAAATCATAGAACATATTAAAAAATATTAAAAAAAAAATTCCAATATTACATTGGGGGACTATTTGGGAACCCATTTTCAGATATCGAACGTGGGAAGTAAATTGGAACTGTAGGTAACCCATAAATATACTGAATTTGATTCGGGTCGTATGGAAAATAAACTTGTTGATATGGGTAATAATAATCAGCTGGTGATTTGTGATAATTATTAGAATTATCATTAACACCAATCTTGGGATTATATGACATCATAAGGTTATCCTCACCTTTAGAGTTTTCACTACTTTCCGAATGAGGAATCCCATTATTATAGTATATAGGGACGTATTTGTTGCTTTCATAAAGATTCTGGTTTGAATAGTTTATATTAACAGGTGGTGGTAGTGGTACTGATTCCATATTATTATAAAGATTACTGTTATTGTTATTCAAGTTATATGGTTTTCCAAATTTATTTGGTTCGGGCAAATTCGTTATATTGCTCTGTCTTAATGGAAGCGATTTTGATCGTTCAGAACCAGAATACTTTGAGGCTTTTTCACTTGAAATATTTTCTTTGTTATACCTATTAGTAGCTTCATTATATTTTCTTGTAGTTAAAGGAAAAGTATTATGATTTAACAGATTTGTTTTCAGTTGATTACTTGATTCGTTTGATTTTATGCTCTTTTGACTAACCAGTCTTTTACCTAAATTAATTGGAGGTGGAGCCAATGCTAAACCACCATATTTATTAGAAATAGTTCTAGTAGCAGGGGGGTGAATTTCTCTATATTGAACGTGCATGGTTTTATCATTAAACATAGCATGATTTTCTCTTTCTACCGCACTTGCAGCACTTGATTCTTTACTATATTTAATAAAACCAAAGGAATTTGATGCTTTTTTAATTATCACTACCTCCTCTATTTCACCATGGATCTCAAATCTTTTCTTTAATTCATCTTCAGTTGTTTGATTGTTTAACTGACCTATAAAAATAGAAAATTTATCAAATTTGTGCAACTTATGTTTACCGTTCTTTTCATTCTTTTTATAAATTTCATCAATATTTTGGGCCCACTCAGCATTGAATTGTTTACTTTCTGAAAAATTAGCAAATGCTCTAATGGCATCATCACGAAAAGCAAATTTACAATACCAGTATTTTGATCCCTTGCTATATTTTGTAACAAGATTTCCATAACGATCACTACTACTTAAATTTTCTAACTCTCCAAACTCATCAAGGACTTTTTTCAAAGAGTACTCAGAAATTAGATATCTTGATCTAATAAATAATGTTCTGTTTACCTTTGCTGCTTCACATCTAATATTTCTTCCGTCTAAAAGAGAATCATGCCCTTCCGCTATAGCTATCTTGGAATCTTTTTCATGAACATATTGAACAAATGCATATGGACGGTTCGATGTATCACGTAAAACTTTGACAGTTGATAGATTTCCCCATTGCTTAAAGTGTCTAGTAACAGAGATACATAATTGATCATCTGATAGACTCGAACAGAGACTTGCAACAAAAACGCAAGCGGAAGGTTTCCCTCTAATTTTTTGTTCAGCGTCAGATTCAAAACTATATTTATCTTCAATACTTGTTATCTTATTAGTATCGTTGATAGTTTGTTCTTCATCTTCTTCGAAACTAGGGTGATTGTTTTCGTCTTGAGCATTATCTTCAAATGAAGTGGTTTTAAGGTTTTCTAATTGCATTCTGGTGGTATTAATAAGATTATCAATATCAGATACCAGCGAGAAAGATTTATCGTTTGTATCTTCCATTTTTTTCTGATTTTTTAGCTTAATATTATCAATATTACTTATACTTGGTTATACACTCTAAGTAATATGTTGCAAATTCAAATTGTAAAAATATTTTTGAAACACTAATGAGGGCTTGTCGTATTCTAGTAATATTATAACTCTAATAATAGAAGTGAGACTTAATCTGATCTGTTTTGTTAGATTTAATAAGTTTCAAAATACTTAAAGAGAGTATTATAATAGCCGCCCATTAGTTGCAACAGCTATATATAATTTGACCAAAGTTTCACAAAATGATACTACCGGTTGCAAAGTAATTTTTGTGTCAGTTCAATTGTCAAAAGGGACATTTGTAAGAAGTATTTTATAAATAAATAATAATATGAAATTCTACTAGTATGAATTATACCTTGTAATGATTGTAGATAGCCAACTATTGATAACTTAAGAACTTTTTTATTAATACTATTATAACTATCAATATATTGTAATCACAAGGTACATCTATGTGAAAGAAATAGTGTGGTGCTTCGAAATTCATGATCGTTATAGTATAAAATAATTCGACACAATCTCAAAAAAAAATTGTGCACGTTAATATTTACGAACTTTAGTGTGTTAAAATATGTATTGATAATTACTTTATTTTATTAATGGCAATGATGAGATTTCTTCTACACAAGTATGGAAACATGTTTAGCCGAGGTATTTTTTTTTTTTCAAATACTCATTAAATATATAAACTTAGTTGAACTTTTTCTTCCCAAAATTATTTTGTAGTCCAATGCATAGTATTCAACAGATTTTCTAATATCATTATTGTTTATTAGACAACTTTATTCGTAGTATTTTAACAGAGTCGCATAATAAGACTAGTGTTTTCAAGTTAGCTTTAGTAATCTGGGTTATATATTACATAACTGTGAGTGGTATCATCCAGACCAAATTGTCTTGACTAAAAAAAGGAATTTTCAACCAGATATTCCCCACTCTTAAAATTAACAATTATTAGTTGGGTATTTAATATATATTTTGGTAAATGAATTCTTATTTTGTGTTTATTTGCTTCTTTATCCTATCCTGTTTCATATATTTAGAGCAACTTGTTACCTTAACTTTCGGAACATTACTTCCTTTTGTGCGTTATTGAATTTCCCCAAATTCTTTGCGCAAAATTTACTCCAGTTTCATGAACTTAACACTATTATCACTTTTCTCTACAATATCCGTTTTTGGAACTTTGATTACATTTCTATATTGATACAAGTCTATTTTTATTTTTATTTTTTATTTTGTGTAGTTTTACTATTGCTACAATATATTATCGACATATTTTTGTTGCATGAGTATTTTTTTTCCCAGACACCTTGCATTCTATTTCAAATTCATCATTAATACAAAATTACCCCAATATCTATGACACCCTATTATAATAAATTGATTGATTTTTGCATGAAATTTCAGATAATCACCGCCAAGCCTTCCAAAATTACAATCTTTAAGTGGCTAATTTGGTTATTGTCGTAATTTGCTAGAGATACACAATCCTATATCAGTATCTTTTCTTATGAATTTGTGTTTAGTGTAACTATGTTAAACTCTTAGTATTCTAACTTGTATTGTACTTGCAGCCACTTGTGCCAGTCACATTACAACAAGCCTGCCTGGTAAACAAATTTCTGCTGACTTGGGCAATAATTCCTGTATACCTATACCCACCATTGCATCGCATTCGGGTCTACTTTCATTATTCTTCCGAATGCATTTATATTCTCCTTGCGACATATGATCGAAATACCGCTTTCTACCGGACAAAATCGTTCCATATATACTTACATGAAGGAAAACTTTCTCGCATATCTTGGGGCTGTTGACGCTCACAAAAATTTTCTTACCCGTAGTCGCAGCGCTAATTTCTCCCCACATAATATCTCAAATAGAGGAATATCCGAAAATTTTTCTCTCATATCTACTTCTGCAATAGTATTTCCAATTTTTTTTAAATATATCATATACAGTTAGTATTCTATTTCGATAGGTAATATATCAATATTTATTTCCTATTATTACTTCAAAACCTGGCAAAAACGTTTCTTTTCGCTATAATTGAAAATTTTTGAAGAGGAAAGGCGCTCCACAAAAAAAATTCCAGTCTCCTCTTTTCATTAAACTTACACAAGCTGGAATTAACATTTAAATATTATCTTTTTTTTTTTTACGAGGCTTAATAGAACACATTAAGATAATCGTAAAGGTGTTCATTAAAGGATACAATAATTAATATTAGAGAATCAATCAATTTTACCTTCAATAACCTCCGTTACTTCCCAACTTACTTTTTTGGAGATACAAACGAGAGATAATTTATTCTTACCAAGCATTAGATACCGATGTCAACAAAAGTATCAGAAAGAAGTATGTCAACAGCAAAGAATAAAAAGGACCCAACATCCCGACCATATAAATGTCCTATGTGTGATAAGGCATTTCATAGATTAGAACATCAGACAAGACATATTCGTACCCATACAGGGGAAAAACCACACAGTTGCACATACCCTGGTTGTTTTAAGAAATTTAGCAGATCTGATGAACTTACTAGACATTCTAGAATACACACCAACCCAAATTCAAGAAAAAATAAAAATTTAACAAAGAATAGTGCACAGCAGCAAACACAACAAGCACAGCAACAAACCCAAACACACACGCAGATTATATCTGGATCTCAGGATTCTAAACAGGAGATAAGTCAAATAAAGGAAGAAATTCAAAATTCCAAAACACCACTCGCCCAATATCCTTCACAGAAATTGACGCCAAATAGCTCTTCATCTTCTTTAAGTATTCAAGGGGTAACATCGAAAAAACTGAAGAGTAATGAAAGTATTGAAAGTGAAGAACTTTCATCAGAAAATACGATGGAAGAGATAAATTCCCCAGAAAAAGGTTTATCTCAATTTCAAGAAGAGAAAACTAGGCCGTCTACTAAAAGAAGTGGAAGCACCATGAATATTGATATATTAGCGAGCGCAGCATCAGAAGAATTAAAAAATTTAGAAAACTCGAAATCGCTACCTTCACTTTCTGATTATTTCAATGGCAGTAAATCTGTTCCAATTCAATCAATGAAGTCTAATTTCTCACAATCAAGTAATAATTTAAAGTACCTTTCTAATGTTGCAATGATGAGCAATAATAATGCTTCACATTCTAAAAGTTTTACAAATTTACCTAATAATCATAAACATTTCAATACCTTATCGTCTTTGCAAAGAATGACGCCTCTCAGATCCTCACAGGATACACATGAATATAATTATAAATCACATATACTTGAAGAATCTGATTTGGATTATGTGCAGCAAAAATTAAAAAAATCCAGACCAAATTCTCCTAACCCTACAAAAAACTTTACTTTACCAAATTCCCCTGTATTAGGATTATCAACTACCAATACACCTATACTATCTACAAACAATAGTTCCACAAATTTATCAAGTTTATTCATGACTCCTGCTATACCAAATTCTAATCAAAAATTGACAATGCAGAGGAGCACAACACCACCTGTGACAACTGATTCACAATCCCCAAAAATGTCGCCATCATCTAGTCAATTAGATAATGGTGTGTATAAATTGCCATCAATCAGGAGTTTGAAGTTAGATTTACCAAATAACTTTCCATCACCTTCTTTTCCGCGTGATTTTCATCAAGAACCATTGTTATTTGAAGTCATGAACAAAACAGAACGTTCATTCAACTCAAATACTCCAAACACTGGGCATATCGATAAATTCAGACAAGAATAATCTAGGCATTCTCTGGATAATGTATTTTACTAGTGTATTATAGGCTTTTATATATTTATGTTCTCTAAAATATTTAGGAAAATATTATATATTTATCAGGTACTAAAGTTTATATGATTGTACTGTCTACGCCTCCAACTGCCCAAACTTCATTTTCATCTTCAAATCTATCACTAAACATTGTTTCTTCGTCACCACCAGCTTCAATTCTTTCTCTTTCTACTGTGGCTAATCTTACTCCTACTCTCTTTGTGTAATCTCCCATTGATCTAGGTTGGATAACAGTACCTAATACATTGACAATTGATGATTGTTTTTCAAACCAGGAATTGAATGTATCCAAATTAGATTCTTCAACTAATCGGAAAATAGCCAAGTAAGCCTTTTCAGCTGCCAATTTAATTGGAATAATTGGATCTCTCAAACAACTAAAAACGGATGGACCAAATATATCTATAAATGGTTGCACGACATCATTGAACTTAAATCTAGCAAGAGTTCTAATAACAACCAAAGCCATTCTTCTTGTATCTGGGGAATTAGAAATTGGTGATAAGCATAATTTTGCTAATGCTGAAACAACATTGCCCAACAAGTTTTCATTGATTTCAAATTTTGTCTTGCATTCATCACTAAATGGTGATTTCGATTCGTTTAATAATAATAGTAACTTACCGATTGCAATAGTAGCATTATCACTAATGTAATCATTAGAGCATTCAGAACATTTAATAATATAATCAATTATATCTTCAAGCAAGCCAGTTTCAAAAATATGGTTAGGAGAATATTTCAAGAATGAGTTAATGGATAAAATAGAAAATTTACCTTCGTTAACATTCTTGTCTAAAATTTTCGATTTTAAAATAGAGGATGCTTCTTCAGTTGAAAGAATCTTTGACAAAGAACCTAATAATCTTGCATATGCTACGGCTGATTTATCATCAACAATAGAAATCTCTTCTTCAACCAATGTCATTATAGAACTCTTTGAAGCTTCATTCATATTTTGGCCAGCATTATTTACAACACCAAGCATTGCTTTCAACATTGAAGTTTTAACACCTTTATCATTTGAGTTTTTAACTGCACTTACTAGTTCTGTTACTAAAGAATCAACTCTTGGTTGAAATTTAATCAATGTTCCTAATGCAACAACTGCCTTTGACCTTAAGGAATCATTTTGAACATCACTCAAAGATCTTACAAAAGTTCTTTGTAATTGAGGAATAAATGGTCTTAAAGCTTGAGGTATCTTGAGTAACAAATTATTCAAAGCAATTAAAATAGCTGCCTTAATATCACTTGAAACCTTTTCACCAATAACACGAATAAGTGGACCAGTAATAATTGTAGCAAATGGTCTTAAGTTTGCAGATGGCGTCTTATCTATAACATCAGCAATTCCCAATGCGGATAATTCTTTTTGCTCACTATTACCATACATTAAACCATGTAAGAAAATTGGTAAAACACAATTTGGCCCTTTTGGCAATGTAAATGCTGGTAAATCTTCACCCTTTACACCAGTCATATTTAATGCTTGACGTGCTGGCTTGACCAATTTTTCTAATGATTCTTTACTTTGTTTTTTTACTAAAGCAGTTAAAGCAGCAAAAGTACCATTAACCACTTCTGGTGTCTTATCACCCAAGGACATAATAAATTGAGAGACCATGTCTTGTAAATAAATAGAATAATCAAGAGTAGTACCTGTAAAGAAGGAAGCTAATCGTTCATAAATAACAGCTCTCTTTTCGTTATCTTCATGTTTAACCAAAGAAAGTAATTGTTGCATTAATGGGTGTACACCTTCGTCATCATCAATGGAAAGTAAAATCTTATCGAATGAAGCTTTAATCTTTTGTTGATCTTCTTCAGGTTCATTCTTTGATTCAATGACTGCATTGACTAAAGTGTTAATAATAACAGATAACTTCTTATACAATGCTGAACCTGCAACTGATGCAAGTGATGACAAAGCAGTTGCTTTGAATGAATCCAATGGTGGTGATAATAATGTTGAAAGTAATAGTGGGAAAATAACTTCTGATTTTGCAGCCATAATATCTTGTAAAGCCAATAATGCATTTTCGGAATCCTCTGATTCTAACATATTCAATAAATATGGAATAATCTCATCAATAACAGTCTTACCAAGCTCTTCTTGTAATGCTTCAAAGGCACTAGCTGCAGCTTCTCTAACCTTATCGTTATGATCAACAAGAGCTTCTCTAACAGTATTAATAAATACATCTTGGAATTCAACAAGAGTATCATGATTAGTAGATTTTATTAATTCTGCCAATGCAATACATATACCTTGTCTGGCATCACTATCACTAGTAGCAAATGATTCTTCTAAAGTTGGCAATAATCTTGATAATGCATTAGCACCAACACGACGAACCATTTCACCTAATGTTTGAGCAGCAATTGTTCTTTGGGTTTCTTCACTAGAAGCTAACTTACGAACTATAATAGAAGCAAGGGATGGCAAAATCTCTTTAATAGTTTTTGGAGTATTTGCAACTAAGGCTTTCCAGATATCAACTGATGCACTACGAACAATACCAGTAACATCTGAACGACAAACAAATAATAATGATAATACATTATCACGACGTTCTTGTCCAAGAACTTCGATAAGAGTGTTATTAACTTCACCAGAGTATTCAGCTTGATCTTCAGAAAGTTCATTCTTACCTGAAATACCAGTAACTTGGAATAATAAATCACCTGTAAGCTCAACTGATGATAATCTAATTCTATAATTCGAATCGGATAATCCAACTTCCAACTCTGGTAACAACAAGTCAACAGCTTTCTTAGCATAATTCTTAACGATCAATCTACCAGCTCTTAAGGCGGTATCTCTAATGTCTTCATCAATATCAGCTAACCCTTTAAGAATTGGTGGAATAATTTTATTCAAATATGGAGAGAATTGGGAACCAAAACATACCGGCAAGAATAATAATAATGGCATAAAACCAGCACGGATATGGTTACGTGGTGACGTAGCTGCTGATAATATAGTAGGTAATAATTCTTCTAGTTTATTAATACCAAGACCAGATATGACTTCAGATAATGCTTGAGCGGAACCAAGACGATCACCTGCCTTTGTTTCATCTTGTAAAGTATTTAAGAGACGTGGGATTAAATCTGGGAATTGTTCTTCACCCAACTTTTCAACAAGGGATCCTAAAGCTCTAGCTGCAGTGGATCTGGTGGCAGGGACTGGATCCACCATTGATATTTCTAATTCACTGATTAAAGATGGCAAATATGGGTTTAAGTCCTTTGAATCAACTAATATAGCCATATTTCCCACAATTTGACATGCCTTTCTCTTAATAGCAGCTGATCTATCCTTCATACCTCTATGAATAACATGAATAATCAAGGCTAAAGATGGACCATCGATGTAATGGACAAATTGAGTTCTGATTAATTTATCTAATGCAATTTCCGTGTATTTTGTTGGATCACCAATAGCATTAATTAAATCTGGAACAATTGTTTGAATTTCAGGATTACGTATAACATCACCAAATCTCTTTAAAGCTTGATCTGCTGCTTTTCTAACTTCTTTATGTGTATCATTTAAAACACCAACAATTTCAGGAACAATTGTTGATAAGGATGCAGATAATTGAGTAGGATCCAAATATGCCATAGAACCTAATAATTCAACAGAACCTTTTTTGGATCTCCAAGCAATTTCATCTAAGTTAGAAATTGCAACAGGAATTAACTTTTTGATACCATAACTAGTAGTATTTTTCATAATTTGTTTAGCTGCCATATCAGTTGCTTCACGGACTTCAGGACTAAGGTCACCTAATGACTTTAGGATGATCGGTAATACTTCAATCACGTATGGTTCAAAAAACTTTCCTAAACTTTGTGAAAGACATTCAAATGCAAATGAAACACCTTCTCTTCTTTGTGCATTCTTTTTATCATCTGAAGCATCAGTCAAATCTCTAATAATATCAAAAGTGGAAAGTGACTTAATACCTGATCCTTTGACTAAACCAGCAATACCATATGCAGCACCTCTTCTGGATGCTAGGTTTTTACCATTAAATAATTTTTCAAATAATTGTTCAAAATACTCACCAAGCTTAGATTCGAATGAACTTACTAATGGTGCAATACATTCGGATACAGCATATTGGACATCTTCTGAAGGTGTGTCAAGTGTCTTGATTAATCTGTCTATAATTACGTTAAGTCTATCGTCAGAAGCATCCAAATGACGAGCCAAAGCACCATATAAAATAATGACACTTTCTCTAATGGTATCTTGAGATTTGACACCTCGGTCTTTCTCTGCAAGGTTAGCTTCGAAAATTGGAATTAAAGATTGAATATTGTCAGCCCCATGAACTTTAATGATTTCAATGCCAGCATCTTGTAATTCTTGACGAACTAAATCTTCTTTATCACCTAATGCTCGTTCTTCAACCAAAAACTTGAATACTTTTTCAATAGAATTTGAATTGTAGAAAGGTGTGAATAGCTTAAGAAGTAATGCAATAGTAGATCTTTCTTCCCAAGTGTCTTTTTGGCTAACTGATGATTTAATTACCAATCCAAATTTATCTAAAGTGGGTGGTGGTGGGTTCTTCTTAATATGATAAAGATCAATTAAGTCATCAAGTATATTATCAAATACTGTTAAACCAATTTTTTCTATTAAAATTTTGGTAGCAGAAAAAATAGCATTTGCAATAGATAATCTTAAACCAGAATCCTTATTACCAGCAAATTTAAGTAATTGTGACGGAGCATCATCTGGTATTTCAAAAGAGTTATCCTCCCAAATAGTATAAGCAATGTTAGCTGCATTCTCATCATTATCATGTACTGCAATCCATAATTCATTAGAGTATGTCATTTCATCTGTTAAATCAAATTCTGAGTCAATACCTTCTAAAATTGCTACTCTAACAAAAGTTTCAGGGCTAATGACATTATCAAGCAAAATTTTAAGATCTGAACCAGTTATGTTTACAGATATGTGTTGGCACATAGACAAAAAGCATTCTTTAGCCAACTTAGCCTTTCCAGGTAATTTCATTAAAGAGATCAATACTTCTAATATATTAGATCTCTCAATTGAGATATCTTCAAAGACTTCAGCATGTAATGAAACAATTTCAATTGCTAATAAAAGTTGCTCTTCTTCTGGATCTTCTTCAACAAATTCTGATGAAACAACTTGTTTGGAAGAATTCCTAATTGCAACAGCTTTACCATTTTCTAAAACAGTTGCTAATAAAAGAAGGATGTAAGAAAGGGATAATGCATCAAGTGGATTTTGATCTGAAAGAATCTTGACTCTGAAAAGAATTCTGCTTAGTAAATCTAAAAGCGGTTCATCGGTATAATTAGAAGATAACCCATGAACATGGTTTATTCTTAAAATGGCAACACCAATAAATAACTTTAATTGACCTAATCTTGGGGATACAAGATCTGAAAGTTTTAAGAATGAATTTAAAAGGGTATCATTAAAAAGTGTATTTTGGGTAGGTAATTTGGCTAAATTTAATAAACTGTTTAATGCCACAGGATACCAATACTTAGCCCCATTTTCAACTTGGTTGGCAGTGGAAACTAATTCGTTAATAAAATCAATTCCACTTGTTACACCATTTATAATTTTATTAACTTCTTGACGTATAGAAGATTCTTTAGCTAATTGTTCATTAACTTGCATTTGTTCTTCCTTTGTCAATTTTACTTTACCTTTATTTGATAATTCTTTCTTTAAGCTTTCTTCCCACTTTTTCAAGTCATAATCTTTGGAGTTCTTATCCTCAATTTTCTTTCCAGTATTAAGGACATCCACAACTAATTCACCATCTGTACCATTCCATATTTTTAATTTTTCGTTATCAATTTCTTGGACCTTTTCTACATTTAAATTAACTTTTAAAATTGATGCCACTAATGGAGCAAATATATCAGGTTTTATGAATGTAATAACTCCTACTGTTTTAATTGCTGCCTTATAAAAAATTTGATCCTTTGTGGTAGTAACAACATCCAATAAAGTTTGAATAACAATTTCAGAGTTCTTTTCAGCAACATCACCAGCATCTAGGTGTCCTCTTTGAGCTAGTCCAACCCATCTATTATTTATAGGAATCATATCATGATTAGCAGGAATTAATAGTTTCATTAAATTATTCCTTCTGATATCTTGGTTAGGTATTTGGGTCAAGATTGAAAATAAAGGAACAAACTTTGCAAGTTCGAAATTTAATTCTTGATCTTTAAAACTATCGTAGTTCTGTAAAACTTTGAAAATGTTTTCAATTAAAATAGAACTTAAAATTTCTGGGGATTCATTTAGCATTTGAGCTAATTGGCTTAAGTTAGACATTTTTAAATTATAAGAGACTTTAGAAGAAATACAAAGGAAAATCCAAGCTAATCCATAGTCTAACTTTGACTCTTCATTTAACTGTTTAACATTAATTTGAACAGATTCCAATGCTCTCGATAGCCATTGATACTCATTGAAATCTGATAACTTAGTTAAAACTTTCAAATTCGATAAGATTGAAGGTCTATCACCAGTATTGATTAAAGATTTTTCAATTAACTGATTGGTATCAAGAGATAATCTGTCTTTTAATGTAGAAAGAATATAAACCACGGCATAGGCAGAGGCGATACCTTTATTATTAACAGTTGGTAAAGGTGTTTGTTGCGCTTCTTCTAAAGTTTTCACAAGAGATGGAATTAAATCTTCAAACAATGGAATAATATATTGAATATCGGTGCACTCTTGTAAAGTAGAATATAATTGGTTGGCCAATTGTACTATCCATACTTTTCTCAAATTGATCTTTTTCTCATTAATACCAGATTTTATCAGTTGAGTAAGTTTTTCACTTTCGGCTTTTGGAATATCCCATTTATTCAATAAAATTTGAGCATTTTGCTTTATTAATATCTTAACAGATAAAAATAAAGAAAGTTCATTTTGATCCTTAATAATAATAGGCAAAATATTAGAGACAATTTTGGAGCTAGTAGTAATTTTATCTGTTTTAACTAAAGAAATTATTTCCAATATTGGAATTTTTGTTTCTAAGGTAGAAACTGTTTTTAATATTTTAAAAAGGTCATCAATGACTTTGCTAGTATTTTCGGTAGAAAGACCAACTTCAAGAATATTCCTTGCTGAATCATATGTACCATTTCTAACAATTTCCTTTGGTGATTTAAAACCAGTTAATAAAGAGGAAAATAATTTTGAATTTGCTAATAAATTATTGAATGAACGATTTGTAGCAACTGACGCAACAAAAGGCGGTAGAAGATTTCCAAATGAATTTTCAGATGATCTCATAATAGCTTTATCAAATGCAATAAATAATCCTTCAAGATCCTCTTCTAAGATATAATTTTTAAGGAATGCTTCGAATACTACAGATGCATACTTTGATGGTGGAGCCTTTGATAATATAACTTGGTTAGTATAATATTCCAAAATAGGTTTTCTTAATGATTTAAGAAGTATATCTTCTAATGTTGGATTTGAAGGACGCAAACTAATAATTGCAGATGTCAAAATGCCGATAAAAACTAATACCGCAGAAGAGTTTGCCTTGTTCTTAGGGTTTAAAACAATCCTGACTGTAGATTCTAGTAAATCATCACTAATAGACAAATATTGAATAAGGCTTGCTTTAGTTGACGTCAATATAGACTCATAAATTCTCTTTTTGTGCCTCACTTTAACATCAAAACTTTGTTCAATACAATAGTCTAGGAGAATCGATTGGGCTAATATAGCATTTTCCAAGTCTTCTACTTCCAACTCACTACCATTTTGTACAAATCTATTGATCCAGGTGAGTAAACTAAAGTAATCAGTGAGGGCAAGGCTAGTAGTTGTTTTTGCTACTTTCAAAATAAACTTTATATAAATAGTAAAATATTTTTTGTTGTTTGCAGTGATGCATTCTAAAGTTTTTAATAATTCACTTTTAGAATTAACATCTTTATAAAAGCTGTATGTCTTTAACAAACAAAGAGATACACCATTTAAATCTTCCTCAGGAATACCATCGGATTTTACTAATGTTTGGATCCTTTTCAAAAGAGAAATCCTTATATTTGTTAATGAACTGAAAATATCCCTTTCATAGGTCAAATTTAATTGATCCCATGAATCATTTATTTCAGCTATACTCATTATAATTGCCAACTTCTTGAAGCTTTTACATATAATTGAAATTCTTGAATAAATTTGTGATTTAGATAGATCGTGTTATAACCAATATGAAAATTTTTGGTGAGATCGATATTGGGTTACCCGTCTTGGATTATGGTTTTTTTTAACGTTTGTCTTATCGCAGTTATTATGACATTATGCAGCACGAAGGCTTGGAGAAATACAGGTTTACTGTTGATATAATTGAGGGAATTAATAGCGTTATTCCCATTCCCGGATCTTTTTTGGTTCTATAACCGATAAAACGTAAATTAATCTTATATGTAATATAGACTAATATAGATATATTTTAATAAAATAAAACTATACAAATGTATTAATGAATCCTAGGACTTTTAAATTAAGAAGCAAACTAAGGTCGTAAAACGTAATTCTTGAAAATAAATCATAATCCAATCTATCAAGCAAATTCCTTTGTTGGCTAATAAACCTGATATAATTATTAAATAGCATCATCATAAATAAATAATAAATAGCATGAACAATACATTCTCATTCATTCTCCATGTTTGAAACAACATCTATTTCCATAACGGCAACTACCAAACTTGGACCAATTAGCACAAGGTTTAGATCTCCATTTTGGAGACCTTTCGACAGACTTTAGTTCAGACTCACCATGGGCAAACTGACATTTGTTACCATAAGGACAAACACCAGTCTTGATGAATGATGCACATAACTCAGTCTTATATAACTGGGTATTCACATTTGTGGCCTTAGTTGGACTATTGTTATTTCTGTATGAATGAGAGGTATGTCCATGTCCATGTGATTGCGAATTTATATGTGCTTGTTGTTGCTGTTGTTGTTGTTGTTGTTGTTGTTGTTGTTGTTGTTCAAAGTTGAATAAATCATCGCTTGATGGTTCCGAGAATAAACTAGAATGGCTATTGGAATTATACTTTGTCTCAGTTGAGAAGCTGAACAAGTTCTCCTCTGTTAATGCTGGTAAACCATTATCTAATAAATTATTTGGTAAAAGAAATTTTGCATATTCCAAAGATGGATCTCTAGGCACTTGATTAACCATAGAAACTGGATGTTCCAGAAATGATCTTTCATATGGATTGCTAGTGTATGAAGGGGAACCTAAAGTGTTATTCCACATATTTGATGGTTGATTTATCCTTGGGGATGCATATCTTTGACCAAAATTCGAAGGAGATGTTTGCCATAAATCCTCCAATAAATCGCTATCAGAACCAGCAGAATCTGAATTTGTAGACGATGTTGTGCACAGACCGATAGGTGAGACGTTAAAGTTTGTAGATAGCACGTTATTTATCTTTCTGTCATCTATTAAAGGTAATGTTTGTATTAATACTTGATGATTATAATTATTCATCTCTTTACCAAGGACATACATTCTAGAATATTTAGTGTAAATATAGTCTAACGTGAAAAAAAGAGAATATCAGCTGCAATATATATGTACAAAAGTGGCCTCACACAATTCTCAAACTAAAATTAAATATTCCGCATCGGAACTGATTTTTCAACCTGTTTATAAATCTACTCAAGATACCCACTCCTGAAATGGGGTAACTGTTACAGTTTTCTTTAATACGCTCTTTTTATTAGTTTTCAGACGGTATTGCTTTAATTTCGACTTACAATGATTGTTACACAGTCTTTTTTCTTATTAAACTACCCCGACAGTGGAGATTGACCAGCCAATCTACAAAAGAATTTTGATCGGATTACGCCACAAACGGTCGGTCATCACATCGGATTTACATTGGAACAGCGTTGGGAGTTCTGCGCGTAGTTATTACTAGGACGACTCAGAAATCTACGAGTGGAGAGATTTCATTTCCATATGTACTCAAGAAAACACCAATTAAATCAAACTTAGCAATCTCATGATAATTATGTTTCATATCCATGTAAGTTGCTCTTGACATTGTACGAAATAAAAGACCATAGTCAGGTGGGTTATTTACTCCATTCATTGATTTCTCCTCACAAAAACCGTCAATCATTTCTCCAAAATCATCGCAACTTCTCTGGGTTGGCAGCTAGAGGGGATTTCTCTCAAATTTCCAGCCTTCCCCGAGCCATTTTAGCCAGAAGTTCCGATCATAGTTGTAGAACCATAAGAGGTCGAAATTCCTCATTTCCTTTGCTATGTACAGGATATTGCATAAGAGGGGTAATTTATTTAACCTCATCTCATGATAAGATTGCGTATATTGTGCAGGTTGAAAATAAAGACATAAACAAACTTGTAAGCCTGGTATAAAAGGGACTAGCGGGGATATCATGTGATGACGCTAAATGTTCTAAGTAGAGATCTGTATAAGAACTTCTATAAAGTTCGAGAATATTGTAATTAAACGGTGCGGTAGATACTGTTGCAGAATATATAATTTTTGAAAAAAAGAAACGTTGAAATAATCCTAAGCAAAAATATTGTTGAAGAATCCCGAGATAGGGTTAAGATGGTCTGTTCTGCTTATCGTCCAAATTACGGGATTTGTTAGAATTTTGGAAAATTTCATTTGTTTGATATCCTGTATGTAAACATATGAAATAATTTTGAATGGTAGTGCATATTGTTGTGTTCACGTGATGTGTTCTTTTTGTATCATAATTGTATTTTATTTTATACGCGCGTAGATCACCTGTAAATAAAGATAATAATCGAGGTAGAGGTATAAACCTGAGGGCTATTCCTTATAGCAAGATGGTTGTGCGGAATAATTTGCAAGAACAGTTAAAGTGGATATCTTCAGCACTTCCTCAACGGCCACGACAGGAAACTATTACTAAATTGTTAGCACAATCATCTCAAAATGTTGGCGGCGACACCTTAAGTATAATAACGAAAACATCTCTGCAAAGCAGTATAGATAATTATAGTATAAAAGCAAGGAATGCAGAAACTTCTGATAAAAATGAATCTAAAATTAACATTGAGAATGAAAGTATCAGATCTATATCTAATGTGCCGATTAAGCAACATGTGATAAATGTCAATAAAACAACATCTTCATCCTCATCGATTCCCTCATCATCAACCCCTAAAGCATATAACACTATAATAGAGGAAGAAAATAATAATAATGATGATGTGATAGACTTGACATTAGAGAATGAGATTAAGGATTCTTCTGGTAAGAGAATATCGATTGCAAATAATCAACCAACAAAAAAGGCTAAAGTAGACATACATCCTCAAAACGATTTAATACTACTAGATTATAAAGAATATTCAAATATACAGAGTGAATACATACAAATTCAAGATAGCAAAATTAAACTTTTGTTGGAAAAGATAAAAATGACTGATTCTACTTCTATATCACTAGATCAAAAACAGTTGTTTATTAAGAATGAATTCCAACCTAATTTTAAAAAGATTGAAATGCAACTTTTATCTGTAAAACTGAGATTAGACGCAATAAAAAATTTGAATAGCAATCAGATATTAATGAGTTCAACTCAAGAAAAAGATGTTGGAAATATTAAAATTTTGCCACCTCCGTCATCATTAGCAGACTTTGAATTTAACACGTTCGACTTTTCTTCTGATAATGAAAATGAACCCAAAAATACTCATCAAAATGATGAGAAAATTGAAGAAATCAACAATAGTGGTGATGATAATGTTATTGAGGTGGTGGATGGGGCCTTTAAAGTACCAATAACTCCATCTAAGCAAATAATGCATAACAATTTAAATGAAGCTAGACGATTTATTACTGAACGACGTTTAAACAATAATGTTAATTCTGATAATAACAATTTAGAAAGTAAAAATGCTGAACATAGTGATATTGATGAAGAAGATAATTTTGGAGAAGAAATGATGGATGGTCTTAGAACACCTACTCAAGAAAGAGATCTGTATAACGATTTGGGCAGTTTCATAAATGATAGTGGTGAAGAATCTATTGATGCAACTTATTCAGATTCAATATCTAATAAATCAGAAGGGCAATCTGATGAAGAACCTGAAACAATTGATGACGTACAAGATATCATGTTATCACCTGATGTCGCTAATAATTTGGGAATTAAATATGCTGATAACGATGATTTAGAGATAATTGATAATGAACAAACTGATGAATTTGGGGATATTGAAGAGATTGAATTTGGAACTTATACAACGCAATTAAACCGTGAAAGAGAAGTAGAAAAAAGTGATTATATTGAGATCATATCTGATGAGGAAGAGTTTCCAGTAGAAGAATCTGAAAAAATTACCAATACTCCTCTTCAAGAAAATATATCTATTCTCAACAAGAAAATACCGACCCAGATTGTTGATTCAGATCATGAATTTAGTGATGATGATGACTTTAACTTGATTAATTTTCCTGAGCCTCAAGGTAAAGAAAATATACCCCCAGGAACTGAAAATTTCATTGATGATGTTTATCGAGTGTTAAATTCGACTTTTAAATTAAAGAATTTCAGGCCAAATCAATTGGATGCTGTTTGTTCCACTCTAAAAGGAAATGATGTGTTTGTTTTAATGCCAACAGGTGGTGGTAAGTCATTATGTTATCAATTACCAGCATTAATTCAAAGTGGTAAAACAAAAGGCACTACTATTGTTATATCTCCATTGATTTCATTAATGCAAGACCAGGTCCAACATTTACTAGATAAAAATATTAAAGCAGGTATGATAAGTTCAAAGGCAAATAATGAAGAGCATAGACAAACTATTGAACTATTTAGAAAAGGGGAACTTGATATAGTTTATTTTTCTCCTGAAAAAGTGAACTCATCGAAGCAAATACAATCATTGATTGGTAACTTATATAATCTGAATCGATTAGCAAGGGTTGTGATTGATGAAGCGCATTGTTTAAGTTCATGGGGGCATGATTTTAGACCCGATTATAAAGGAATGAGTTTATTCAAAGAAAAATTTCCAAAAATCCCTATTATGGCTCTTACTGCTACAGCAAATGAAAAAGTTCGTATGGATATAGTACATCACTTGCACATGAATAAACCAATTTTACTAAAACAAAGTTTTAATCGAAGTAATCTTTTTTATGAAATTAAGTGGAAAACTGCTAATTATTTGGAATGGATCAAAGATTATATCTTAGAAAGACATAAGGGAAAAACAGGTATTATTTATTGCCATTCAAAACAATCTTGTGAACAGACTAGTGAAAAGTTGAATAAATGGGGGCTTAAGACTTCATTCTACCATGCAGGAATGAGTACAGATGATAGGTTTAATATTCAAAATTTATGGCAAACTGGAAAGCTTCAATTGATTTGTGCGACTATTGCATTTGGTATGGGAATTGATAAGCCAGATGTAAGATTTGTAATACATTTGTTTATTCCTAGGAGTTTAGAAGGCTATTATCAAGAAACAGGCCGTGCTGGAAGAGATGGGAAGGAATCTGATTGCATGATGTTTTATTCATATAAAGATGCAAGAACACTACAAGGATTAATTCACAGAGACGAAGAGTTATCTGAAGAAGGTAAAGAGAACCACCTTGCAAAATTGAGACAGGTTATTCAATATTGTGAAAATACTACAGATTGTAGAAGAAAACAAGTATTACACTATTTTAATGAGTCATTTGATCCTGTTAATTGCCAAAAGAAATGTGATAACTGTCTTAATTCTACTAACATAGAAACAGTGGAGAAGGATTGTACTGGTTACGCTAATGATATAATTCGATTGGTTAAGTCTATACAAAGTGAAAAAGTAACAGTACTCCATTGTCAGGATATATTTAAAGGATCAAACAATAATAAAATTACTAATGCTGGCCATAACTATAATCCATATCATGGAAAAGGTAAAAATTTAGATAAAACAGATGTTGAAAGAATATTTTTTTACTTATTAAGTGAAAATTGTTTAATGGAATATCAAGTTATGAAAGCAGGATTTGCTTCTAATTATGTAAAAGTAGGAAAACATGCAAATCAAGTTTTAAATGGTGAAAAGAGGATTAAAATTTCATTCAGTGTAAGATTAAGATCGAACGTTTCAGGGCATACAAATGCTGAGAGATCTGAATCACTAAATAATTTTAAATACAGGGAATCTTTTGTGAGTGCAAAAGAGATTTCTAATTCTATGAACTCTATTACCTTACCATCCAATAATTTTGCAACTTATATCAACAATCAAAATAACAACCATATGGAACATGCATATAATGAATTGAACAAAATAAGGATTACGAAGCTGATAGAACTAGCGTTTCCGATAAATCAAATTATCGGTGAACACACCTTAAAGGAAATGGCTGTTAAATTACCAACAAATAAGAGAGATTTTTCTAAATTAACTGGGATAATTAAAGATCAGTTAGAATATTTTCCTGATTTCAAGAAATCTCTTATGCAATTATCTAGAGATAGAAAGAAAAATGGCCTCCCCAATGATGCTAATATCCCAGTCTCAAATAATAATCAAGATCTGCAAATTGTTTCTCCTTATTTTAAACAATCACAGCATGATGAATCAATATTAAGTACTTTAAGAACTAATTTAACACAACATTCCAGAAAACTGCTGGTATCAAAGGGTACTCATAAAAGTACATATACTCGGAAAAATGGAAATGGAAGAATTCAGAGATCCCAGAGGGGGTCACATAGGTCTAATACATACTCTAATGAAAAAAAATCAGCATCGAAGGCAAAATCAATTAAGAGCATGCCATTATAATTATGATTATATACATTTATACCCATTATTTATTTATTAATTAACACATTGCATATAACAAAGAACTAATAACTTATTAATACTTTATTTTACATTTTTAGTTTATTACTTATAATAGCATTTAAAAACTCGTTATATAATTGTTCCCAAGCCTCATTTATATACAGTCATTAGCAGGTGATATTTGTTAATTTTTGTGTACTGCATATAATATTATGGATCAATTAAAAATTGATAAATTTTTTAATAAACGAGGTCGGAATAACTCTTACTCAACAAACGTTTTATACATGTAATGATGCATAATAACATTATGAATAGATTCAGAGGTTAATTTTTTATGATTGACAAGTTAAGAGCCATCATAATATTAATTACTCCTGTCTATCTTATCCCTATAAATATCCCCATTATATAAGATACTTGATGAATAAAGAAACAGTTAATGCCGATCATATTACTCATTTGAATTTCCTTAGTGTATTTGCTCCATCTCCATTCCAAATTTTATTTTGTATTATTTTTCGCACCTTTTCCTCTTTTAAAAGTTTTTTCTTAGTTTGTTTTGATCCTACTATAGCACTAGTATTAAATCCTACAATCTAAAATATAGCTCAATATTTTAACTACTCACATTTATATCTAGAATTTTTAATATTTTGGTTAACCCACTTTTCAATATTTATTTCCGTAACACAACAAAATTTTAAACGCCTGATATTTGCCTCACCTTGTACCCCTCATCTGAATTTTTTTTCGCACTGCAATGTAGTTTCCTGACTTTACCGGACGCTATACCTAATATTGTTGATTCATCTGTGTTCCCTGCTTGTCCATTACCTCAGCTTACGTCAAGCCACATGTCCGAAGACACCAAAAATGAATTACTGTTACTTACTACTTTTGTACGCAAGGTGGAGCTCATCATTAATATTGGGACTACCCAATAATCTCTTCAATATACACTTTCATTTCCTAAATTTATTTCGGCTATAGATAGTACTGAAGTATGACTACTATAGCAATAAACCCATATTGACCTCTAACGGCTTTATTTTCACTCTCCCTTTTTTCGAATTCCGAACTTTCCCGGTGGATGTTCGACTTAATTATTATATACATTACATAGAGGATTTTTCCAACAATTCGGTCTCGGAGAAGAAATTTACCTATTTACACAAAAAGATGCCCGATATCAAGTGAGGAGATAGTGCATTTGGATTGGCGAAATAATTTTTTTCAGACATAGAACGTAATCTATAACCTTGTTGAGGAAATCTAGTAGCGAATTATTTGGTTCGTTAACCAAAGGGAATTTTTGAAATTTTCTCTACACTTTTCATTAAATGTTGTGGTGTTTTTTCAGCTGTAAGTTTAATATTTAATAGATTAAGATCATTTTTAAAGAGTTAATACCGAAAGTACCCTATGAAAGAAACTACTGTCAGTAACTGCAACCAACATAACACTAATATTTCAAGATGCGACAATTCTTTCCTGACCCACATGGCATCAACAAATGCTAGTATGGAAGAGCAAAAAAGCCAAAAGACTAATCAGATTACAATCTGTAATGGTAACTCACAAGAAGTGTACACTATTGAACAGGCCTGTGATTCCTGTCGTAAAAGAAAGCTCAAATGTTCAAAGGAGTTCCCAAAATGTTCTAAATGCATTCAACACAATTGGTGTTGCTCGTATAGTCCAAGAACAGTAAGATCGCCTTTGACAAGAGCTCATTTGACGCAAGTGGAGAATAGAGTTAGTTGCTTAGAGGATCTTATTAAATATATTTTACCATCACAATACAATATTAATGAATTACTTACAAATGAAAATTATAAAACTGTCTTAAAGCCCTTAAAGAACCAATTAATGGAGTCAATAGAAAACATTAACAGTAAGCCTACAAATGTAGCTGATATAAATTTTGACTCTGAAAGAGAGCTTCAGTCTAATTTGACAAAGTCAATAAAGCAAGACATCCAAAACTACAATCAACCGATTATAGATTCCACGCATGAATCTTCTTTTAAGCTCTTGTCTACCCATATACCCAAGGAAGAAGAAATCAATTCAAATTCTGAATCGCTTGCACATTCGCCATCATATTCGGTGTTTTCGAATGAAGGCTCATTAAATGAGACGCTTTCTATTTCGGAACAACATCAACACCAACAAGGTCAGCACCCATATCATCACCACGATAATAACTTGGATAAAATAAAGATAAAGCAAGAAATTATAGATGATTTTATTCTTAATAATATTCCAACAGAAAATAAATTTCGTCCCAAATTTATCACACCTTCTGTGATTAGAAGCCAATTATTTGACAATGGTACCTCATTAACTAGCCCAAGCTCGTTGTTATCATTAAATTCTTATAATTGTGAAACGGATGATGAATTTCTCAATGAACAACCTGAACAAAAGAGATTAAGAAGAAACCCAAAGGATAGTATGGGATTATTCAATACTGATCCTTCAAATTATGAGTTGATCTTTGACGAAGTCATGGATGAAACCCCAATTATTAATGCGTAATGGTGATAGAACAAAAAGTGTATCTTTGAGATACTTTACTAACAGCTTCATTACTTTTATTATGTTATGTCTTATGTGTTTATGGTTCAATTGTGTATTTATTCTTTTCTATTAATTTTATTTAAATATTTATTCACGAGTAATTGTTTACGTATTATATCAAATATTTTGTAATTCATATTATAAAACTGCAATTAAAAGTTTACTCATATTTTAGGCTGGCTTATACTTTCATACTATTCCCTTAACAGTCTTCTATTTCAATGTTTGTCTACATACGGCTATACCTGGGTGCAAAACTGGTCCCTTTTCGGAAGATTTTTAACATATGTATGCGCTTAAATAAACTATTTCATATGTCTCGGTTCGGAATCACGGATATAAGGAAAATCGTGCAAAAAAAAAACTCAGTAATTTAGATAAACATTATTCTGGCAGTGTTTCCTTACAATACCTTTTTTAAAGCTATGGAAGGATGAATATTCAAAGGTTAAAAAATTTAATATCTATGAGAACTAGAAATCTTTCTAAGAAGCTTCAACAGGCTTTGGAAGAACTTTCAGAAAACCTTGCTAATGAAGCTCAACAAGCACGTCCTCAACCAGTCCCTATACCTATTAGAAATGGAGGAAGAAAATTTGCAAATAGAGATTATAGAAGATATTTCGGTACATATTCTGGCTTTAATAGCTTTAATAATGGTTTCAAATGCAATTTTCACCTTAACCAAAAATTTAAATGTCGTCATTTTAATTTTTTGAAATTCTATCATAAACACAATACATTTAAAGCACCATCAATGATTTTTAAGGCCTTAAATAAAGGTTTTTTGTTTAGTAACTTTTCCCAAGTACACCAAAGTACTTATAGATTGAAGCTATTTCAAAGCAATGTTAGGCTTTCTTATAGAACGTTAATTAATATTCCAGAATTTAAGCGGGATAATACTTCAAAGTCTCTGAACAAATTTAACCCAACAATTAGGTTAAATATATCCCTATCTCCAGAACATCATACTTTAACTCTTAAGATGGCTAAAATGGAATCTACAGCTACTATTGAAGAAAAAGTTGAGTGCGGACAAGTCATCCAGAGTTGTTACATAGAATTCCCTGTGAATTTAAATTTTGGAATTCCTGAAGAAACATTCTTGACAGATGATGTTTTAAATGAACTATTAGATGACTTGACGTTATTGCAAAAGCGTATCGAAGAATTGAAAAGTGATTTAACTAATCTATTTGAATTAGGGGAATTGCCAATGAAGTATATTGCTTCAAGAAATGTAATTAGGGTATATTTTCCTAATTGTGATAAACTGAAGCTTGAAATCTTGTGCAAAGAGAAGAATGTTAAAGGAGGTATAATATATGAAGATGCTGAAAGTTATGAGCAAATCCCATCATCACCAGTATCATCTTCTGTAACTCATGATGATATTTTGAGTAGCTACTATAGTTCAAACTCATCTATGTCTTCCTTTGATTCTTACGATGAAGATATTATATCTGATTCAATTGTACAACCTTTGGCTGATTCTGAGATCGTTAGAATTGAAGAACCAAATGGTTTTTTTAACGGGGAAGTTAACATTAATGATTATGACGAAAGTTACTGGGTTTCTTCCTATTAGCCTATTTAACGGTTTGATATTATGATTTATTTATGGTATTTACGATATTACTATCTATTCTTTTAATGATATTTATGTTTATTATTCTTCTGACTTGATTTTTATTGTTCATTCGTTTCTAGACTCCTCCTCGTGGATTCTTCAAAATGCGACTATCTAAATGTGGATAAATATTTATTGAACACAAATAGACAACATTATATTTATATATGTTCTTTGTATTTATACTATCTATTGAGTATAAGAAATGGGAATGTCAAGTGATGAATTTGAAGATGCCAATTCTGCTATTCAAATAAGCCAACCATCTTCTGTTGATGAATTTATTGAAGTGAATGGCCTGGCAGCACCGGAACAAGATTCTAAAGAAATATCTGAAAATAGAAAATCCGCCGAGATATCTAATCAAGATAATGATTTAAAACCAGAGAATAAATCTATTTTAGAAAATTCAGGATCAGTAAGCGAAACATTTACGGATCATGCTGAAATTAGCAATAATCCTAAGGATAACGGTATCAAAGAAGTAGAAGATACCATAAATAAGATTGAAGAAAACAGTGGAACCATATCTAATGAATTGTTAGTTGTAGAAGGTTCTGATAAGGGTGAAAATAGTGACATATTACACGAAGATAAAGTTGAATCTGTTTTAGATGTTAATACTAAGCTTTTTGTTCCTGAATTACCTGAGAGAGATACAATTAGGACATGTTTGGAATTGGGGTTATCAGATATATTGGTTGAAAAAAATCAAGAGGAATTAGAAAAACTTCAAGATATTGTATCTCATTATGATAATAATTCTCCAAATTATTTATTACAATCAAAATTTAATAATATCAGCAAAGCATTCGATCTGAAGGATAATAAATTAAAAGATTCAATAATATCAGGAACAGAAAATATAAAGAAAACATTTAATGATATTAAGGACGCAGTTGGTAATTATACTGATCAAATGGATTATAAAATTGATTGGGATTTTTGGACTAGAATTGTCAATGATTATGAAAGTGTAGTACAAAATGAATCTGGCAAACTCAATGATTTGATTATGAAAGGTATACCAAAAGAAATTAGAGGTATAATATGGCAAATTGTATCTAGGTCTAAAAACTTGCAATTAGAAGAGTTTTATTACCAGTTAAAGAATGAGTCATCAATACATGAAAAGTCAATTAAAAGAGATTTGACTAGAACCAGTTTTTTCACTAACATCGATCAAGCAAATAAGGCTAATGAGTTATTTAATGTTATTAAAGCTTACTCATTATTTGATCCAGATGTAGGCTATACGCAAGGTATGATATTTATTGCTGTTCCTCTAATTATGAATATGAATGAAGCTGAATGCTTTTGTCTTTTAGTGAATTTGATGAAAGAGTATAATTTAAGAGAGTTGTTTTGTCCAAATATGCATGGTTTACATAAGTTGTTATATGAATTTGATGGTTTGCTTGAAATGTATTCTCCATTTCTTTACAACCATTTGATAAAACAAGGAATAAAATCATCTATGTATGCATCCCAATGGTTTTTAACTTTTTTTGCTTATAAGTTTCCGCTTGATATCGTCCTTCGTATTTATGATATTATAATCACACAAGGTATTGAAGCAATTCTTAAATTTGCAGTCAATTTATTAATGCAAAATTCTGAAACACTCTTAGCATTAAAATTTGATAAATTAGTTGCATTCTTGAAAGATAATTTATTTAACATTTATGTTAATGAGGACTTTGTTAACGATCATGAAGAAAATAAAACTGTTAGTAGAAGGCTTTCCCAGTTCGGGAATATTAAAAGAAATTCACTGAGTTTTCAAGGATATTATAACTTAGACAAATTAGTGGAAGATTCTATGAGAATTAACCTTGAACCTAACGACTTAGCTAAATTTGAATATGAATTCGAAAAATTATCACAAAATGATAAGGAAAAAACAAAAGAAATTGAACAAATGAGAATAGATAATGGCAAATTAAGATATGAAATTAAACAATTAGAAACAAAGCTAGCTGGTCTTAATAATGACCATGTTGGTGTAGTACAAAAACTTGTTAGTTTGAAAGTTACAATACCAGAAATTCAAAATGATAATGAAGAAATTAAAGAAGAAATAAATATCTTAAGAGAAGAAATAGAGGAATTGGAATCAAAAATTAACGATACTTCCTCTAATGATACATCATCCACCTCTAACCTGAATCTTCCCGTATCTCCTGGTATCCCTTCTAGTATCGAAAATAATATTCAAGAATTATTAATCGTCAATGCACAAGAAGCTGAGAAATCAGCTAACTTAGAAGATGAGTTACAAAAGCTAGTACTAGAAGACAATGAGTTATCTTCACAATTAAGAACATATAAGGGAAGATCATGGTTTGGTAGGTGGAAATAATAGTCACGTGAATATTTATATATTAGGGTTTTAACCCATGTTATAATTGATTTTTTTTTTTTTTTTTGCTTAATTAATGTGCAGTATGTAATACCTCACACACCTTCTCTATACTAAAAAAATTAATGAAAAATATATTTCTCTGTATATCTTATTCTAGTTAAACACACCTTATATAATCAAAAATGGGTAGAGGACCAAAGAAGCACTTGAAGAGATTAGCCGCTCCATCCCACTGGATGTTGGACAAATTGTCCGGTACTTACGCTCCAAGACCATCTGCTGGTCCACACAAGTTGAGAGAATCCTTACCATTAGTCGTTTTCTTAAGAAACAGACTTAAGTACGCTTTAAACGGTAGAGAAGTTAAGGCCATCTTAATGCAAGAACACGTCAAGGTTGACGGTAAGGTTAGAACTGACTCTACTTTCCCAGCTGGTTTCATGGATGTTATCTCTTTAGAAGCTACTAATGAAAACTTCAGATTAATCTACGACATCAAGGGTAGATTTGCTGTCCACAGAATCACCGCTGAAGAAGCTTCTTACAAGTTAGGTAAGGTCAAGAAGGTCCAATTAGGTAAGAGAGGTATTCCATACGTTGTTACCCACGACGGTAGAACCATCAGATACCCAGATCCAGCTATCAAGGCTAATGACACCGTCAAGATTGACTTAGCTACTGGTAAGATCTCTGACTTCATCAAGTTTGACACTGGTAGATTAGTTATGGTTACCGGTGGTCGTAACATGGGTAGAGTTGGTGTTATCACTCACAGAGAAAAGCACGAAGGTGGTTTCGATTTAGTTCACATCAAGGACTCCTTAGAAAACACTTTCGTTACCAGATTATCTAACGTTTTCGTTATTGGTACTGAAGCTGGTAAGCCACATGTTTCTTTACCAAAGGGTAAGGGTATCAAGCTTTCTATTTCTGAAGAAAGAGACAGAAGAAGAGCTCAATCTGGTTTATAAATAATTTAGGACTACCTATTAGTTTATAAGCTATATATTTAGCTATGGTATAAAAGCATAAATGTAATTCATAATTTAAATTTACTGTAAAGTTATCTTACATAATTCGCGTTGTAAGGGGTTATGTATAATTATAGAATAAACTATTTATTAAAATATACCCAAATAGAAGATGGAAAGAAGATCGTTATATATTATAAATGTATCTGTTATTTGTGCATTGGTGTTGTTTTTACTTTTAAATGTTTTAAATGACCATGATACTCCCGAACAGATAGTTCAAATTAGAGATTTAGTGTGGGGTGATATTAACTTCGTTCATACAACAGATACACACGGTTGGTATTCAGGTCACTTGAATCAAAAACAGTATAATGCTAATTGGGGTGATTTTATATCCTTTACTACTCATTTAAAAAGAATTGCTAATGAAAATAACCAAGATTTGTTATTAGTTGATACAGGTGATAGACATGATGGTAACGGGTTAACAGATGCTACTACACCGAATGGAGTGAAAGCTTTACCTATATTTATGAAGGAAGATTATGACTTGATAACGATTGGTAATCATGAGCTATATCTTTGGGAAAATTCTAAACAAGAATATGAGGATGTTGCTAATCATTATGGGTCAAACTATATCTGTTCTAATGTAGAATATAAACTTGATAATGGAACTTTTGTTACATTTGGTCAAAAATATAAATATTTTGAAACATCTAATAGAAAAATAAGAGTTTTGTCTTTTGGATTTTTATTTGATTTTACCAGGAATAACAACCATTCAAGAGTCACCCCAATAAAGGAAATACTTGAACAAGAATGGATCAATGATGTTCTTGAAAAATATGAGAGCAATTCTATTGATTTAATTGTTATTATAGGACATATTCCTGTAGCACATTCATGGACTGAGTTATACCAATTGCATTCTTTCTTAAGAAAAAGATACCCAAAAACTCTTATTCAATACTTTGGTGGACATAGCCACATTAGAGATTTCAGTGTCTTTGATGAAAGACTGACTGGTTTACAAAGTGGTAGATTCTGTGAGACAATTGGATGGGCTAGTATTAATATTAATAAAACTTCAAAAAAAGCAAAAGATATTTTCTCTAGATCATACATAGATTTTAGCCTTGGATCTTTTTTGCATCATACAAATATATCTGATCCTGAAATTTTTACTACGAAAAAAGGCTCTGCAGTTACATTAGCAATCAAGAAAATTCGAAGAGAGTTGGGGTTGGATAAGCCAATAGGATATGTGAATTCAAATTATTACGTGGATTATGTCCCACTTACTAGTACTAATAATATATTTAATCTTCTTACTCAAAAAGTGCTTCCAACATTGCAATCTGAAAACACTAATTTCACTGCACTTAATCAAAAAATTATTATCATTAATACAGGTTCAATTAGATATGATTTGTACAAGGGTCCTTACACCATTGATACTCAGTATATAATCAGTCCATTTAAGAATAATTGGGTAAAGATAACATTACCAAAGAATGTTGCAATACTAATTTCTGATAAGCTTAATGATAATGGCTACATAATTACTGGTTCTGCTTACGAGGATTCTAAGTTAGTTGATAACCGAAAATTGTTACCAGAACATCAATTAGCCATGCTAGAAAAATCTGAAGATAGGTTTAAGAAAAGACAAGATTTTTTTCAGAGTCAAAATTCTCACATTATAGATCTGTATTCTAAGGATCATAAGCTTTCAAAAGGATATGTTACTTTTGACGATTTTGGGCATACAGGTGATGATACTCCTCATAAGCCTGTAGTAAATTTCCCTCTTACCAATGTAGTTGAATCTAGAATTCTTGATGATTCTCTTGATGAGAACTCGCTTGTGGATGTAATATTTTACGAGTTTATATCACCTAATATATTATGGGCTTTGAATGAGTTGGATTTCACTGGGTCTATGGAAATTCAGCTTTATTCCAACACTTATTTGAGCGAACTATTAGGTAACTACATTAGCATCATTTAATCACTAAATGCAATGTGTTTAATTAATCTAATATACATAGTGTGAATATATTCAAATCCTTATAACACTATCATCAGGTTTATAAGTAAATCTATAATTCATGCTAGAAATTACTTCTCCGTCGTTATTATTTATAACTGAGGCATCCAATACTAAATTCAAATTAAACCCAAACCATGAACCCCAAATTGGTCTTGAAACCTTTGGGTCATTATTATTTATCAAATCTGCAGTTTCTCCAAGTCTGTTCTTTCCACTTTCATCAAATTTTACTTTACCACTAGCATTAACAACATATGTACCGGTTCCTGGAATTATGTGGCAATCAAAACTGTTTAATTGATGAGAAGTCAAAGGAGCCATTAACCACTTCTTTTGGAACTCTAATTTAGCATTATTATTTGTTGGAATAAGAGGTCTACCATTTATAACAATTGCTGATTCTGGTTTAAGTTGTTTAGCGAATTGCGTAGCATATACTTCAACATTAGGATATTGGTTTGTAGGTGTCTGGTACTGGAGGTCTAATGAAGTGAGCAACTTTTTTAGAAAAGGCTCAATGGGTTGAGCTGGAAATGGTTAGTATTAGGAAACTGAAGTATTTTTGATCATATTACATACTAGGATCTGATTGTATTTGTGACATGCTTTGACTAATTTTTCTATATTGATTAATGCAGCTGGTAAATAAATTCGATTTTAGAGATGGCGTAAATTATTCACGTGACCAGTAGGTTAAATATTTCATTATTTGATTATTTAGAATACTATAAAATGAAATTTCCAATGTTAATATTATTAAATTATCAAGTTAAAATACAAAAAGGGTCTATTCATCTATTGATTAGCATCATTATTTCAAATGTATATTGTTTCATGCTGATTATAATAGATTACATATGATATATATCACGTGATTTTATAATCTTGCTGTATTTCTTCCTAATTGGAATTGACTGTCTGAGAAGACCGGATAACTTAGAAAGAAATGGGGAAATATTCTATTGACTGATATAATGTACCTATCACACAATTGCGGTGAATAAAGTCTAATATAATAAGTTTATACATCCTTAAATATAATTGTCTACAGCACAATTGTCCTGAACTAAACCTATAAATGTTCACAATTATGCAATTGCAAAACCTAACAAGGTAATTAATATAAGTATCGATCTACATTCTATTTATCCAGTTCCTATAAGCTATATTGGATAATTATTGTATAAGCACTCACGCATGATTATATCATGCTTATCTACCCTATTCAACTAATTCCATGATCTAGTAAAAAACTGTAATTGTTCTTCTATGCATTCCTCTGCAGCTAAGTTTCTTTCAGATCATTCATGAGATTTTATCCTTAGAAGATCATTGGTGTCGTGACCAGCCATGTCGCGCAGATTCTCACTTCTGCCAGATCAGGAACAAAGTTGGCTGGTTAGAGAAGGGGGTATCTCATTTCAAAATACAGAAGGCTGGATGTTATGCCCGTTTCAACTAAATTTAGCCAGAATAGCTGGATCTTTTGATTTGCCCTAATTATTATAAATACAAATTAGGTCCCTTAGATCAATTAAATCGTATTTTCTAATTTTTACTGAAATCACACCCAGAATTTAAACTATCTTTGATCCATTCATTTGAGGTGCTGGTATACTTTCCTCATCTGCTAATTATATTTCTACATTTGCTAGCTCTCACTATACACTCCGGATAAGAGAAGCTATCATTCATTTTAAGCATTAAAGAACTGCGCGATTTCCTTTATACTTGACTAATTCCGATCCTTATATAAAAAGTCGTCCGTTGTTCTGGTTACCGAAATTTATCTACAAAAGCAACATTCCTTTGACAAGTTTAGTAGTTTGCAACCATATACTTTCCCATCAAGTTATAACAATATAATGAGTTTATTGCATAGTAATATGTTAAACAATCTGTTCAATTCATTCTCCCCGGGTCACTTGAGATCACATTCCTACAATGAACTATTAAATCAATTTAAGCCTGGCATTTCAAGAAATGGTGCTGTTGTTGTTAATAAAGATATTGGCTCTAGCTCTATTAATATAAGGAAGAGGTCCTATAGTGATTTCTTTAGGGATACTTCTAGTAATTTTGAGGGCCGCGAGACCAAGAGATCAAGGACAGCACCCCCATCCCCACCTTATGGCGAGGTGGAATTTATTGGTAAATTAAACAAATTAAAAACACAGTTAAGTACACGGGCTAGATCATTATCTCCTATTAAATCAATATCACGATCTGCATTATCTGAACAATCATTGAGGGTTGAACCCTCTTCAGCAAAAAAAGAGGAAGTTCATCATCCAAATAATCATGTCCAAAATAAAATAAAGCTTCCAAGTATTGAAACTGCTTTAAAGACTGCACCATTAACTACTAAAATGCCAATAAAGTTGAAACCAATAATTCCTACTGTTTCTTTGGATTACTTTGATACGTACAAACCTAATGACGAAAATTGGAGATACGAACTTTTAGATAGCATAAGCAAGAGCTCTAAGCATTTTAACTTGAAGCAATATAATTATCTAAATAAGCATGTGTCTTCATCTTCAGGAAATAGTTTATCTTATAAACCAAGTTTTGATTCTAGGATCAGTTCAAAGATAACTAACCCAACTATGATTCCGAAAATCAACAACAATGAAAGAAAAATTAATTTTCCTTATGAATCAAACTACACCTATTTGAATAAAACTTATCTTAATGATGTTGAAAAGTATCCGGATTATTTAGAGCTTGCACACTCATTAATTCAATTGAGTCGGTCGAAGCACAATACAGAATCTGAACTGTCAGTTATGTTCAGAAATGAAAAATCTTATAATAATCAAGTTTGTGAAACACCAACTACAAAGAGTACAATGCCTTTGTTAACTCCTCTTAATTCATATGTTTATTCTCATCCTGAAGTAGTATCATATCCTACTTTACCAACACCTACATCTGCAAACCAAATGCCTAATTCATATCATTCGTATGTTAATTTAGTATCAGAAACCCCTATAGCTCAGGAAATTCCAAAAAAATCTGTTGACACTGGATCCTCAGAAACTAGATTTATTCCACTTACTCCACCATCTTCAAAATCTAAATCAAAACAAGATGTTTTGAGGTCTCCACCAAAGCATAATCATCCTAGAATATGTCTTTCTTGTGGTTCAGACCAATCACCATGTTGGAGACCTTCTTGGGCTATCAATGAAGGTCAACTCTGTAATTCATGTGGTTTAAGATATAAAAAGACATCATGCAGATGTCTTAATGATGAATGTAAGAAAATCCCAGCCAAAGGAGAATGGTCTTTGATGCAAAGTAAAGGAAAAACCACGTTTGATGACGGTAGCGAGGGTTATAGTTGTCTAGACTGTGGTTGGAGAGTTGAGATAAAAAAATAGCTTATGTGATCTTAATATTAGAAGTATAACTAAGCTATGGAAATTTTATTGGTTACAATTTTGTTTTACCATCACCTAATGAACTATTCTCATAATAGAAACGACAAACACACCATATATAGAAATGAGCAACTGCTCAGTTAATAATGTAATCATATTTGAATACAGTTATCATGATGCATATATAAATTTACTAGGTCAATAATTTAATATTAATAAATAATACAAGATAATTATAACAATTACTTGTAACAAAAGGATATAATGTCTATTCTTTAAAGATAAAATATTCTTGCCATTAGATTGACAGCCGAATAAAATACTAGATTTAAAGTTATAAAAGATAAATTATATTTCTAAGTCATGAAAAAACAAAAACAACAGATATACTGGCGTCTATTCAAAACTAAAAATACTTGATTTTTTAAAAGGTTGCATATATTACAAGAATGCAAATAGCTATATTTTTTGCAATTTTTTGTATCTTTTTTCAAATATCCAGAAAATTTGAAATAAAAAATAATACTTAAATTTAATAATAAAGGAAAAAACTAATATACCAGAATAAATAATTATGAGTTAATTCCTAATTTCAGAACTTTCCATAGTGAAATAGTATTTCTTAATAAGTCAACATTATATATTTCTTTTATTTTCTCGGCCACTTTCCAAATTCCGATATGATATGCTCGCAAAATATATATCGAAAATAAAAATGTACAATCCTATTTTACATCAATACTTCTCAAAAGAAATTTCTAATTTATTCACTAAGAGCTCTTTTTGTATAATTTGGGCTATCAATAACCATAATCTATATACCACTTATTATAGCTTTTAATTTATTAATTTCTTCTACTGTCACAGAATAATTAAATAATTTGTTATATTATTTTGGCTTTTCAATAAACTTTATATCATGTAAATTAGTTTTGACATACATTCAGTATAATATAGATAAAAGCTAGATACGAAATAGTAACCAGCTAACTAGAAAAAATAATTCTGTAATTTAAATTAGTAATGACAATGTGTATCTATAAAAATGCGGAGACATGGGGATTTAAAGCTGATAACATTTCTGTTGGTGGAGTGTCTTATGGGAGAAAATATCTATCCAATTATCAAATATGCACAGGGAAGATGATGCAACTACAAAATACCCTTCTGTAAAATACAATGGTTCTAAAATTATTGCACAGAAGCTTTTTTTTGAGCTTATAGTTCAAAAAAACCAAAGTTTAACATTTTAGTCATTTTTATACCTTCGATTTTTGGGACGTTGATCTTAATAAATAGAATTGGTCCGATTGAGAGTCTAAAGTTTCATAAAACTGTGATTTAGACTATTGCAAAATCTCTATCAAATTTCATATTTACTCCATCAACAAAAGGACGAATTTGGGTATATATTAACTCTATTCTAAATCCCATTGTTTCAAATGCTTATATATTGGTGTCAGCTAGTGACTTTGACTAGAAAATAACGAGTATTGTATGTTGAGCACTTTCTCATAGCCAAATGAGTAAATAAAATATCAATTAGTGACAGAGATGTACGCCTTATAGAAACATATTTTATTACACAGTCATCAAAATCTATTAATGAATTGTCTATAGACTTTAGACCATTGAAAAATAGTGTAATCAACTTAACCATTCAACTCTAAAACAGATTCTACAATAAATAGTTTATAGTTTAACTATAATTTCAATAATTGGAGGACAATATATAACCTTCATTATACCACTATATATATAAACACCTATATATTTATACAGTGTAATGTATCAATCAAATAAAAAAGTATCATTTAACTGATTATGATTCATTCTCATTTTTTGAGTCGTTCAAATGTTCGAGAATGTTCCCTCAGATATTAAGAGATCTGAGAAAATAGGAATTAAAGATAACAATAATATAATAATTAGTTTAGTACCAAATATGTCTGAAACCCTCTCTATCACAGTCAAATCTTCAGGTGATACAAAATATCAAGTTGAAGTTGCATCTAGCATCACAGTATTGGAATTAAAAAATGAAATTGCTGAAAAATCATCCATTCCCGCTGAACGCCAAAGACTCATCTATTCTGGTAAGGTATTGAAGGATTCAGAAGTATTATCAACTTACAAAATACAATCAGGTCATACTATCCACTTGGTGAAGAGTGCTGGTGCCAAACCTGCTACTTCAAGTGAAGCTCTGTCTAATACTGCTGCTACTGCCAATGACACCTCATCTAGTGGCGTTCCATCTAATATTGCAGCAGGACAAGGATCTTTCAATCCGTTAGCAGACTTGACTGGAGCAAGATATGCTGGATATACTCAATTACCATCTGCATCTATGTTTGGTCCAGATGGTGGTATGAACAGCGGTATGCCAGATCCAGCACAAATATCTCAAATGATGTCAAATCCAATGATCCAAGAAAGTATCAATTCTATGTTATCTAACCCACAAATGTTAGACTTCATGATAAACCAAAACCCACAATTAAGAGCTATGGGTCCACAAGTAAGAGAATGGTTGCAAAGTCCATTTTTCAGACAAATGATGTCTAACCCAGAAATGATGAGATCCATGATGGAGATGGGTAGAAACTCAGGATTTGGTTCTGCGTTTGGTGGTACTAATCTTGCTTCCTCTTTCCCTGCCCCTGGCGCTAACCCAACTGTTGGATCAGAAAATTCCGATAACCAAACTAACACAGGTGAGAACTCTGCTTCTCCAAATACTACTGGAAACGCTACTACAAATTCTACAACTGCCCCTGCTAACCCATTTGCTTCTTTATTCCCTAACGGTGCACCACCAATTGATCCATTTTCTCTATTCGGTGGTGCTGGTGGTGCAAATGCTCCAGTTGACAATCGTCCTCCTGAAGAAAGATACGAAACTCAATTGAGACAATTGAATGATATGGGTTTTTTTGAATTTGACAGAAATGTTGAGGCATTAAGAAGAACTGGAGGTAGTGTTCAAGGTGCTATTGAGTACTTGTTGAACAACTAGATCAATCTAATTATGGTTAATTGTAATGTACGTTTTTGTGTAATTTTATGTTTATGTAGTATCGCAAATAAAAGTTGTATAACTGAGCCAAGTTAATGTTATTATAAATTAGTTGAACTATGGGTGATGAAACTAGTTTGAATATAGATAAAACTGATAAAACTTCTATATTAGATATAAATAACATGCCTTTAAGTTATACGACTCAAAAAAAAGAGAATGGGTCTTTAGAGGGCTCAACAATTAATGAATTTATACCGATAACTTCAAATTATGAAACGGTTATCTCATCTAGAATCAAAAGCTTCACACCAATGGATTTTCAATTTCATAAAGTCATAGCAATATTCTTGGAATCAAAGGGTATTCATTTCTCTAATGACTTTTTAATACAGCTTACTGATTTGTCTCTGACCTACTTCCATGATATTATTAATAGTTTACAAAAGAATACTGAAGCACAAAGAAGAAGGAATCCTTCATTTGAAGATGCTAGAGTTTGTTTTAGAATTAATAATGTCAAACCAAACGATTTATACAAAGAGTATTCGTATAATAATAATTTATCAAATGTTGTGAAAGAAGAATTGAAAAGCATTAATATTCAAACTTCAAAAATATTAGATGATATAAAAGGTAATACAATAGAAGGGAATGATCCCTCGTTGCCATTTTTCACAAATGAACACTACGAAATTTCAGAATTAGTTCCTAAACAATCACAGAGACCAGAATATATTCCTGATTATTTACCAGACCTACCACCTGATTATACATATCAAAATACAGCAGAATATTCAGATAGATTGACAGATTTGAAAAAACTTCGAATTAAATTGGTAGAAGAATCAAGATTAACAGAAAAATCCTTATATAACTTAATAGAAGATGATGAACATAAATGGAAGAAAGATTTCGAGAATCAAATTCAGGATAAAAGTTATGAAAGTGATAGTGAAGAAAGTATCATGAGTGATGTAGAAAAAATTAGCCAGACTGATGTTGAAACTCCACTGTTTGATACTCAATCATTAACCAAGGAGCAGAACCTAAGTGATCCAATATCATCATTCGATAAAGGAAAAGATAATGAAATAAACGATATAGCAGCAATTAATGAACAAAAAGTGGAAAACTCTGCAATAAATCTGAGCACAATCACTGTTGTGGAGCCAAAACAAACTAAAGAAGTTACTAAATTTGATTTTGTAGAATATGCCAAAAAAAGAGCTCAAATTGTCATTCATAAAGAAAAGGAGCTAGAGGAGAGAAGAGCTAGTAGAAACATTAATATCTTCAAAAAGGCAGAGAAGTATTACTCTCCATACCAATCATTACCAGTTACCGTGGAAGTTGATAAGTTTTTTGCAGATAACCTTAATGAAGAATTTAAAAATGTCATAAGAGCAACAAGAATAGCAGAAAAGAAGAAGAAGAAGAAAATAGGGAAATTACTTAAAGAAAGAGCAAAGGCTTCTCGTGAAAAGGAACTAGAACAAGAAAAGGTGGAATTTGGTTTCAATTTCAATCATATTAACAATATGCTGGATGATGAAAGTGATGAGGAAATAATAGACCACGACATGCTTAATTTTGGCGATGAAGAAGAAGAGGAAAAAGAAGAAGAAGAAGAAGAAGAAGAAGAAGAAGAAGAAGAAGAAGAAGAAGAAGAAGAAGAAGAAGAAGAAGAAAAAGAAGAAAAAGAAGAAAATAATAATAATAATAATACTGACAATAACTTCAGTAACGATTCTAGCAATAATTCTAGTAATAATATACTCTTACCAAGTAATATGCCACATAGTGATATAATCAAGTTACAATCAGAACAATCAGATAAGAAAGTAGGTTCAAAAAAGGTAGTAACTGAAGAAGAAAAAGATGAAACTATAAGCAATTCTATTAGCATACCTTCGAATACATTTGATTTTCCTTTAGGAGAATCAGACTCTGATATAGATGACTTTCAATTTCAAGATGTATAGAATTATATAGTTAATATATCACGTGATGATTATACGAAATTCAGACCTTCTTAAATTGCTACAGTTATTAACATTAAATCATAAAGTACATATGACAATAACTATACAATACTGATATTTTAGAAATCAACCAAAAAAGATGACCATAATCATCGGATCAATGTAAGTATAATATTATTTCGGAACAATGTGAATTAAACTAACAATAACAGATTTTTACCTTATACTGTACATTTTGAGGTTAAGGCACAAGCTGAAATTATTAATAATGAAATAGTTGCCCCAGCGAAACAAAAAAGTCAATCAGTTTCAATTCCATCAACTCCATCTATTCTACAAAGTGCAATTTTGCCATCATTAAGTATTGCTAATTCACAACATCTTACTCCTATATCATCATCACCAAAATCAGCGCCATTGAATGAAAGTCTCACTAACGCTTCCAATTCAGCTGATAACTTCTTTTCTACACATAAAAATAAAAGATCAGATTCGAATCAGTTAACAGATAATTTAAATGATAAATTAGGTCCTCATTACATTCAACCAAGAGCAAGAAAAAGTATTAGTGTATCTAGCTCAGTAATTGAACCCAAGAAAGCAGACCAAGATATCGGCTTGCCATCTTTAAAAATTAACAGGTCTTCAAGCAACTTACCATCAATTAGTAGTTCATACAGCAATCTTACTAGCCAGATCTCAAATCAATCAAGATCTGGATCTTCATTTAATAAACCATTCCAAGGATTTATGTTACATAGTAATAGTAGCACTAACTCCTTAGCAGTTGCAGAAGAAGATGCAGCTGATGAATATATATATGATCCAAGAAGTAGTGCTAGAAGTTCAAATGATGATGACAGCCAAAACTTTAATGACTTATTACATGGAAGAACTAAGAACAAATTGACTCCTTTCGGTGGATTTTCTAATCCTGATGTAGAAAATGTTTACAAAAAAAATAATATATTTGAGACAGCTCCCTGGAAGGTTGTCCTTTCTACAAAAGGAAATGGCTCATTATTTAAAGCTGTAAAACTAGCAGCAGAAAGTAATATAATCACGAAAAGAAAATGGGTAGGGACTTTAGCAATGCCTAGTGATGCAGTTCCAGATCATGTTATTGATGATATTGCAAACAACATAAGTGAGGAGTATAACAGTGAAGCAGTATTACCAAAAGATATTACATTTCAAGGGCATTACATGTCATTTTGTAAACAAATTTTATGGCCTACTTTACATTACCAAATTCCAGACGATGCTAAGTCAAAGGAATTTGAAGACCATTCTTGGAGTCATTATAAATTAATGAACCAGCTTATTGCTGATAAAATTGTTGATGTTTATAAAAAAGAAAACAAAGGTTTAGATCCAAATGACCCTCAAAATATGATTTGGATCCATGATTATCATTTATTATTGGTACCCCAAATGGTTAGGGAACAATTACCTATTGCTAAAATTGGTTTATTTTTACATGTTTCATTCCCTTCTTCAGAAGTTTTCCGTTGTTTAGCCCAGAGAAATGAAATTTTAGAAGGAATGCTAGGTGCTGATTGTATTTCTTTTCAAACTAATGAATATGTAAGACACTTTTTACAAACATGCAATAGATTACTTCTTGCAGATATCAATAAATTCGGAATTGCTTTTAATGGTAGATTTACAATGTTAAATGCCATACCAGTTGGTATTGATACTACTTCATTATCAAAGATATTGAAATCTGAAGATGTTTTAGAATGGAGAAACTTAATCAGGCAGCGCTGGGGTAAACATAAGTTAATAGTGAGCAGAGATAAATTAGACAAATTGCGTGGAATTAAGCAAAAACTTTTAGCCTATGAAAAGTTTTTAAAAAATAATCCTAAATATTATGAGGATACAGTTCTAATCCAAATTTGTGTTGGTACATCTCTGGATACTCATTATGAAAGCGAATTAATGCAAATTGTTTCAAGAATAAATTCACACTCTCAAAATATCTCAGATAACCAACCAGTCACATTATTACACACAGAAATAGATTTTGAACAATATTTGGCATTACTTAGCGAAGCGGATGCTTTTATTGTTTCATCCATGAGAGAAGGATTAAATCTTACCTGCCATGAATTTATAACAGCCACATCAGTAAAGCACTGTCCATTAATTATCTCAGAATTTACAGGTTCTGCTTCTTTACTAGATCATCAAGGTAAGGGTGCCTTGTTAATCAACCCCTGGGATATATATGATTTTGCTGATAAAATTCATCATCTGTTGACTATGTCTCAAGGAGAGAAGCTATCCCGGTGGGCTAACTGTTTCAGATCAGTAATAGAAAATGATTCAAATAATTGGATAAAATCGTGTATTAATAGTGTCCAAGAAGCATGGCAACGCCACCAAGGAAGAAAAGCAGTCACCTTCACAGAAACAGTATTTAAAAACTTTTATCTTAACAATAAAGATGGAAATAGACTATTCTTTCTTGATTTGGAATCAAATTCTATAATAACGTCGGTGGAAAGTCATAAATCCAGTAGTTCATCTGCAGTTAGAGTTGCAGACAAAAACTTACTGTTTTCACAACCAAACAAATTTAACACTCTTTTAAGTGAACTTTTGTCTGATCCTCAAAACCAAGTTTATCTAATCAGCTATTTGAAAAGATCAGATTTGAATATCATGTTTTCAAGAACTTCAAACCTTGGGTTAATAGCTGAAAATGGTGGCTATATAAAATTAATCGGGTCTAAAAGATGGATTTCTATAGTTCATGAAACAGAATTAAAATCTTGGATGCCACAAGTAAAGGCCCTCATTGACTCAAAAGTGGAGAGACTACCAGGATCTTATTGCGAAGTTGAAGACTGTACAATCAGATTCCATGCTGGAAAATCATTTGTTGAAGATCATGAAAGAAGTTTAGATACAATGGGTGAGTGTATACAACATATAAATGTTTTATTTCAAAGTGAAAGTGGTGTTCATGCTACCTTAATTAGAAACACAGTAGTAGTCCAGCAAGAATGCTTGCTATTAAAAGCATTACGTTTTATTTATTCATATTATACAAAAGCTCACAAGAATACAGAATGGAAGGAACTTTTGGAAGAATATCAAGCAAATGAAATTCCACGTTCTGAACCATCGACCCCATTGAGGGGATCACATGAAGGAAATTTGACTGAGTTTTTTAAACCTCCCAACAGTAACTATATTAGCTCTTTGTTTATCTGTGGTGGATGCACTCCTCTAGATGATTTAAATTACATTTATTTCAATTCCTTAAAAGATGAGAAAGTTATAGATCAAGCTCTCACTGTTGCTGTAGTAGGAACTGATGACAATATCAGTACATTTGCAAATCATAGAGTCTCAGGAACAAATGAACTTTTGCTTATCTTATCTCAAGTGAATTCTTAAGATTAATATATAACTTATAGATCTATATATATATTGCTATGCATTAAATAAATTAATATTTTTATAAGAACAGAATTAAGTATTCATCAGAGAAAGAAACATAATCTCTAACTTCAACTTTTTTTTTTACCTTTCCTTAGGTTTAAATAAAACTATAAAAACACAGTCCTTATCTAATAAACAGTATTTCATTATGATTTATAGGGAAATATACTATACTATACTATAATAACAATAACAATAACAATAATAAAAAGGTGTTGAAATACTAAATCTAAAAACATCCAATTAATAAATATCATATTTAAAATATTGAATAAAGTTTCATTGTTTATATCATTAGAACTAGTAAATTTGAATTATCTAAAGTCAGTAATTTGGTTTGAAAGGTTCTACTAAGGCCCTTTATTATTACAAATATTTTGGTCTCTCAAAATACGTTTACTAATGTAATGATAGTTGCAAAAATGCGCTTTTCAATTAAATAACACCTAATGCGACCTAGTAACTTTAAATATCTCTCTTGGAAAAATGATCTTGTAAATAAGAAATACGATAATAATTGTGTTGTTTTTATATCTGTCTACAATCCAGAAGAATGTAATAAGATAGTTGTAATATGCAAATAATTCAATTAACGAAAGAGTATAAGCTATGAATTTATAAATACACCTATGTTAACAGATGGCTAATTAAACTGAAGATATGTCATATTAAAGATAGATATAAGATAATTTAACATAAGGAAATTAGTAATAAGTGCTTATGAAGGATAAATATTGGGCGTTGGATTCCTTTTTATGAAATCTTAAATATTTCTTAAGCTTAACTATTTTTGTAACCTATTCTTTTATTATCACAAGATGTTAGTTTTGCTCTTAAAATAATAATTTCCTTAATTTATGCAAGTTTTGTGCACTATGGGTCTCAATTTCTTGTATTATTCTCTCTATAAGGCATTCAGTTTAATTGATGATATAAGATAAGAGTAATTATAAAGCTGCATTTGCTTTGTCGATTTTTTCTTTTATAGGATATCAGGATTTTAAGTTATTTTATACAAACATTTCCCAAGACTAAATAGAAACCAAAAGTCCCAAAGAAACAGAAGCTAGTATTTTGAACAATAAAATAATCGATAATTGAGTATCAAAAAGTTGATGCATATTATGAAAATAAACTAACAAACTATAATTGCACCATATCTGGGAATAATGCCTATATACACCATTTCAATTAAAATCTTGTGTAGTATGGGTTCCAGAAGCTTTGAAATATAAAACAACTAGGTAACCTTTATTGTAATATCTTTATTTTTATTGTAATATCTTTGTTTTTCTTGAAATAAAAATATTAAACAAAAAACCTTCAGGGGGAATTGCATATTGAAATATTGGATTCAAACAATCAGCAAATTGTTCCAAGAACTTGAAGAAGTTAAAATATACCATATTATACATTTTTTTCCATATTGATTATTAGGTAGCAGTTTAACTATATCAATTAATGTATATGTATTATTTAGAACAAAATTTCTTATATAGAATGGCTAATGCTTTTCATAACCTTTATAATCTGGGTGTAGTTCCTTAAATACATCAATATTTTGTTGAAATTAAAAAAGATGTTTTTAATTTCCTTTTTTATATTCTTCATTATATTATATGGAGTAATTAGTACATGGATAAAAAAACTTACCTTAATACTATTTGGAAAATATGTACATAAAATGTTTAATTGTGGGTTAGCAATTTCTTCTTTTATGTATACTCACTATTCAATTATGATGTGTGAAGTCTATTCTAATAGAAAAGAATTTATATTCTTTGCTAATTTATAGTACTCCGGATTAAATATCCAGTTTCATTGGTTTACTTATAATAATCACTCTTATCAATATAATCATTGTTTCTTCTTACTTTATGTGTTATTTTAACTGGTTAACCATTTTTATTATGCGAATCTAAATTCTGAGTATAATATGGAGAGATTCTAGCTGAGGAGAAAAAAAGGAACTAGAGAATAATAAATCTCATTTTTTAACAATACCAAAAACCAGTAACGTCGATTTCATTAAGTTTATATTAAGTTCTATTATATTTTAAAACTGTTTATCTTTGTAACTATCAGCAACCATTTTATTTAATTCTTCTAGTGTGCTTGAGAATGCCTTTTCTTCTTCTTCATCCATACCCTTAAATTTATTCCAATAGTGCATTAAAAATTCATCTTCCGTTATAGCATTAGATTCTTTTGGTCTATTAACAACCCATAATGTTTCTTTTGATTTCTTATGTGTTTCACGGTCATCTTCCATTCTCATTATAACTTGTTTTTTAGATAATAATTCGTTGTTTTTATCATTTTTATCTTTCAATTCGAACAATTGTGCTTCATCAATACGTCCATTTATAACAGGCGAATGCTTTAACATTCTTTGTCTTTCATATTGACTCTGTTTCTTTTTCTGAATTAATAAGCTCCAACAATTGACAATTGGATTGGAATCTTGTTGATCTTCAATTTCTACAGATGGGAAAGGCATATTAATTGCAATATTTTCTTGATCCTCTGCATTTAATAAATTAGAATTGTATTGGGAAATATATTCAGATGCATCAAATTTAAATGTTTGGGAAATATTTTTTAAGCTGTTGTATACATTGAACGAATTGGAGTTATTGGAATTAGGTAAAGTTTTCAATAAAATATCTGGTAATGCCTGTTTCAAATTTTGTATATAGGGGAAATTATAAATTGGTTTAGGTTGCAGTGAAGCATTAAAAGATTCTCGTATTAATAATTCAATAAATTGAAATATAGTTGCTTTAGTATTCAATTCAGTGTTAGGGTCATCTAATATGTTCATGATCGATGGAAATAAATAATCTTCACTTTCCGAGTTTTTCAAAGCAAAATGAGTAGCCTTGGTCAAGCTCGGTAATGAGGGATTAAGATTTCTTAATATCTGTGAAAACTGAGTGCTAGCTTCGAATGAATCCATATCTGCAGCTTCCAATTTTTAAATTTTCAATAGTTATATTGCAAATAAAATTAAATCCAAGATATTATTCACTGATTATATAATATCTTACATAACCATGTGAGTAAAAAATTTCATCTTCATTTTTCAATTAGTTAAAGTTGTATTTTACATAACTATCATTGAATTACAACAAAATGGGTAAATCAGGAAAAGGAAAAGGAGGTAAGAACAGAAGAAGAGGAAAGAATGATAATGGTGGTCAAAAGAGAGAATTGATTCTTAAAGAAGAAGGTCAAGAATATGCTCAAATCACCAAGATGTTAGGTAATGGTAGAATCGAAGTTAGTTGTTTCGATGGTATCAAGAGAATGGGTCACATCAGAGGTAAATTAAGAAAGAAGGTCTGGATGTCCCAAGGTGATATCATTTTGGTTTCTTTAAGAGATTTCCAAGACGAACAATGTGATGTTGTACACAAGTACAACTCTGATGAAGCCAGAGCTTTGAAGAGTGCTGGTGAATTACCAGAAAATGCTAAGATCAATGAAACTGATACCTTCGGTGCAGATGAAGATGAAGATGTTAACTTCGAATTTGGAGCTGAAGACGATGAAGACGAAGAAGACGACGATGAGTTGGATATTGATGATATTTGAAGGGTTTTCTGCATTATTGGGTTTTCATACACTTGTATTTTAAGTTTTATAAATTTATATAGCGTTTTCTACTGATTCATAAATAAATAATATTTATGTAATGTTTTTCAAAGATGGAGTATCCACCATATAATTCTATGGGCTATATGTGTGTGCTGTGCATACTGTGGTTCTGTGTAATATATTTTCCCTTATTGATTATTTAATAATGTCTACCATCCTCTTCATCACTTCCAATTTCAAAACTATCGAATCTTCTCAAACCGACAGTTTCTTCAGGATGTTCAGCTCTATTTACTTGCATCGATCTTCTTACAGAAGAGAAACCACCAACACCGTTATCCATTGGAGCCATATCCTTACTGGAATGAACTCCGAATATCTCTCTACTTCTACCTTCGTTATCCTTTCTAGAGATATTTAATAAATAAACTCCACTGAAAATAACCAAGAATCCAATCAATAAGGAAATAATATCAATCATTGAGGATGTATTAAAACCTCTAAATAAAACAAAAGAAGCAACAAGGGTACAAGTGGTAAATGTAACATAATATAATGGGTTGACAATAGAAGTATCAAACTGATCCAAAGCCTTATTAAAGTAATTCATTTGAGTTAAAATACAAGTAACAACAACAACAATGAAAACATATGTAGATAAATGTGTGAATTGATTATTACCACTTAAAGTTAATTTTAAGGCAATACCAAAAGCCTTAATGGCCATGACCGAGATGGAACCAACAGAAGAACAAATAGAAATGTAAATCATAGGATTAGTATGGCCATATTTTGGAACAATCTTGTAAATAGTAAAAGCCGAGTAAACCCCAACAACAAAGCAATAAAACAAAAATCCTGGTTTAGTTGCATAGCCTAAAATTTCATCAACGGTAGTAATATCCTTGTCAGGTGGGGCATGAAGAACAATAATAACTGAGCCCATCAAACAAAGAGCACATCCAGTTCTACCTAAAGTACCTAATTCTTCTTTTAAGAATATTGCTGCTAACACAGCACCAATGATGACAGATAATGCACCTAAAGGAGTAACTAAGATAGCTGGAGCAAATGTATATGCAGCAAAATTGGCGATTTCTCCAGCTGCCATGGTTAACATACCAGCCCACCATATAGGATTGTTTAAATATTCATGCCCCTGTACTTGCAGGTTTCCATTTCTCGAAGAAGCATCCATCAAACCCTTCTTTGTAATAATAAATGATGTACCAATAGCTAATGAAGATGACATAGCCAATCCTAACCCGATATATTTATCATCCACCATTATGACTCAAATAAATCTGTAATATATCCAATATGAAATATTAATAAATTATAACTTCAACTGCTAGTTAATGTAGCTATCTAGAGTCGTAAAATACCTATAGAACTTTCACTATAAATACAATTAGAAGAAATTTAAAACATCAACGCGATCTCTTTGGGGATCAATTGTTTGTACTGTACATAAGATCAGGTGCTAAATGACAATGATGGCTATACCTTTGGAGTTTTGAATCTGTTTCTATAAGTAAATAAGCGAAGTAAATTTTGTGAAAAGATAATTATAAAATCTTAGTACCTTGGTGTATAGTTATTAGTTATTATTATTTGATTCATGTATCTATAGCTCTATACAATTCGATTTAAACTTTAACTAAATTTAAGTTTCTATACAACATCCACCCGCTAATTATTGGATAACTCAGATAACATATCCTTTAATCTATACCAACCATCAGAATCTTCCCAGACTGCCTTTCCTTTAGAAATTAATGATCTGACTGATGATCTGGCTTTATATTTCCAGTCTTTACACACGACATCACCAGCATTGTATTTACCTGGTAATTCACCTAAGGATTCATATGCTGCAATAAGATCAGAACAAGCATCAACAGCTTCATTCCAAGCATTCTCATCGAATTCCAATTCTGCCTTTTGAGACAAGGCTCTGTATGCTTTTTCGTGGCATTCGAGTGCTGACCAAGGCTTTTGTCTCCATAATTCTACTCTGGCAACTATTCTCCAACACCTAGCTGATGTTGTAATTACAGAAGGTAAAATATTACAAACTAAATCGATACATGAAGTTTGGTAGTAAGTATATCTTACACCCTCTTCTGGCAATTTAGTTGACGTCAATATTTCAACTAATTTTTCAATAACAGGTATATCAATAGAAAATTCACCTTCAGATTCACTTTTAATCTTAATCAATTCCTTCGTTGCAGTAAGTACATCATTCCATTCGTTTAATTTTGCTGCAACAATCAAATAGTTTTCATAGATTCTCCATGATTTTTTACCTTCTCTGGCACTTTTAATTGCCATTTTCAAAGCATTAAATGCTGACTTTGTTTTATCAAGTCTAAGTAAAGCAGAGGCTAAGTTAGACCAAGCATGGGAATTTGTTTCATCTAAAGACACGCATCTTGTGAATGCTTCAGATGCAACTTCATATTGAGATGATTCTAATCCCATACAACCATAGAAATACCAATTTTCAAAGCTCGTTGGATATCTTGTAAGTGAGTCATTCATATGAGTTATGGCAAGTGAAATATTCTTTTCAGCTCCACTATTTCGTGGTGGGTTGTAATAGTATTTAGCTAATGATGATTTAGCATTAGCATATTTACCTACTTCCCAAGCCTTTAACCATAATTCAGGATCTTGTTTGATATCACCTAGAATAGAAATTGCCCTAGCATCATCAGGGTGCGTTTCAAGTCTATTAAGTAAAATTTTTTCAGCTTCTTTTTCGTTATCGACAGTTGCATAACAAAGAGCAGCTTCGCAAGCCATATTCAATCTTTCATAAATTTCAATAGCAGAACGTAACACACCAATAGACATATATTTTTCAGCTAATTTGGCATCCATAGCCCAATGAGGCATTAATGGTAATTGATGGATAAATCTTAATCTTGAAGATACTGGTGATTGTTCAACTTCAGTTGTACTTTGTGGAATAATTCTAGATTTTACCTTAATATTTGATTCTTCGACTAATGATGTCATTTGAAGAATACCTCTTTCAATTGTTTTTGCTTTATTGGTTTCCAAAATAGACCTCTCCCACAAAGCCCTCGAAAAAACAGTCCAGTTTGCACTTTTAGAATTCACATGTAAAATTCTATTTACTAACGCTAATAATTCCTCTTCTACTAAAGGATCTTGAGATGGGGAAGTTTGTCTTAAAGTTGCCAATCTTAATAATAGTTGAATACTATCTAAATCATTTAATGCGGGCTGATTATTTGGATCTAATGCCTTTAATTCGTCAGGAATATCCTCTTGTCTTATGGCAATTGGCAATAACTTAATTTCATCAATATCTTCATCATTCAAAAAACTAGAAGGGTCTAATTTAATTCTCTTATTAGATTGGTCATCAGGAAATTCAATATCATCTAATTGCTCATATTGAGGACGTTCCAAAAGAACATCAGAATTTAAGTCAAAGCTTTCAGGCTTATCATTGTTTTCTTCAGTACTATATAATGTACTTTCTTTACTTTTAGCTAAAATAAGTAAAGAAGAAGTATGAAACTTTTGAAACTTGGTTCTTTTAGCCTTGGCACCAGATAAAACAAAATTAAGTCCAGATAATTTACGTGCCTCTTCTAAAAATGGAATAGATAGAGTTTCAGTATGGCATTGTATACCACTTCTTGCAGACTCCAAGAAGTATGCCAATTGGACATGTCTTTGTAATTCTGGTTCATTATCAGAAGTTGGTACCAAATTATTTACAACATTTGGGTTTAATAACAATGAGCTTACAGTTGGAATAACACTTGGTGCATCTGATAATACAGATAAATGAACTTGAAGAGCTCTAGATCTCCACCATTGAAGTGACGCATTAACTGGGTTTTGTTCTAAGGCTTCTAATCCTTTTTGAGTAAATTCAGTCACTTCTTCTATGGTTACATTTATATTTTGGTTTACTAAACTGATATTCTTATCAATACACATAAGATTTTCAAAAATCAAAAGAGAAACAATTAAAAATATTGGTTCAGATATAAGATCATAAGCTTGTTGTGCTTCTAACTTCAAGCTTTTGATAGCATCTGCATGTAATAAAGCAGCATCATTTCCACTAAAGAATATCTGATGAGATGTAAAGTCAATATTTGGACCAGTGAAATTTAACTGTACAAAAGTTTGTAGTAAGGCTATACCAATGATTTGTAGATGCAAGGAAGCTAATTGAGGCTCCCCATACGTTTCATTTGCTATATCACGAATTTTATCCACATAAGAAGATAAGCATATGGTTAAACTGGTATTTGGATAGTCCTTAAGTATATTCTTTGCTGCTTCATTTTGTAATATATCGCTGTATGCCACATTAATAAGCTTAGATGAGTTACCTTCTATAATAGTCTGGATTGATTCCACAACAGGTTTCAAACTTGGGTGAAGAATAGATGGCAAGCTAAATTTTTCTTTAGACAATGACAAGAGAAGTTGAGCTAATAAGCTTCTAACTGTCTTTTCTAAGGGCATATTTGTAAGACTATATTAAATAAATTAAATATTTCAACCTCAATATTTTTTTTCTACAGGATGATGCGAATATTACTACGTGCAAAAATATATTCAAAATATAGTATAAATAGCGCTATATAGAGTCTAACATTCTTTAATTATCTTTCAGTCCGAATATTCCTATTTTTTTCTTATCTGATGTCAAAGACTCAGATCTTTTATGTTCGCCAGATTTTCTCTTTGGCTTCTTCAAAGTGTTTCTGATATTAATTCTATTCATTCTCGATGAATTTTCTGGGTTTTCATCATCAGATGCAAAATCAATGACTTCTTCATGGAGACTGAAAGAGCTTGGGACATTAATAGATGGAATCCTCTTTTTGAAATGAAGCTTTTGCTCATTCTGCTTTGTTTCAGTTATATCATCACTTAAATCTATTACTGAAACATCCCTTTCTGAAATATTCAAAAGGTCTTTTGTTTTGTTGGGATTCATCACAGAAGGCAATGAAGATGAACTTGAAGAATCCAATCCTACCTCCAAATCAATTAAATTAGATTCAAAAACCTCATCTTTTTTTGGAATGGTAGGCATTTGAGATTGGCTCTGTTTTTCTTGAAGTTTTATAGATTGAAGTTGATTTGAAAGAGAGCCAGCAACATGGTCCAATGTAAGAGATTGAGCACCATTGGGTACATTTCTGGGAGTTCCTGATGTCTGACGAAACTCACCCCATGGGTTATAAGCCTTTTTAAATTCTGCATTTGTGTTAGAGTCAGGCTTACTAGTATTAAGGTGTGGTTGGCTGATTGGAAAAGGGTTCATGATCGTAGTATCTATAGGTGGGAACCTTGTTTCAGCAATATTTTCGTCGGACATTTTCTTATTATAATCTGAAAAGGTTGCACCTTCACTATTATTCCTAAATGGAATGTTATTTCCCTGTAACAGATTTTCTTTCTTGTTTTCATTATATTCAATACCCTTATTTTCTAAAGTTTTATAAATTTCTTCGTGAGATCTTGATAATAATTTAGATTTTGAAATACCAGTTAGATCATTACTCTTTGGTCTGACGTTAGGCTCAAATGATTTTTCATGATCTTTAGCTTTTAAAACTGGTGAAACATTTTCCCTGGAAAATATATCATCAGCCAATTTTTCAGCTTGCTTGTCCATCTTTGGCTTAACATTTTCCCAGGCTTCTTTCTTTTCATATTCTGCTAGTGGTTTGTTTAAATTAGGATTGGTTATCACATTTCCTTCATTTACCATGGGTACTTGTTGGTTTGGTATTTCAGATGTATAGTGCTTTTGCTTTAATGCGTATGTATTCTCTGATGACAAAACTTCACCATCAGAAGCATGTGTAGAGTGTTGAACTTTATTATCATCAGTTATTGCAGTTTCTGGATACGTATCTACTAGATCATCTAGAGAAGGGTAACGTTTTTCAGCATTATCCAATTTTTCTAATTCAGCAAAACTATCATCATCAATTGATCCTTGCTCAGTCTCATCTTGGGATGTATTTACTTGATTAACAGATTCATTAGGAAGCGGTGTTGCAGAGCCAGTATTAGAGCGGCTCTGCAAATGTAGTTGGGATTCCTTATAATTCTGTTGAGATTGAATACTCTGAGTGCTTGTATTTTGTGAATTGTACAGAGGAGTTATTGGATTCTTGGCCATAATTGGTACATTTTTCTCTAGGTTATTTGGGCTCTTATTATTTGAGGCCAATGATTGTTGATGGAAATATAATTGTTGTTGTTCCAATATCTCATTTTGCTTTTTTCGTTGATAATCATGTAATGCTTGGAAATTGTATTCGCCTAGGTTATAATAATCCTCAATTCTAAGATCCATGAATGAAATATTCATTATCTTGGCAAGAAGTATAATAATTTGTACAATATTAGGTCTAAAGAATGGATTTTCTTGTAGCATTATCACTATTAAATTTCTTAGATCACCTGAATATTGAGGATTTGGAAGAAATTGAAAAGATGCATGAAGTATAGCAATATCTCCACTAGTTTCAAATGGGGTAGTATAATAACATAGTTTATATAAAAGACATCCTAATGCCCAAATATCTGCCTTTTCATCGATTGGGAGACACCTATATAAATCTATCATCTCAGGAGCTCTGTATTGAGGAGTGGTTTGATAAAGTATATCGTGGCTCATTGATTGGAATTCAAGTTGATCATTTGGGGGTAATAAAGGAGCTGACGTAGATCCAAAATCACATAATTTAAAATGATTGTCTGAGCTTATTAAAACATTCTCTATCTTTATATCTCTATGTATTAATCTTAACTTATGCATATCGTAGACGGCAAAGGAAATGTCAAGCATGATCTTGAGAATTTCAGATTCAGTCAATTTTGTTTTGATCTTCGAATTCATGAAATCTAGTAATGACTTATTTGGACATAATTCCATTAATACCAACACCTGATATGCACCATTTTCCAATCTTTCTGCGTGGGAATCATAATATCTTACAATATTTCTGCCGTTACCCAACTTTTTCATTACATCCACCTCTTTTCTTAATTGATTCAACCCAGCTTTATCTGGTACAATTACACGCTTTAAACAAGCAATGTCAGAAGTTCCTTTCTTTGGGTCAATTTTAACCTTATATATCTGGGCAAACCCTCCTTCCGAGAGATACTCAAGGACAGTTGCATTGTGAGTACCCACTTGAAGCTTAAATCCTTCTGCAAGCTTTGGTATGCTTCCCATTTCTCAATTGCTTAAATGAATAATAGAAGTCCTGGGTGTTGACATGTATTGGCCTAACAAATAAGTCAAATAATAAAAGCGGTTAAATTAGCCACTACGTATGCGATTCCTCTAAATGTTCCTTAGTATAAACGTAATATCTACAGTCTGCATATAGCTAAACTCGTGTCGTTCACAATTATATCTACATAATCAAACTTTTAATAGATAATATATATTAATAGGTTTATAAAGATATGTAATTTTAATAATTTTAGTATTTTCAAATGTTTCTGAAGGTTACAGCTCAGGATTTTGGAAAACAATAGAGTCATAAATTACAATTAATTGACGTTTAGAGTAATACGTTCAAAACTCTTCATTCTTAAGTTTCTGTATTTCATCAAAACTAAACGGAATGAACACAATTTCAGCACCAGCATCATCTTTTGTCAAATTACACATTCTGTGCTCAACAAATTCACCAAGAATGGTTCTGAAACTGATTTCATTTGATGTGACAAATTCTTCTAGGCATGTATTATAGAATCCTTTAAAATCAACAGCAAGTTTGACAGAGCCCCTCAATCCTGTTCTTGCTGCTTTCGTAGTAGCATGGGTCTTTAGTATTTCCAATTGTTTATCCAATAAAATTTTGTATAAAGTTCTGGCATTACTGGTTAATGAACTCAAGACGTATTTAGCACCCTTGTTACCAACAAACTTCTTAGATTTACCCATACTAAGAACATCCCTAAATGACATTTCGACTTCATAAGAATCGTATGTAGTAAGATCATGCCATAAAAAGTTGTAATTTTTAAGTCTAGACAGATCCCAAAGCAAAGAAATATTAATATTATCTGTCGATGATATTAACCATATTTCCGGTAATGAGCATAGTAATGAAAGTAAATTTTGGGTTTTTTCATCTCTAAATGATTCACCATCAATATTATGCACTATTAGAATTAGTTTTGGTTTTATGAAATCATTAGTTTGAATTCTATGTGCTTCAATATAATTGATAAGAAATGGTACGGTTTCTGATACATGCTTTGGAAATTTGATTTTATCTTTATGTTTTTTTTCTTGTGGAATAAGTGATGTAACTATATCTTGTAATACTCGCTTGAACTTCACAGTTGGATTATATCCATTCACAACCAAAATATTTGGAAATAAATCTTCATCTTTAATAATATTGTCATACCATTCTGGAATATAATTCTGTACGAAATCTAAAATTATTTTGATTTTGGAACCGATACCATAAAAATTAAGATTGAATCCCTGGGATAGTTCAAAACACCATTGGTGGTATAAAGATTTATGTAAATTGAACAATGCTTGTTTTTCTTTTAATTTTATTAGATTTGCAATTTGGATATATGAATGGTATTCGTCATAATCCAAAACAGGTGCAAGCTGTGATAACGAATTTGCACTGGTTTTAGTTCTGATAGAGTGTTGTTCAAAATAACCTTCAGATCCTTCCAAAAAGAATGATTTCTCATCAATTAACTTCCCCTTTAAACTATTAGATATATCTAGTTTAGGTAAATACTTTTCAATAAATTCTGGATCTATGATTTCTCCATCGTCATTAATTATAGGTATAGGAAGAGGAACAAATTGTGAAATTTCAGAATCATTCTTTACTGGCAATACTTTTTCTTCTTCTATAATACCACTGATGATAGGAATTGATGATTTGGATGTATGATCAAAATCTAATAGGGATAAAGAAAGTTGGTCACTGGGTATAATTTCTGATTTTTGAGGTGACAGTTTGATAATGATATTAGATTGCTTGTTTTCTTGGAAAAACTCCTCGTCATCCATCTGAAAAATACTCTTCACTTTACCAATTACCTCCTCAGATTTACTAGGACGTCCTACCTTCCTTTTTATAGAGGGCTCTTTATCTATAGCTTTAACATATTTTCTCTTAACCCTAGTTGGTTCTGGTCTTTCAATTCTAGGTCTTCCTCTTTTTCTCTTTATCTTTGGTAAAACTTCTAAATCATCTTCAGAGACTATTTCATCATCCAAATCATTATCACTATTGTGAATATCAAGATCTTTGTCTTCATCTTCATCTTCGATTTCATCATAAAATTTATTATTCTTTCTTGTCTTTAACTTTAATGACTTATCCACATATTCATCATCGCTATCATCGTCATTATAGTTATCACTTTCACTGTCAGTAATATCAATAGGATTAATGGCCGCAGCTATTCTTCTTCCTCTCTTTCCAACTTTAGGAAGATCTTGGAGCTCAGAAATTTGTTCATTTAAATTTTTCTTTTTGACATTAGTGGACCCACGAGGCCTTCCTCTCTTTTTCTTTAATGTTAAATCTTCTTCTAACTCCACATCGCTTCCATATAATTTCAGGTCATCATCTCTTGATGCCTTAATAATAGCATCTGCTAATGAACGGTCACATTGGTCAAGGTATTCATCTCCAGAGTCTTGGTTCTCTGCTTCCAAAAGTCTTGAGTATACACTAGATTTCACTGCTCTCTTCCGAGCTGAATGGTTCAATTCAATTGTACTTCTTTTCTGAGGAGAACGCAAACCAGCCCTACCATTAGGAGTCTTCAAAGGTGATAATTCAATGGGGCTACTTATAACATTATCAAGTCTAATAATTCCTCTTTTGCTTGGTGATAACGCACCTTGGCTCATAGGGAATGTAATGATTTGCGATCTAGATGGTGATCTTGAAATATTGCTATTAGTAAAGATATTCTTACTGTTATTATTTTCATTTTTCTTTGGGTCCCCTATAGAATTGAAAGACATTCGATATTTCTAATGTTGTATAGATATATATTACAATTATAATACTAAACCATCTAGCATCAAACAGGTAGAAAATAATATACTGCATATAGATTTATGAATACATTTGGAAAATCTTGGTGAAGAGGTATGTTTAGATGAAGCATAGTTGAAACAATATTTGTTAATAGCAATAAAACTTGGAAGAAATGCTTTCATTCTGTCCACATTGTTCTAATATGCTTTTGATATCGCAGGATGATGGAGGCTGTAACAGATTCTATTGTCCTACATGTCCTTATGAGTTTAAGATCAATGGGTTTCAAATGTATGATAGAAAATTGTTATCTAGAAAGGAAGTTGATGATGTTTTAGGTGGTGAAGGTGCTTGGGATAATGTTGATCAAACTGCTGCACAGTGTCCTATTGACTCTTGTGGCGGTGATAAGGCATATTTCTTCCAATTACAAATTAGATCAGCGGATGAACCGATGACTACATTCTACAAGTGTGTCAAATGTTCCAACCAATGGAAGGAAAACTGATTTCACGTAATGATATTACGAATGACTTGCATGAAATGGCATTTCTATACTTTGAGTTCAATGCAATAAAGGACCTTTTTCTGATTTCATCTTAAATAGAATGGATCCCAAAACCATTTTAACTCAGCCAGATTGTATAATAGATAAATACTAGAATAAAAGAAATGTGTGTATAAATTTCCTATTATAAATCGTCATAAATATACCTCCATTTATTCTATTAGTTTCTACTTAATGATATCACATGGTAAACAGATCACAGAATAGTTTTAGAAATGATTAGGTAATGTATGTTCGTATAAATACAAAATGGCCACAAGTTACTGAATTCACTATACCAATATTCCATAATATTCGGACCGCTTATACTTATGGTATAATTGTTTCCATTGAACAATAAATCTATCAGCAATTGGTAATAATAAATATCCAGATATACTCAAACGATTTACTCTAGCCAAACTTTCAATATATATGATTTTAGTCTTGCATAATCCCAAATATTTAAATAAAAATAATACATAAGCTAATGCAACACTTGTACCTGGTCCATTTAAAAGTAATAAGCTGGGAAATTGAGGCAAGTTGTATATTTCACTACCACTAGATAAAAGTGACTTCAATGTACTTATTATAGACAGCAATAACAGTTCACCAACCATTCTTGCTCTGTTAATTACCAAATGTGTATTCTTATATTTGCTTCCATGTAAATACTTTTCTTCATATTCTTTGACTTTATATATTGACGTGGTATCTCCAGAAGATATTACCCATGTTCTGTTAAAATATCTTAAATCAACTTTACTAAGCATTCTTATCATTTCTCCAGTATGACCACCAGATCCCAATAAGATCATTATGTTAGAGCCGTATACATCATCTGATAATTTGACTAATTCTGTTAACTTTCCTTGAGAAGTATTCATTTTCATTGAAGGTAACACATATAATAGTCTTATGCCTGCGACTAATAACACAACATAGAAAGAAAATAAAATGACAATAATGCTATAGCTATCCATACTTACGACTCATTTTATCCTATTTATACATGTCAAATAATTTAATATTTATTCTGTGCGAGCGTGTCTATAAAAAAATATATTCTATAAATATCAAAGTTCATAGTCCAATTTAGCAGCCTTGTATTTCGCTTTGTCACTTAGAGTAGAAGTAGAAGTATCAGTATTCTGTTTTGTTCTATTCCTCTGTAATTTTTGCTCAGTTTCGCTTGTTGATGTTTTTGTTTCAAATGCCTTGTCTTTCTCACTTAATTGTTTCATGACTTTATTAACTACAAGTGATAATTTGTTATGTTCATCATTAGTAGTTCCCAATGGTTTGGGTCTTCCCCAACTTACACGAAGAGGGATCTTATCATCTAATAATAATAAACCAGGAGTAGTTGTATTTTTATTAAGTCCATTTTGAAGGACTGATTGTGCAAAAAGTTCTGCTGATTTTCTAGTAATGTATGTAATATATCCACACTTTGCTTTATGTATGACAGTTAATGACTTTATCTTACCAAATTTATTAAAGTGCTCTGATATGATATATTGGGGAACTGTTTCATTTAACCCAAAAATAAAAAATGACGAAACAGTAATGTCATCAGGAATTTGTATCAGACCACCAAATGGTAATTTAGATACTATTTTTGAGATATTGACATTCTTCAAATTTGTTTTATCTGTGTTAGTTAATTTCTTCTTAAGGAATGAAGGTGGATTTATGTTATCTCCATTTAACTTTTCTGATAATTTAGTTAGTATTTCTTTAGCCATTCGTTTCTGTTGAGTATCGGATTCATCATCTTGTTTAAACTTTTCATCTTGTTTATCTGCCATTATTGCTTTAACCTCTCTATTCTTAGTATCCCTTATCAATCTAGAACCTAATGTTTCATCTAACCCTGCCATTTTCAATGCAGTATCACGTACATCCAACGGGATTCCAAAATTTATATCCAACATGCAAGATTGGCAGCAGTTTTTAGTTCTTGCACATGTATTACATATAATTGTTTTTTTAGATTTATTAGCGGAATTAGCTATATTCCATCTGAATATTGTAGTAGGTCTAGTACATATTTTGCACTCTTCCCCATTTTTCTGTCTCATCATTTTTATATGTTGATTTGATCCACAACATGAATCACATATGACAGGAATTTCATCACTAAATAGACTGTTAGTATTATACTTTCTGATTATATATATATTATGTGTACTTACTTATCACTCATATTTTAGTATTCTACTATAGTAAATAAATATCTTTATCAAAAATATTTTTTCTGATGATTTCTTGCGAGATTAGAGATTTGATAACAATTTGAAAATCTATAAAGTCAAACGAGCTAAAATATCAAATAAATTTCTAAAAAAATTAGCTAAGGAGTTATTATATAACCATGAATATTGAAATAAAAATCGGACTATTATTTTAGAAGTATAATAGCACTCTGAATTATATATATTCACAATATTGGATTAAAAAAAGGATTATACAAGGTCAACACATCAAGAGGAAATAAAAATTAATAAACTTTAATATCAACTAGATTTATTTTATTATTTAGTATTCTATTAGAGATAATCGATTCAGAATAAAGATCTACAATTTTCAGTTTTATTTTAGAAACATGCATTAGTTATATATGAATATATCTAAATACTTAAATTGTTAGTATTGAACCTTGGAATATTTCCCTATAATAGACAATTAGACATTGTGTTATTAGTTAATTTAAACTCAGGGTTAAAAAGCTCTGATATATTTTGTTCCACATGGTGTTTCAGGTGAAGAAATTCATTGTAGTTATATTTGTTCATCAGCGTAAAAATTAACAAAATGAAATGTCCAGTTATTCCATTGATATCATTTTAACTTACCATAATATCTGTAGATTAACAATTCAAAACTTGTAGTTAAACAAATATTATTCGAAAAAAATTTTCTCTCTGCTAATATTTATAGTCAGTTAAAGTTACCCGACTTTTATATTCAGTACTAGTGTTCGAGGGTTACGGTTTTTTGCACCTAAATATGGATGTGTAGAAGAATGGTTGGGCTTAGTTGAAATTTAATAGCCAATTCACATAGTAAATTGTATTTGTCTGATAATAGTTTGTCTTTATTTATTGACAAAAGTGTTTCACATGATAATATTGTGGATATAAACATAACAAAGTAATATTCATGTCTTGTCCATCCAACTAAACCATCATTACCATTAACGTATATCGAATTAATCAAGAAATCAATATTTTTGAGGATTTGACCTTTCGCTTTATCAAAAGATAATTGAGTTAATGGTAATGTTTTGTTAGATAACAATAACATTTTATTAGCTGATTTTGTCAAATCGATTTGGTTTTTATATAAATTTGTCCTTTCATAATCTAAGAGTGAGTCAGGTTTAAGATGCTCCACAAATTCGATAAATTCGGTGAAAACATTGCATCTCTTAAATTGGTCTATAATAAGTGTTTCTAGTATGGGGGTTGGGCATAACTTAGAAATATGCTCATAAAATTTCTTGGAAATGGATGTCGAATTTACATGGACCTTTAAATCTAATATTTCGGATAAGCTGTTTCCTGTAATGTCACGAATATCCTCATCTTCATCATTCAAAGCATCAAAAAGAAGGAATGCAGCTTTTGCAAAGTTATAATCTCTTTCATTTGTTAATTTAATATAAGAAACAACTGCATTTATAGAAGATAAACGCGCCTCAAATGAAATGTTGTCAAAATAGGATGCTCTACAGCTATTCAAGAAATATTCAATTTTTAATTTCGATTCTTGAAACACAGAGCAACCTATACATTCCAATGCTTTTAGACGTACTTCATCAACAGGATCATTGCATAAATTAAAAAATGAATCCATATTTGGAATAGAAAATGAATTGTTATTCCTCATGATTAAAGATAGTAAATCTAAGGATTTAATTTTAACAATTACCCAACTTCTATGATCATGAATCAACTCATTGATAATGTATGCAAAGTCATTTGAATGTGGTATTTTACTAATGTTACTAATAGTAAAATCAAGAACTGCTAATTGAAGTTCAAAAAGATCTCTTTCAAGAACACATAATGAGATTATATCTTGTAATGAATTATAGTCAGAGGATTTTAAATATTCATTTGACAATAGTAAAAATGTACTTGATAACATCAATTGTCTAGCACCATTCAAATTGAAAAATTTATGATTGTTCACTAAATTTTGAATTAAAAAGTTTCCTAGAATATTAAGTAAGGAGTTAGGAGGTGGAATATTATATTCCTTTGAAATAATACTCAAGATATCGATATATACTTTGCCGATAGACCAATTAAATTTATATTTGTTAGTTAAAAAGATTTTGTGTGCATCAAAGATGAGGTTTTTTAATTCCGTCGAATCCAAAAATTTTGTGTTCTTCATTCTATTTAAGATCTCTAATAGTGTTAATGCATTTCCATGAATTTTGTTTAATGACAGTGTTTTTGAATCATTTATCAATAAAGAACAATACTCATTTAAATTTTCTGGTGCAACAATAGAAGATATTGCTAAAGAAGCCATTTCTCTTACTTTCCAATTTTCACTTTGAAGATATTCATTCAACAATAACTCAAACTCTTTCAAACTGGAATCTTCTTCATTAGCTTCTACTCTAGAAAGAATAGTTAACACAGGAAATATAATTTCTACTTCACTTTTTGATTGCAATGATTCTTTTAATTTACTCAATAAAATTTCATCAATTCCTGGATGTCTACTAAAAAATAATTTTGGTGTCATCTTTGCAAGGGTATTACCAATCATTTTATTACCGAATATTTTTTGTTGTAAAGAGGTAAATAACATGACAGCACAATTTCTAATAGACCAGTTTCCTGAGTTGAAGTTTTCTAATGTTAAGTTTAGCGAACCATTTAAATATATCAAAGCCTCATTTGATATAGTGCTATCTGCAAATATTTGCTTGATACAATTAAATGCGTGAACTTGAGGAATATCATTTTTTTCGTCCATTTTATGGATATAAGGAAGCCTAGCAATCCTGAATAACTCTTTAAAAGTTAAAGCCATTAACTCATGGGATTTTTTATTCACTTTCAAATCTGCACTTAAAATAGCTGTGATAAGAAAAGGTAGACCACCAGATCTTCTACTAATAAATTGTGATTTTGATTCTATCAATTTAATATTTTTTTCTAGCAAATTCTTTGGTAGGATGTTCAAATCATCATTTAAGAAACAAATTTCACACAACAGAATAAAAGATGAATACACTGAAGAAAATGCACCACGATGTTTAACATTGGCTAATTGCTCAATAATTAAATTCGAAGATTTCAAAATTAATTCGTTATTCAACATGCATGTCCTTTGATAAATTTTCAAAATGGTACTAATTAATGAGCTTGACTCTTTTACTACTCTCCAACAGTATGATGATAACAACTTTTGCAGATCAGATTCTTCTTGATCATCATACATTTCATTAGATAATATATCCTTTGTTTCAAGCCAAATATCACAAATCTTTTCAATAATAATAATAATATTTTGACAAAAATCATTTTTGTTGGAATATATTGTCAGGTCTGGTAATTTTTGCAAACTTAAATTTAATGCTGTTAATATTCCATGTGATCTTGCATCATTAGGAATTATATCTTCCTTGTTTAACTTAAAAGGTGGGCGAGACTTTAATAGAGCGACTAACTCGAAAATCAAACCAAATGCTTTTTCTTGAGACTCCTCTATATTAATAAAGTATGAAACTAATAATTCAATCATTTTAGCACCACCATCACTATTTCTGCCTTTTAAATCATTTAAAATCTCAAAAGCTCTTAATTTCAATTCACTTTCTCTAAATGAAATGATTGTTTTTAAAGAATTAGTCGGTAATTTCCAAATTATTTGTGAATTTATCTCCCTAATATCTTGATAGTTACTCATTGTATTCAAAATCAATATATTAATTAAGTTTTCTGAAATTATATTTGAAAATTGGTCCACTTCTTTTTCTTCTGTAGTATCACTGTAATGAATATCAATAACATCAGCTAAAATTTTATATGATGTATATAATTGGGAGTAACTACTTCCTACTTGCAAATATGCTAAGAGTAACTCAAGTAATTTGCTTAAAAATTCATTAGTATGAAATATATATTGAGATATTTCCACCTGTCTTTCTTTATTAAAATCTTTTTTTTTCAATTTAGATAATTCTCTCTTTAATGCATGGACAGAGTCTTTAATTCTTACTAAGAAATTTTTAAAACAAGAAGTAAATTCATTTCTAATTTCAATGTTTTCGTAATCATTCATAAATATTTCAATCACATTGTTTTTAAGAATAATTTCAAAAATATTGATAGGAATAAAAGTTGAAGATTTAATAGTATTTGCTAAAAGATTGAATGAATTCAACCTGAATTTTGGGTTTCTATGACATAGAAATCTTTCTAATACTTCCTGATCAATTAAATCATTATTTAATGGGTCAATAATCAAAAGATCTTTTCCTATATTTAAGATATGTATGAACTGATCAATATTTGTGTCTTTTGTCAAATCTAGATTTAATTTCTTAACAAATAAATAGTATGATTTTGGGGAAATTTTAAACATTAATGGAAGCAAATATAACTGAATGTTTTCTCTAGACTTCTCATTTTCCATGCTATTTTTGATAATAGGGAACCAACTATCTAGCCATTCTTCATCTTTTCCATCTTTATATTGACCACGATAAATAGTCAGAAATGATTTGCTAATTGAATTTGCCAATGGGTTATAACCTATATTAATCATAAAATAATCCATTATATTAGGATAATTCAAGAGTATATAACTAGAATCAATATATTTTGATAATACCTCTAGTAAGTAATACAACTGTTTTGAAGTCCCATTTAATTTTGATGTTCTGTCTATGAAAGATCGTATTAAATTTTCCTTATTGTCAGATAATTTAACAAAAATAAGAAGCTTTGTCAAAAGTGAATTGATAGAATTGAAAAGAGGTGTAGAATTTTGCTCAAGAAAATCCACAATATATTGATATAAGTATATTATTTTGTCTTCAGGTACATTAATACTTTTCTTTTTAGAATTACAATATTGAGAGGCTCTTAAGAGCCATATTGAAAGAGTATCATTTATGAGAACTCTAAAAGTATTTGTTCCACTTAATCCAATTACATTTACATAGATAATGTCAAAAAATTGTAATAATTCACCAGTTTCATAACCATTCTTCTTTTGAATTAAAAACAGTTTAATGCTCCTAGTTTCCCCTTCTGATAATTTTCTAGTACTATTTGGGCCATTAATCTTTAAAATGGCCTCTATATCTGATATGGCTTCCATAGTTGTTCTTTATCCAATATCCAGCTACAGTATATATTTTTTCTAATGATATACAGGACTCATCGATCCTGCTAATGTGCACACTATCACCAGGTGATAAATTCCCCAGTGGCTACTATTGTCTATATTCAACGCCGCGTTAGCCCCTCGTTTAACTAAACGAGTTCTGAATAAACTGTTGGGTTAATACAATGTAGGTATTTTTATTCTTAAGCTGATATAGCAAAAACTAGGGTTTGTTTTAACTTAAATTTTCAAATTTGATCTATAAATTTTGAATTTAGGCATATAGTTATTTAAGAATCGATATTTGAATTACAAAGAATAAGATCGAAGATCTGTAAATATATCAATAAAAAGGGGAAGAAAAAAAAGTTTTTCAGTAAGAGATTAAAAAATATTTAATATATTTTTGTAAAATATTAAAATGTAATATTATAAAAAGCAAACAGGAATATGGTAAGATAACCAATCATATTTTACTAGAATATCAATTCTTCACCTAAAACTACCATTATACTCTAGCAATAAGACATTTCGCCTTGGTAATTATGTCCCCGACGCGAAAATCATTTAATCTAATGGTTCACGTAATATATTGCGATACCCCTTTCTCCAGTACATACATAGAAACGAATAAATATATTTTGGATTTCACGATTAATTGCACCGCCACCGATGCCACTATTGAGCAAAAACGATAGGACCTGCGTGAAAAAACAGAGGAAATGATATGAGGCTTCGCCGCGAGTACTTTTTTGAAAATCTTCAAGTAACTTAAACTATCCTATTTTAAGATTAAATTTTAATTAGTATTGATTTTTATTTATTAACCAAAGATGATGACTTATTCGCCAAAAAGATTATACCAAATATATTACCACCATTTTCCTCATTATATGTTAACCAAGACAGAAAGTATGATATTACGTACGTGCTAATAAACTTTAGAATCAATAGTGTGGTATTTTTATTGCAAGAAATAATAATGACGTGATAGAAACCTACTTTTGGTTGTTATTATATACATGTATACTAACTATTCTAGACATGCTTTTAATACTGTTTGTATTGTTTATCACTTATGGAGTTTACTCATATTTTCCAGCTAGTACCATGATTATATTATCAAGAATATATTTTTACTTATTTGGAACTGATGGTATTTCATTACTCTCCTTATATTAACCCTAAAGGATAACAGCTTAGTGTCAATTTTGGTTTAATTTTGTTAGTACCATGGATTTGTTTTCTTTTTATGAATTATTTCAGTTCATCAATGATACACTGCTACTTTAAAATTTTTATAGAAAAGAGGCGTTTCATTTCCAAGTTATTAAAATGATTTATACACATTTTGGAAGGTATTTATTGGTTAAAGTGTTACGGGTTACTATAACTTTTGGACCTTCCTGCCCTTATGTACATTAGTTAGTTATGATCAGATAGCGCGTAGCATATTTTTTTATAACTTTATATTTAAATTTAACGATGACATTACTTATATTAAATGTTTAAATCGGGACCTAATGCACCATTTAAACCACCAAGATTAATTACTCCAACTACTAGTAATGCAGATAATATTAGTGGTATTCATAATGGTTTGAAGAAAAAGAATATTGGATCATCTAATCTGGAAAACACGTCTGTAGTGGATGAAAATATAAGAGATGATAATGCTATTGATGATAAGAAAAATGAAACAGGAGATAAAGAAAAGGAAATGAATAATTCTATCATTCGTAAATCTATGTTAAGACCATACAAAAGACCCAAGACTCAACATTTAGTTGACTCAAAAGCTGATATATCTGAGAAGATATCAAATAATTCAAAAACAAGATCATTTATGGTACAATGGAGAAAAAAATCTACTAGAAAACATAAAATTTGGGAAGGTGATGGAATATTGTTGTTAAATGAGGAACTCTTACTTCTTAAAAATGAAAATAATAAAATCTTGAGTAAGTTGAATAAGCCGAAGATGAATATTATCGATAGTAACGTTATTAGTATTGGTAATTATGAGCTAGAAATTGATAGGGAAACGAATAATCAAGAGTATATAATAGAGGAAAACCAAAAACCAGTACTTGAAGTTAACAACATCCAAGCTTCAAAAAATTTTAAGAACCCTTCATTAAATTATAAACCATCAACTAATACCAGAACACCATTATATTCTATTAATGAAAATTCATTAGTAATGAAGCGCCCGAGTAATTACACACTGGAGAGTATTGTAGATATTGTGATCGACCCTAGTCTTTCTTCAATTCTCAGGCCACATCAGAGGGAGGGAATTAAGTTCCTTTATGAGTGTGTTATGGGATTAAGGGATTTCAATGGAAACGGTGCCCTTTTGGCTGATGATATGGGTCTCGGTAAAACGTTGATGACAATTTCGCTTATTTGGACCCTATACAAGCAAAATCCTTTTGTTGAAGCTAAGGGACCTGTAGTAAAGAAGACCCTTATTTGCTGTCCTGTTACTTTAATTGATAATTGGAAAAAGGAATTTAGAAAATGGTTAGGAGTAAACAAATTTAGTTGTTTAACTTTAAATCAGAAACAATCTTCTCAAAAAGACAAAATGGATATAATTAATTTTGGAAGATATAAAGTTCATCAAGTTTTGATTATGAGTTATGAAAAGACCCATACATGTTCAGCTGAATTGGCTACAGTTGGGTTTGACTTATTAGTATGCGACGAAGGACATAAAATTAAAAATGCAAATAATAAAGCACTAAAAATCTTAACAGGCTTGAATATTCCTAAAAAAGTTTTACTTACCGGTACACCTATCCAGAATGATTTAAATGAATTTTATACTATTATTAATTTCATTAATCCTGGAATTTTAGGAAGTTCTCAGTTGTTTCAAAAGAATTTTGTTCGCCCAATATTACTTTCAAGAGAAGTTAATTGCAGTAATCCTGATGTGAAGAGAATTGGAAATGAAAAAAGTAATGAGTTGATTAAACTTACTAGTGATTTTATTTTAAGACGAACAAATTCGATTCTATCAAAGTTTTTAACTGATAAAACAGATTTGATTTTATTTGTTCCACCAACTGAATTACAAATTGGAATGTTTAAGATGGTGGCAAATTCTGAAAGATTTAAATCTTTATTGATTGATTATAATAATAATCAAGCATTATCATTAATTACAATCTTCAAGAAAATATGCAATTCACCATCATTGCTATCAGATGATAAGATTTTCAAATCATTAATAGAAGAATCAAATGAAGAATTCTTGGTAAATCTTTCAAAAAAGTTAATAAGTGGGAAAATTAAAATTCTAATCCCACTATTACTTGAAATCAATAACTTAAATGAAAAAATTGTTTTAATTTCTAATTATACGAAAACATTAGATTTATTAGAAACAATTTTAAACAAGGTTAATTTATCATTTCTTCGTTTAGATGGATCAGTACCTAATAATTTAAGAAGTAAATTAGTTAGTGAATTCAACTCAAAAGCAAGTGTTAAAATATTTTTGCTATCATCAAAGTCAGGTGGAATGGGTATAAACTTATCTGGTGCATCCAGATTAATTCTTTTTGATAATGATTGGAATCCTTCTACAGATTTACAATCAATGGCAAGAATTCATAGAGATGGGCAAGAAAAGCCTGTATATATTTATAGAATAATGACAGTGGGTTGTATTGATGAAAAAATATTTCAACGCCAGTTAATGAAAAACAGTTTGAGTAGAAATTTTCTTGATAATGATCTTGATTCAGATTCAAATGTATTTGACTCCGACGACTTGAAGAACCTCTTTGAAATTGTGGAAGATACAATATGTAACACACATGACTTATTAGAATGTAAATGTGAAGGGATAGGAGAGGAATTAAAAGATGCTGAAAAAGTTGATAATAACCATACATTAGAAATAAATAATAATTCCTCATCTACTGGTTGGGTCTCTGCATTGGATATTAAGAATATTAGCGATAATATAAACGAGATTTCGAAGGCTGTTATTAAAAATGAATTACTAGATTATAAGCATTTTGACTTGATAAGTAAAAAAGAATCATTCCATGGTGATACTGTCATTAAGAAAGTCCTTGATAATTCAGACGAAAATCTTATTAATTTCTTAATGTTAAAATTTATTCCGTCTAATTTAGCTAACAGCCAACAATTAGAAATATCTGATATTGAACACAATGAGTCATCGATTCAATTATAAAGCATCAAATACATATAATCATTTTTACCTTAATTTTCATGTATAATATATAGAAAAATAATAAAACTGACACTTATTAGAAAGAATTTTCAAAAACTTTAAATATTATTGTAAGTCTAGAGAGTATTAAAAATGCTATTATATCAAAAAAAAAATCTATCTTGAATATCAATATTTAATCACTATGTGCGTTTCATTCTTGCTTCGGCTGCTCTAGCCCTTTGTTCCCTCATTAAACGTAATTTTTGACTATCAGTTAATTGGTTCATTTCATTAATTGCTACAGGAACTCCACCTAATTTTCCACCTGATGAAAATTTTGGTTGTTTTAACTCTAATTCAGTTTTATTATTTAATTGTTCTTCAATTAATGCTTTTTTTTCATTTTTGATTTTTTCTGATTCTGCCTCATCTTCTGCATCAAACTCTTCCTTAGATTTTCCACTTTCAATTCCAGTAATGGACCAATTTATATAGTCTTCTCCTAGCTTATATCTTGCTATTCTAAACGCCTTTTTTGTAGAAGGCTGGTTTGTAATCTGATATGGTGTTTTTCCAAATTGATTTTTAATACTAGGGTCTGCTTTTAAATTCACAAGCAATACCTGTACTATATGGTTTAAATCATTAAAACCAGCATAATGTAATAGGGTAGGGTAATTTAAGTATTTTGCTGGCGGACTTAATCTGAAATTAACCAGTATTTGGTTTTTCTTCAAATAATTCAATAATAAAGGCGCTTTTTGCTTTTTAATGATATTAATTAATTCTATTGTATGTCTATCCTCTTCTGATGATACTTCTTTTTCTTTGGTTACGTTTTCTTTTTTCTTAGTTTCAACTAGTTGTTTCCTTGCTTTTGCTTTCGGTATTTCAATGAGTTGTAAATAAGAGAGTTGTGACCAAGCTCTCTTTAATTCAGAAGTTGTAGCTCTTTTTGTTGTAAAAGGAAAACTCTTTATTCTTTCATCGTCATTCTTTAATACAGAACCCTCATATCCTACCAAAATTTTTCTATTTGCAGCACCGTTAGCTCTAATAAAAATTGAATGGCATTCATTCAATTCATTTTTCCAGTTATTTAATAAATCTCTAATTTCCTTAATTAAAGCTTGCTCGTTATATCTTCTTATGCTTGAACCTGCAGAATTAGCTTTACCTCTAGCATTATCACTGGCACTTTGAGACCCACCCTGTTTTCTTCTGGTAGTATACCTATGGAATGTTTTTGACATAATGATATTTACTGATTGTTGTTGTTTTGATTCTTTATGATTTATATTCCCTTTGGTATTCTTAGGAACATGCGATATAATTGCGCCAGCAAAGTGACCACCGCCTACCATGAATAATGCTGACTTACCCTTTTTAATAGTTGGTGATGACCACTCCTTCAAGCTCTCATCTGGCCTATTTAATAAGTCTCTATGAGTATAAAGAGATTTGTAGACTCCAAATGCAGTGTCATTATCTAAAAGACTAGATTTAAATAGCAAAAATGGAGATTTAGTGTTTAGGTGGCTAATTGACTTTTCTTCTTCTGTTTCAGGATTAAATGAAAGCCTTTCAAAAACCGTTTCTAATTTAGTTCCATTTTCATAATCTTCATTATCACTCTCACTTTCACTTCCAGAAAGACTTTCAATTGATTCTTCTTCTACTAATTTATCATACTCATCTTCAGATAATGGTGGCAAATTATTTACTGATCTTTTCAAATTTAGTCTATGGTAATCAGTTTTGTAATGAAGTTTCACATTTTGAATATCATCTAATCTTATTCCACAAGTCTTACAGTCAGTCAAATTTTCTTTTAACTTTATTTTTTCAACTTTGACGACATTAGGTTTTGATTCTTCGATTTCTTTCACTTCAACTGCTTCAAATGTAGATGAGTCAAAATAAAGCAACTCTAAGGAATTTAAAATCTTCTCAGATAACCCATATATATAAGTATCTTCTTGTTGATAATTACACTTTGCCTTTGACATTTGTTGATAATACGACTTAATCAAAGTAAATTTTTTCCTATTTCTCAATTTGCGTATTTATTGAAGCAGATCTATATATTCTAATATTTACACTACAACAGCCATGAAAAACTTACTGGGAACCAAATCTATGACATTCCTTTAAGAAATGTTCAATTTTTTCTGGTTTCATGAATGGATGAGTACCATGGCCAAAGTTAATAATATAATTTTGTTTACCACCACCAAAACCTTCAATCATTTGCTTAACCTTGTTAGAGATAGTTTCATCAGATCCATACATAATACCTGGATCTAAATTACCTTGTAAAGTAATTCTTCTACCGTTTACAACATTAACAGCATCCTCTGGCTTATATAACCAGTCTAAAGATACAGTATCGTACCCAGATTCGCAAAGATCGTCTAAAGCATACCAAGCACCTTTAGCAAATACAGTTAAAGGAATTTTTTCTTGTATGTCTAATTCTTGAAGTCTCTTTGGTAATTTTTTAGCTATTTGTTTTAAGTAAGGTAAAGAAAATTCGTTGAATTCGTGAGGTCCTAATTCACCAGCCCAGGATTCGAAAACTTGTAACATTTGGGCACCTGCTACTACTTGTTGAGCTAAAAATTCAATACAAGCATCAGTAATAGCTTGTAATAATTTGTGAGAGTCTTCAGTATATTCGTAAAGCCATTGCTTAGCAAATCTGAACATCTTGGATCCTTGGCCCTCAGTCATGTAAACTAAGAGAGTCCATGGAGCGCCTACAAAACCTAATAAAGGAACTCTACCGTTTAATTTTGTTCTAGTTAAAGTAATTGACTTGTAAGCCCAGTCTAATTTTTTTAAAACATCTGGTTTGAGGTCAATTTTGGACAAGTCACTCGGGTTTCTTAAAGGTTCACGGAAAACTGGACCTTTACCATCAACCATGTCGATTTCAAATCCCATGGCCTGCGGGATAACCAAAATATCACTAAAAATAATAGCGGCATCAATTAATCCGTCAAAGTGGTCAACAGGCTGAATTGTAATTTCAGAAGCAATTTCAGCATCTCTACAAGTTTCAAAAAAGTCACGGTTTCCTTTCACAGTATGGTATTCTGGTAAATAACGACCAGCTTGTCTCTGTATAAGTTAGTATTTAATTTGCCATAATGTTAAATTCACCATATAGTCAACATACCATAATCCAGATTGGAGGTCTTTCGACCTTTTCACCCTTAGCTGCCCTAAGGATTAAATCGTTCTTTAATGGGGCGAACTCTGGCATATTTTATTATCCTAATGTTCTTACCTCTAATCACAGTTGCTATTATGGAATCTACAGAAATTTATAATTAGACCTTCGCTGAAAATATTGTTGTGCATATAGCCCAGTCATGTGTATAATATAATTAGTAAGTTTTATTAGTTCTAGTCAGTTTTTAGCAGTTAAATAAATCGAAGTAAAATTGTTAAAGGTTCTATATTTCGGAAGATAAATCTTTATAGAAATTAGTTTATGAAATATGATTTTGTGTGAATGTTTCATCTTTTGATACATATGCAAAGAGTGATAGTTACTTAAATGTTCCAATAAAAATATGGTGATAATTACATTGAAAGCTTTTAAATTCCTTCCAGAATTTTATACTATATAATATTCCAAAATTGAACTTAATATATTTCTTGTTTAGGAAGAGTAGCTATTTGTCAGGACATCCACAACTTTGCATCTGAGCATGCTTTTGTGTCACACACGGCTAATAACCTACATATTTCAGCCTTATTACTACATATGCAAACGTTTCTTGTTATGAAGATAGCCTAGCTACCTGGTATTAGTAATATCGTATGGAATTACTATACTAATAATTAATCAAAATGTTCCAGTTTCGAATATGTCATATTATTGCAATTTGATAAGTAAACGTACAATCTAGTCTTCGCATTATTACTTAAACTGATATCGCCTACAGAACCAAAAGTTATATATATTCTATAAGCAAATTAGCTTATTAAAAATATATTAGATTTATAAGTATCAATAGTTAGATAAATATATAATTTGTAGATTTTACATATATACTTAATATAATAAATTAAATTATTAGTAATAGATATATGATCAATACTTATAAATTAGAAAGAATTTCCAACTGTTATACATTTGCTATTTTAAATATTAGGCTAAGAATACTCACTTCTATTACAAGATTTTAACTTAATAAACTTTTTGGCTATTTTTTAATGAAAAATATTTAAAAGGGATGTTTATTCTAAGGAATCTTGTACATACTGTTTTTTTGAAGATTATCGATAATATTAAAGATCCTTATGGGGTTGCTTTCTTAGATACTGTAGGAAAAAGAACAAATATACTTACCAGATTTACCATCAATTATGTAAAATTTGGCTTTATTGATACTACAACGAATTCAAAGGATTAACAACTTTATTAAACTGAAATAAGATAACTTAAATTTAGTATACAATAAACCCTACTGTATTTTTACTATATCATCTATCAAATTTTCTACATTTCATTCACATTTAAAATATCAGCCTACAAAAAATCTACAAGGCTGCATCAAATTCTTTAGTTACTTAATAGAGAACAAATAAACTATTCATTAAGTAATGCTATTATTATTTGACCTAGATACACCTAAATCATATAGAAAAATATATGAAATATTTGTGGCATATTTAAAAATTGACTAGTAAGTATTAAAATTGGTATTATGTTCAAGTTTATTTCATTTCTAATCAACATATAAAAATGTTTAACAGTAAAGAAGCTAATAAATTAGCAGGAAAAATCGAATTTTATTCAAGAATATTTGTTTAATAATATTATAGAAGTAGTTCATGATGTCCATACTATATACAAAATATGACTTAAGGCGATGAAAGCCGCCTCTAATTTTAGTCCTTTTTTTTCTTTTTTAATTTAACTAGAGTCTGGGTAAACAAGAATTATCTTTAGATAAAATTTAAAAAATTACTTCTCTTAAGTTGAACAAGCTGTATTTGCACTTTCTCATGCTGTTCCTTATAGAAAGACAGCGATAAGTCCTACTCTAAAAATAGAATTACAAGAGGAATTAAAATAAGGTTTTAGCTAATAATATGTTTTAATCATAATATATGTTACACATATTAAAGCTTATATCTTAGCGATCCAAGAGATTTTATTTGATGTTTTCAACAACATATTCTGAGCTAGTTGTTGAAATTTAAAAAAAAAAAAAAAATTCATTTATTTCATCTAGATGTTAGTGTATTTATTAACTTTTTTTAAAATTTACAATACATGTTATTGGTGTATCAATTATAGATACTTTTCATTGATAATCAGTTAGCATGTATATAATACATACAATCTCTATCTATATATTTTTTTATATCTGCATTTGTATACAGGTATTTATCACGTCATTTTTGTGTCACAGGTTTATATTTTTCTATCATGAGAACTTGTTATTTATCATTATACTCTTTGCTCTTTTCGTTATCACTATACTAATGACTCAAGATAATGGAGTTGGTGAATCTTCCCAATCATCTGATATAAATGTGTCTTATGATAGAGGTAGTGATTCACCACAATTGACTAAAAGAAGTAAGGATAATAAGTCTAACGTATTTATATCCTTTTTCAGGGAAGTTTTTGGTTATCGGAAAACATCGTTAACTATCTTTGTATTCCTTACTATTATATTTACATATATTTTAAGCTATGTGGATAATAGTCTTGAATATTCAATTCCATTACCAGATGATGATTTTGAACAATTAATACTAGATGAATCTTGGTTTCATTTACAAAAAATAGCCAAATATGAGCATCTGTACAGTTCTTGGGGAAATGATTATGTTCATGATTACTTGGAAAAAACAATTAATAATTTGATTAAAAATGAATATATGGAAATGGATAATGATTTAAATTATAATAATAATATTTTATTTAATACTGAATATAACAATTATAATGGTGTAACTTATTATGAAAGCAATAACATTTTAGTGAGGGTGAATGGCTCTAATCCAGATCTTCCGGCACTTTTATTAAGTGCACATTTTGACTCTGTACCATCCAGCTTTGGTGTGACAGATGATGGAAAGGGAATTGCTTCTTTATTGGGAGTTTTAAAATCATTGTCATTTCTGGAACGCCCTGAAAGAACCATTATCTTCAATTTTAATAATAATGAAGAGTTTGGTTTATTTGGAGCAACATCTTTTTTGTCGCATCCATTCTTTAAACAAGTAAAGTATTTTTTGAATTTAGAAGGTACAGGGGCAGGAGGAAAAGCCATGTTATTTAGAGGCACTGACTATGGTATAGTGAAATATTATGGAGGTGTGAGATACCCATATGCAACTTCGATATTTCAACAAGGTTTTAATAATCATTTAATAGGAAGTGAAACTGATTATAAGGTATACAAAGAAAAAGGAAATATTAGAGGTATTGACTTAGCATTTTATAAACCAAGAGATATTTATCATACTGCTGGAGATAATATCAAAAATGATAATATAAGGTCATTATGGCATATGTTATCAAATTCTCTTGATTTTGTCAAAGTTCTATCAAAGGAAATTGATCTTGACTTTGAAAATTCTAATCAAGAATTATCAAATACTAATGACGAATTTGCTATCTATACCAGTTTTTCTAATCTCTTTTTTGCAGTTCCAGTATCTCAATTAATATTAGTCAATATTGCCCTTTTGGTAATTACCCCTTTGATTGGATTGTCATTTATTATTATTGTTCTTAATTACAGAAGGACATGGAAAATTGGATTCATTAACTCTATCAAGTATCCATTGTCTCTTGTAATTTCAGCTTATTTGTTAACCTTATTTGTTGGATTTATTGGTTACATTAATGAGTTTCTCCCAAATTCATCTTTCATGTCTATTGCATTCACAATGTTCCTGGTGTATTCTCTTTTCAATTATTTTATATTAAACATCATTAATTTAATATTTAATAGGTATAAGATTGTCAATCATGATGAAAAATTGGTTTTAATTCTTCAAAATACGTTTCTTTATTGGGTATTATTACTTTTTTCAACTATAAAACTATCTGGAAATAGAATTGGAGATGACCATACTGGTGAGTTCCCAATTACTTTACTTTTTATTTTACAAGCTATTGCATCATTTACTGGCTTATTAGGATGGTTATTTAAGCGAGTTTCAATTCAACTGGTGGTTGAAGAAGAATCTAGACCCCTTGTTTCTAATAATTTTAATAACTATGGTTCTAATGAAAATAGTATTCATGAAGATTTTCCCCTGGCTGACAGTTCAATTATAACCAAACAGCAAAACTATAGTGTCGAAAAATATTTAAGTTATGATTGGTTAATACAATATCTTATTCTTGTCCCATTATCATCATTAGTGATCTATAATTCTGGGTTTTTAGTATTAGATGGATTTACAAAATCTTTACAAGAGTCATTTAATGCTCAAATTTTGGTTTATAGACTCCTTCTGTTGTTTGCTATTGTATGGGCTATTCCATTTCTTCCTTTTATTTTTAAGTTCAACAGAATTATTGTATTGGTATTAATTTTATCTACATTCAAAGGAATATTGGACGTTTTCTTTAAAGAAGCTTTTACTGACCATGACCCATTAAAGTTGCGTTTTATTCAAAGAGTTGGCTCATATGATACCACAAAAAGTGCTGTATATGTGTATGGTAGAGAAAATTCTCCAATGAAAGATATTTTACAGGACTTACCTTCCCTTAAAGAATCTGGAGAACCTTTGATATGCGATTTACTTTTGGATGGAATGCAAGTATGTAAGTTCAATAGTACGCTAATCCCTAATATTGTTGAGTCTAACAATGATATTATAAATGTTGAAATTATAAAAAACTCATCTGCAATAGACCACCCATTTGGGTTACTCACTGGTGAATTTAAGATTAATGTCCATAAAAATAGAATGTGTAAATTGAATTTCAGAGCACACAATTATGTGTCTCAAAGTTACAAGAAGGATAGCCCTGTCAAGTCGATAATAATATATACAAAGACAAAACCAAATAGTTCTCAATTATTGGATTCTCTGTTTGTCTTTTCTCAAATTAATACTATACCAGATGGTTTTTCAAGAGATAAAAATGGTAATTACATTTTCAAGAATTTGGATGGAATAGACAGCTTAGAGTTGAACAAATTGGATTGGAATAGTTCGTATCATATTGGAGTTCAATGGGTACCAAATGTTATAGATGTTAGTGATACTGATGAACTTTCTAGGTTGAACAGATTAGGTATTGAAATTGAATGTCATTGGTCTGATTTGAAGAACTATAGTAATGATAACAACATTGATGAAGCCATTCCAGCATATGAAGAATTACTTCATTATAGTCCGAATTATATCAGTTGGGCAAATAAAGAGAAAGGGTTAGTTTCAGCTAGTACTAGTATTTATGTTTAACTGATTCATATAATGTTTATATAGAATAATATGACATGAAAGTAAAAAAAAAATTAATTCTTATTAAGAAAAATGCGATTTCTGTGGATCGAACACAGGACCTTCAGATTAACTGGACTGAAGTTTTCTTCAGTCTGACGCTCTCCCAACTGAGCTAAAACCGCAAATAGAACCCACGGCGGGAGTCGAACCCGCAATCTTTTGATTAGAAGTCAAACGCGTTAACCATTACGCTACGCAGGCATCCTTACATTACTTGAATCTTTATAAAAAGATAAACCTAATATATTTTATATTAGGTTTATACTAATTATCTGTGCTAATTGGTCATAAGACATTTCTTTAATCCATTTATTAATTTGATATATTTTATTAAATTAAAATAATTTATTTATTACTAAAATATTCTAGGTAGGCTATATAAATTGAACTTTTTAGGTTTTTTTGATTTTTTCGAATTTTTTTATTACACAAGAAAATATAAAAAAATTAAAATAATATGGATATTAATTATTTCAAATATCCAAAAATTCTTCTTTTAAACATATACTCTATTCATCTTTAGCCAATGAAATATTTATAAGGGTTTTAAATCAAAATATAGATAAAGAATTTCTTTTATAATTTCGCAGCCATCCTAAATGTTTTGGTTCACAGAAAGAACTTTTATTTAACGCCCACTTCTTTTATTTAAGACTATACTATCAAAGCTTAAGAAATAAAAATAATGCAAGGTATATTGTATATTTTTATGTTTATTTTTTATGTTCATGGCTATGTTCATCCCATTGACACGTATGGAAATCATTTTATTGATACTATTACAAATAAACCAGTAATTATTACAACTTATCTCAATATATTTATCTGCTTTACTAACCAATTATTAGTTCTTTATAAAAGGAGTAGACTATCAGCCTGGTGGCTCCTCTGATATTTCGGAAGAAAATTATGAAAGGGATCCATTATCAGATCCTGAAATTTGTGCTAGAGACATCAGTTTATTCCAAGAATTAGGAATTAATGTAAGTATTTTTTTTTTTAATTATACAAATATATCTAACATAACCAGACAATAAGGGTGTATTCATTAAATTCGAATTTAGACCATGATATTTGTATGTCAATGTTGGCAACAGCTGGAATATATTTGGTCCTTGATGTCAACTCTCCGCTTCTAAATCATCATATTAATAGATATGAACCATGGACCACTTATACTAAAGACTACTTAGAAAACATTTTTAAACTTGTTGAACAATTTTCCTATTATAACAATACTTTAGGATTCTTTGCTGGAAATGAGATACTCAATGATGAGTTATCTGCAAAAGTAAGTATACTCAAAAAGACACAAATGATACTATTAATATTAACTAACAACTTTAGCATTCGCCTTCTTATATTAAAGCGGTGATTAGAGATTTAAAAATGTACATTGCTTATAATTCACCTCGTAATATTCCTGTTGGTTATTCAGCGGCTGATGATTTGAAATATAGAGTGTCATTCTCTAAATACTTAGAATGTACTCAAGAAAGCGATTATGATACAGTAGATTTTTATGGAGTAAATTCTTATCAATGGTGTGGAAAACAAACATTTTACACAAGTGGATATAATTTACTAGTAAGCGATTATTTGGATTACACCAAACCAATATTTTTGTCAGAGTATGTATATTAAATCTTATTTGATAACTTAATACTAATCTAAAAAAGGTATGGATGCAATGAAATTAAACCTAGAATTTTTGATGAGGTAAATTCTATTTACTCTAAGGATATGGTTGACGTATTTAGTGGTGGACTTGTATATGAATTTACAAATGAGCCTAATAGTTATGGATTAGTGGAAATTCAAAATAATGGTGATATAAAACTCCTTTCAGACTTCTTTGCGTTAAAAAAACAATATAATTCTCAACCCCAGATAGAATATAACTTTGATAAGCACCTTAAACCTAAAGAAAAAAGTAAGAACATTGGTGGGTTTTATCAAAATTATGAATATGAAATCTGTAATTTATCTTACCAAAATATTCACATTAATAGTGAACTACCAAAATCACCTGCCTTATCTTTCATTCATGATGGAGTGACTGTTGAAAGAGGTAGCTTAATTAATTTATCAGATGAACAACTAGTTTCCAATTTTCAAATACTCTCACATAATGGTGAACTATATTCAAAACAAACCCAAATAGAAAGAATAATTGATTTTACATCAGAATCATTGGTGAAGCGACCAAAAAACCTAAGAAATTGTAAGTATATTAATTTTAATTCATTTAAAATAATACTAACGTTATTATTAGCAGCTCATTCATTTACGGTGCCATCTTTATTAAGTGAAATGATTATATTACTTTGTTTCTCATTAATAATGGGATAATTATTTATCTAGTAAATTTGTAGATACTATTGTTTCTATGGTCAAAAATTTCTATATTACAATGCTTATTCTTGTTAGATAAGGTGTGAAGAATAAATTTCCATTCCTCTGAGTTTAAATTTTCTCTAGTATAATTATCATTCTCTGTATGGCCACATTTAATACAAGTATTCAATTTTAATTGCTTTTCTCTCAAAACAAATATTATACTTTTCATTGGAGCTATATTGGATAAGAATCCTTCCAAATTATTATTCAGACTATTATCCCAGTTTACAGTCCAACAGTCACCATTTGATTTATTATCATTGTGATCAAACATATCCCACAAATTGAAATTTGTAAAGATAATTTCTTTTAAATTCAAAAATTGACCCTTACCCGAACAGATAAGTTGAAAAAACAGATTATATCTAGAATAATTGAAAATTTTCTTATTATAAATAATATCATATAAAATCTTAGATGAAAAATCCATAATAAGACAAGATAAGTTTCCATTACCTTTAATAAAATCAATTATGGATAAATCAGTATCTGACAAAATATTAGATAAATTTAAGCATGAAGTGATATGGAATAAGGGTGAATTAATTTTTTTTTTATTCATCTTTCTAATCGTATCAGAAAATACACAAGAGTGTAATGTTAATTTGTTAATAGCGATATTTTTCGGAATGGTTGAAGCAGATGTAAGCTTGTAATTATCAATAATGAAATTATGTAAAACCAATTCATGTATAGTATCATATACGCTTAATATTGTAGTCAAATGAGAAATTTTGAAAGGAATAGACCAACCACTTTGAGCTTTCAATACAACCCTGATTAAAGATCTTTTAGGTCGACTCTTTTTCCAAGAAGTATTAAAAATCGATTCCGTATTTACTTCATCAGGAAATCCAAATGATGGCGATATTTCACTAATTGTTATTTCTCTCAAACCATAAGATTCTTTTATTAAGGAAGCAAAAGAGCTTATAAATGTTTCATAACTGTCACCTTTACCCATTGCATTATTAGTTTCCACACTGTAAGAGCCTGCTATGCTAGTTTTAGTATTACTCAGTTTTTTAATAGGGGGATTTGTGAACTCAACTCTTTCAATAAAGTTAACCTTATTACTTGGTTCGTTGAATCCAAATCTTTTATATAATGTTCCCATCTGAGACAGCAAATGGTTAACTGCAAATGAGTGAAGCCGTTCACTACTTGCAAATTTAATGCTCTTATATATGAAATATTTTGTCAACAATGACAGAAACTTAGAGCAAGTATAACTGAGATTTAATAACGTTCGTATATCATTTCTAAAGATTTCAAAGATTTTCAATAGTATTTCAAGAGGTAATGTGCAAATGTGGGCATTAGGATATACATGAATTTTTTTCTTCACAAATGTTTTTTTTCTTCCAATTAATTGATATTTCCTCATTTTATATAACAATATATGCAACTAATACAACTAGGATTTTGATATTGTGGTATACTTTGACTAATCTTTTGGGTATTAAAATGTAATGCAAAAAATAATCTTTATTTCGGAAATCGATGTCACTTATCTGAAATGACCCTATTTATCATTTTATCGGTTGACTCCAGGAGGGGACTAAATATGTTTGAGGGAATTAATATCGTTATATAAACACTAATACTAATTAACTACATGAATTTATTCATTAATATATTCTACGATACCGAACCTAATCCATCATAGTTCAATATCTGTTTTACATTTCAAACAATAGATCCAAATTAATAGAAATCAACTTGACATACAATATAAAACCGGGTAACATTGTGCAGGAAAATTGATAGAAGGTTTTAAGATTTCAAGATGATTAGATAATTATGTAAACGATTGGAAAGTAAAATTTAATAAGAACCATGGCTGAAGAACAAAGACAGCTTCTTGAGCAACTTATGGGAAAGGATGCATTGATTTCACCTGTAGTTAAGAGAAGAGAGCCCGAGTTGACGAGTCATCGTGTGTGTAAAAGTTTCCTCGTTGGAACATGCCCACATGATTTATTTATTGGAACCAAACAAGATATAGGCAAGTGTCCGTTGTTACATTTAGAGAAACACAAACTAGAATATGAGTATAGAATTAAGAAGGGTGAGAAGTTCCCAGACTTTGAATTTGCATACTACAAGCACCTCCAAAAATACATCAATGATTTAGACAAAGGAATCGAAATAGCACAGAAAAGATTAGAACATACACCAGAGGAAAAAGAAAAAATAGCAAAAGTTACTAAAGAACTTGATAATTTGGATACAAAAATTGGGTTAATGACACAAGAAGTTGATTGTTTAATAAAAGCAAATGAACATTTAAAGGCAATATTTGAAACTGCAAGGTTACAAGACTTGTATAAAGAAAGAGAATTATTAGCTGAAACTGCTCGTAATATTGCTGAGAATGTGGGTCAATCTTCACAACAGAAATTACAAGTGTGTGAAGCATGTGGTGCATATTTGTCTCGTTTAGATAGTGATAGACGTTTAGCTGATCACTTGATAGGTAAAATTCATTTAGGATATGTACAGATGAGACAAGCATATGATGAACTTCACCATAAGTACAGTAGATCGAATACAAATACTCATTTCTAGGTTCACCAATTTAATTTTACGATTTAATGAAGATAGGTATATATTATAATAGACTAATGTAATATATAAAATTTCTAATCCTTCTTGATATCTTTAATCTCCTTTCCGATTCTTTCTTTTGAGACATAACCAATAGCTCTCAATCTTTCTGATAAGATTGGGTGTGAGTGGTGGTATGATGAATATAACCAATCAGCATCCATTGTAGACAAGTTTTCACTTAATAATTTAATTAATGCCTTTGCTAAATCTTCAGAGTAACCACATTTCTTAGCATATTCATCGGCTTCGTATTCGTGCTTTCTAGATAATAAATTCATTCCAAACTTAGCAACACATTCAACAGGTTGGAAAATATCATTAAATAACATGAAACCAATAATAATTGGCTTAACATCAAATCCAAAAGATGAATATAATGAGTTGTTGTTAATAAATGCAGAAAACATGGAGAAACAAAGGAATAAGTGTGCTTGTGAAAATAAAATCATTCTTGGTAAATGAGATAACTTCCAGTGACCAATTTCATGAGCCAATACAGCTACAGTTTCATCAACAGTGGAATGGTCAATCAAAGTATCATATAAGACAATTTGCTTACTCCATGGTAAACCAGTAAAATATGCATTAGAATGAGAAGATCTCTTGGAACCATCAATAACATATAATTTACTTAATGGGAAGCTTTGCTTACTGGCTAAATTTTCAATAGCAGTCTTTAATTCACCATCTTCTAATGGGGTAAACTTGTTAAATAATGGTTGGATTAAAGTTGGAAAGATAGTCATGGCAACTAATTGAACAAATAAAACAAAACCCATAGTATATAAAATGAAAGAATCGCCAAAATGATCAATGATCTTCAAGAAACCTGCAACAATAGGAGAACCAAGTACAATGGATAATAAAATCGACTTAATTTCATCAGTGAACCATAACTTTAAAGTTAACTTGTTAAAACCATACTTTTCTTCTAATACGAAATTTGAATAGTAAGTAAGAGGAATATTGACAATTGTGCTGATAATTTGACTAGAGAACATGAAAAACAACGATTGAGTAATTATACCACCCATAAACTTAGGAAGAATAAAACCACATTTGGCCATCAAAGTTCCACTTAAACTCCAAAATTTTGGTAACACGTCATATTTGATAATAAGTAAATTTTTAATTAATTCGAAAGTATCAGAAAAGAAGCCAAACTTAGCTTTTGCACGAGAGTAATCTTGTGATTTATCAAAAGTTTCTTGGGATACCTCAGCCTTTAAGGTATCTGGAGGAGAAGTTCTCTTTAATACTTGATATTGACGGTAATCCAAGTAGTTTTCAAATACAAATTGACCAATTGTAAAACCAACGATGATTGATTTCCAATTCAACACTGGGTTGTCTAAGAATGACAATGTCTAAATTTGTTAGAAATAATTAATCAAAACCATACTGATATAATTGATACTTACTGAAGCTAGGGAGAACATATCTTATTCAAATAAAAGCAAATCAGGACGTTAGTGGCAATAAAAATGTTTTAAATATACTCTTACGTGTATTGTTCAAATTCTCGCACATAAATAGTTACCAGTTGGCAATATAGAGTCTACACAAAGAGTTATTCTAATAACGTAATATTTTTATCGAGTAAAACTAAACTGAATAATATATCAAAATAAATTAAACTTCAAGTCATATATCATATCTTTCATGTGATTGATGAAACTTAGTTAGCTTCAGCAGCTAATTTTTCGGCCTTAGCAACAACATCTTCAATTGAACCAACCATGTAGAAAGCGTTTTCTGGTAAGTGATCGTATTTACCTTCTAAAACTTCCTTGAAAGATTTAACAGTGTCTTGTAATCTAACTAATCTACCTGGAATACCAGTGAAAACTTCTGCAACAGCGAATGGTTGAGATAAGAATCTTTGGATCTTACGGGCTCTTTCGACAGTTAACTTGTCAGCTTCAGATAATTCGTCCATACCTAAAATAGCAATGATATCTTGTAAAGACTTGTAAGCTTGTAAAGTTTCTTGAACACCGGTAGCAACATCGTAATGTTCCTTACCGACAACAGCAACATCCAATAATCTAGACTTAGAATCTAATGGATCGACAGCTGGGTAAATACCTAATTCAGAGATACCTCTAGACAAGACAGTAGTAGCATCCAAGTGAGCGAAAGTAGTAGCTGGAGCTGGATCAGTTAAATCATCAGCTGGGACATAAACAGCTTGGACAGAGGTGACAGAACCCTTGTTAGTGGTGGTAATACGTTCTTGTAACAAACCCATATCAGTGGCTAAGGTTGGTTGATAACCGACAGCGGATGGAATACGACCTAATAAGGCAGAGACTTCGGAACCAGCTTGGGTGAATCTGAAAATGTTATCGACGAATAACAAGACATCTTGACCTTCTTCATCTCTGAAGTATTCAGCAATGGTTAAACCAGTCAAAGCAACTCTAGCTCTAGCTCCAGGTGGTTCGTTCATTTGACCGAAGACTAAGGCGACCTTAGAATCACCTTCTAAGTTAATGACACCAGTTTCCTTCATTTCACGGTATAAATCGTTACCTTCTCTGGTTCTTTCACCAACACCGGTGAAAACAGAGAAACCACCGTGGGCCTTAGCAATGTTGTTAATCAATTCTTGGATGAAAACGGTCTTACCGACACCAGCACCACCGAATAAACCAATCTTACCACCTCTAGCGTATGGGGCTAATAAATCGACAACCTTGATACCAGTTTCTAAAACTTCAGCAGCAGTAGATTGTTCAACGAAAGCTGGTGGGTCAGCATGAATTGGGTTTCTTTGCTTACATTCAATTGGACCTCTTTCATCAATTGGTTCACCAACGACGTTAATAATACGACCTAAGGTACCACGACCGACTGGAACAGAAATTGGAGCACCAGTGTCAGTGACAGCAGTACCTCTAACTAAACCTTCAGTACCATCCATAGCAATAGCTCTAACAGAGTTTTCACCTAAATGTTGGGCAACTTCTAAGACTAAGTCTTGTTCACCGTTCTTTAAGGTTAAAGCATTTAAGATAGCTGGTAAGTTACCATCTTCGAAATGAACATCGACAACGGCACCGATAACAGCTCTATAATCTTTGTTAGTACATTGTTCGATCTAAACTAAAACATGAATACAATTTATGTTTGACTTCATGAAATTTTGTGTCCAAACTTTTTGGAATCGGGTTCTCGAGAAAACTGAAAAATTTCATTGGTCGGTTAATAGAATCGATGATTCAACATCTAACTTTTGACACAGGCAAATCAATCAAACTAGAGGCTGTGAATCCGGTTTAATTGATTGTACATATACCAGAAGCAGACCCTTCATCTGGAATGTCTACTGGTGGAACCTTTCATTATAGGTTTATTAGACCACCTAGTCCAATTTTTCAATTGCAGTAAACATTGAATCTTCCTAAACCAATTCCAAGGTATCTCTTCTCCATGTCATCCAAAATTGCAGTCTTGTAGCTTCAATTGGCTTATTGAAAACTTCAGTGGGCATCATGTGTTGAAAAAAGTACTTACCTAACTTGACCAACGGCTGGGGCAGCTGAAGCTAAACCTCTGTTGAAAACAAAGTTACGCTTAGCAGCAGTAAAAGCATTACGTGAAGCAGAGTTAAATAATCTTGGAAGAACCATCGTTAATAACTTTGGCAATTTAAAGACTAAATTCTTTGAACAAGTAAAATTTGAAAAAAACAAAGTTGGATTCCTTTAGTTAATTATATGCTTCCAGTTTCGTCCGGTCAAACCTCGACTCTATGCTACGCACTAAGGAAATCGTCCACTTATGTGCACTTTTTCAGAACCAGCCAATGAGGACGCGTTATAGCATTTAGTGGTCCTCCGGAAGGGAAAGTCTCATTTTATTGGGTGGGAATGTGGTTACCCGCATTATAAAACAGAAATCAAATCCGTAAACTAGTTGCGAAAACCAATTTGTATTGCAACTATAAAGTTAAGCATTTGCCAGTGGGCACATGAATATTGATTGGATAATTGTAGAGGAAATAACGAGGTGGTGAAGGACACAGTATATATGGGATAATTGTGATGAAAGTTTTTAATGTGGACCTTCTAAGGAGATGATTTGTTAGATTTACTGATGACAATATTGCAGCTTTAGTGTTAAGAAGAACCTACTAGATAATATATTATTTTAAATATCAACTAGAATACATAAGAAAGTTTTAACTTGAATTGAGCCTCCAACTACGACGATTAAAATGGATACACTAATATTTAATATAATATATAGATATATAGCATATTATTGAGCGGGGGCACAGGTATTATTTCATTCATATAATTACTTGCTATCGTGGATGAGACCCGAACAATTATATCTGTTGCTTGGATATATATATATTTTATAACAGACTTATTTCAAGCAAGTTTTGTTTTGTTTCATTTACAAATTGCTTCAATTGCGAAGGATATACTTCATAGAGGAGTACAGATCCTTCTGGAAGACGGGCTGCATTGTCTCCACATTGTTGAGCACAGCATTCGAGACACAAATTAAAATTATCCAATTGATTAATGTATTTGGATAATGCACTCTGTTGAACTTCAACCATTTTGTTTGTAGGAAATGAAGGAGAAGAGTCTAAACCCTCTGAAACCTCTGGTGTAACTGCCAATCTTTTTGATCTTCTTCTGGTGATTGCATCGTTGTTCTTAGCATCATCAATCTTAGCAGTAGCTTTCGCTTCCTCAATTAGTTTATCATATTGTTCCATAATGGAAACCTTGGTTTTTTTTAATGGTGGCTGCTCTTTCAATCCATTTAAAGATTGTAGCCTTCCTGAAGCCTTTGCGGCCAAATTGAACTGACTCTCATTTTTTTCTTCTTTTGAGACAATGATTTGAGGCGATGCATCTGGCGTAAGCAATTGGCTAATTGTTATCTTTTTTGGGTTATCAAAATCTGTTTTAACTTTGGTTTTCAGAGCCAATGTGAAGTTACGCTCTTCATTGTTAATAATACAATATTGATAAGAAATGTGAGTACGACACAATTCACAGAGATCTTCATCCTTTTCAAGGTCTTCGTCATTAAAAATACCCAATTCTTCCTTTTCAAACTTTCTCTTCTCAAAAGCCTTAGGCTGGAATTTTATGTCAAATTTCGACATGTCAAATTTTGATAATATATCATTTTGTTTATCAATGAAATTTTCAAAATATTTAACTCCTTTTTTTATCAATTCTAAATCCAGTGCTGATATTTTTCCTACTTTTTTATTAAAATTTCTAAGAATATTCTCAATTAATTGGTAGTGATTAAAGACATTTTCTTTCTTAATTAATTTATAATCATTAATTGATTTTTCACCTAAATCTAACCAGTTATCCATTGCAAAATTTACAGCTTCATTTAAATTAAATCCTGTGTTGAATCCGGAATGGTATACTCTGGGGTATGTGATTATAAATTCATTAGGGTTTTGGTCAGCGTATACACATTTGATTCCGTTTTCAACAAGGGTCATAGGGGAGAGCAAAGTAACAAGCTGATGTAGCAAATCTGGCTGCCTTTTAAATAAATCAGGAGCAGAATCCTTCATCAATTTTTCAAATTTATCGGCATCATAAGATGGTATACCATACCATTTTTTTGCTGCCCCAAAGTGACAATAATTTGCAGATAAAGTATAATGATCTTCTACATGCCAACAGAATGTGGAAAGTAAAGACCCTATATATATCCAAGGAACAGTCATACCAGAAATAGAGGTATTGATGTAATTAAGTAACGAGCCTTTTGCAAATGGTAGTTTGGTTAAATTAAAAGGATGATTAATATATTTTTTTATTTCGGGATCATCCTTGTTAATATTAGGCGAATTAGCCATTGGAAACCCACTAATTTGTCCTGGTATAAGGTTATGTATATCAGCGCCATATTTCACTTCCAAATCTGACTTTTGTACATCAACAAATTCCCAAAATTTCTGTTCAATAAAGTCAATAGATAAAGGAAGACCATTATGGTAATCTTGCATAAACTTGTGTTCAAACTCTTTACACATTTTATAAAATTCAGGAATAGTATATTTGATATTAGTTGGCTCCTCAAAACCGTATTCACCTGTGCCAATTAAGCATTTATCACAATACCAGCTTCCTGATGGAACTTCTGATAATGCAGGGTCTAGACATGTCATATGATATGCATTATCACAATTATCGCATAATAAAATCAGTGATGGTTTATTACGCTTTCCACACACTAAACAATTTTCAGACTCTTCATCAGAATCTCCTTCAGGAAATTCAAAATTATGTGAATTTTGTGATAAGAAGATAGCATATGACTTAATATTAGAAAAATATTCGTCTTCAAGTTCTGTAGAGTTCTTATCTAAGCCAAAACTGTCAATTATTTCGTACCATTTTGGCTTTGTCATTTGATCTATACCACCCATGTTTTCAACAGCAACATAAAGATCATAATAATATATTTTGATTCTTCTTTCCAATAAATTTAATGGCTTTACTTTAAAATAGGGCTTGAGTTGCTTTTTTCTACGCATTTTTAAAAATCTGTTGATATTATCAGTAAAAAACTTTCGGCTTCTTGTTTTCAAGCCCAAATCACTTAGTTTCTGGAGCCTAGTATGAAACTTGAAATCAGGTGAAAGCAGGAATGTGGGCTTCCATCCTGGAGGTGGGATTACTTTCACTATTCCATATTCCGACCCTAATCTTGAAATATCTGGCCTGGATAAAAACAAAATTGGATCCTCAAACTCCTTTTCATTAGGATATAATATAGGACAAGGTTGTAAAAGATTCTTATTGAAAGACATTTTGGAATCAATAAAAATAAGTGTGCTCTAGGAGAAAGAGAAAGCAATATTTTTAATAAAATTATCCAGTTTTGATTCTAACTTAAAAAAAAACACCTAGCGACGATAATATCTTATTTTTGAAGTCAAATTTATCCAAATAAAAAATTTAAACGTTTTGTCAATTTCCTTTGCAAAATGGGGTTTACGATATAATATAATATTTTTTTTTTCTCAGTCAAAAAAAAAAGTTCTAATAAAAACTTATGTAAATTAAATTTTTCCTACTGTTTGGTATTCAAATATATAACATCAGCAAAAACTTTATGCTTTTTTTTTTATAAGCTTATAGTAAGTGCTATGTCTATATTTCACAACCCCGATGATAAAGTCGAACCATGAAAAGTCGGTTCGGATGGGGCACATGACTATTTATATTTGAATGCCGGTTTGAGTAATATATAGAAATATTAGGCTATTAGATGATGGTAAGATAAGTTCAACCATCTGTGCCATTGTAATTATAGTAATATTAAAATATTAGTGATTTATTTGTAGTTAATAAAAATAGAAGAACAGTTATGGACCAGATCTTATTTCTGGATGCAAATTTAATCGAATTTTCTGTATTTAGTAAGTACTAGCGAGATTGGAAATTTTATTCTTTTTTGATTAAATCTCTCTAGATAATAACTGTATAAATACCTGGTACTATTAGCAATAAGTAGTAATAAGCATATAAGACAAGATAAATTTAATAATGAAAGATTATACTATTACAGTATTGGGAAGCGGTGTTATGGGAACTGCTGTTGTTTCAGCTATACTTAGCACTTCTTTTGAACAATATCCATCCAAAATCATATGTTGTAACAGTACTGAAAAGCTGGCCTTTAGAACTGCTAGTAAGTTCACCAACTCAATTGTCGAAACCAGTTATGGGGTTGAAGCTAATAGGAAGGCAGTCGAACAAGCTCAGGTCATTATATTAGGATGTAAACCTTATATGTATAAGCAAATTTACGAAGAAGTCAAAGATTCTTTGACTGGTGATCAATTGATTATTTCCTTAATGGCTGGTATTACTCTTGATGAATTATCTATTTTTTCACCATATGTCTCTAAAATTTTGACTAATACCCCAGCTCAATATGGATGTGGTACTGCTGCAGTTAGCTTTTCTAAAGAGGCGGAAGATAAATATGAGCAATTAGTAATGGATATAGGTAACTCTGTTGGATTAGGCTTTAAGCTCCCAGAAAAGAATATGGATGCTGCTACTGCTTTGGTTGGATCGGCTCCAGCTTTCTGTTTGTTAATGATGGAAGCATTAGTTGACGGTGGTGTTAGAATGGGTTTACCATATGCAATTGCCAAAGAATCTGCTGCAAAAGTTATGGAAGGTACTGCCAAGATGGTTCTCCAAAGTGGTGAACATCCAGCTGTATTAAAAAGTAAAATTTGTACTCCAGGTGGTACTACCATTGGTGGTTTGTTAAAAATGGAAGATGCGGGTGTTAGAAGTGCTATTTCAAGAGCCGTTGAAGAGGCTGCTAATATTTCTGCTTCCTTTGCTAAAAAGAAGTAATAATAAGTATTTATTACCCGATTATATATTTATATTACATTTTTCATTTATATAAACTACTTTTTTTGTGAGTTATAAAAGTTCATGAATGATTGTATATCTTCAGGACCAAATTTAATGTCAGCTGCATCTAATTCAGCTTTCAACTTTAATAAATGTTCTTTAACATCTTTCTTAGACAAAAGACGAATCATATCAAACATAGATGGTGGATTTTCTGGATTAAATCCGTTGTTAGATAAAATTTCTTGAAATTGCTCTAACAAATTTTTAATCTCTGGCTTTAATCTTAACTTTTGGGCTATATCATTAATTCTTTCAGATTGTTCCCTAGTTAATGGTTCATCTTTTTCATTCAGGAATGAAGCATAATTTCTAAAACTAGATTTGTTTAAGATATTTGTTCTTGGAATTTGGTTTATAGAAATTCTAGAAGTAGCAAATGTTATTCTTTTAACTGTGTTTAATAAACTCCCTCTTAACATTTTATTCCTTGCCTTAAAACATAACTACGTCATTGTCATACTCGGTCTTAGGCACTTTTTGATAAAATGTCGTCAATTTTTTTAAATATCTGACGACATTTAGTCGTGCATAGCGAAAAAGAGAACCGCGTGGAAAGTAAATTTCACCATTGAATATAATCTTTAATATCACTTGATATATATATATATATATACACCATCAATCAATACAATGTCTCACGAAGGTCAAGAAGAGTTATTAGACTACTCCGACTCTGAAGAAATTACCGTTCCAACCACTATTCCAGCTGCTTCTGGAGAGGGTGAAACCAATGACAAAGACGCCGATAAAAAAGGTTCATACGTTGGTATCCATGCCACTGGTTTCAGAGATTTCTTATTGAAACCTGAATTATTAAGAGCTATTGGTGACTGTGGTTTTGAACATCCTTCAGAAGGTTTGTATCCAATTATTTTCCGTTAAGGCATTGATGATTGTTTATTTCATATATTGCATTCTTCTTCGATATGTTTTAATATTACCAAATTCCTTAAATTTTAATATAAGCATATCATTATTGAATTATAATTATAATTATACTTCATTGATTATTGGCTAAGTCCTATGGCAGAATATTTTGTTTCCTGTTATATTAATTGTGGGCATTTAACTAAAGTAATTTTTTATTTTATGAATTACAGAAATATTACCATTGGTCACAGATGTCATATTTTTGGCCACTGTGAGTTTATCGTTTAAAGAAGAATGATGTGAATGAGCTAAACTTTATTATTGTCTTATCATAGCCTGGTATTATTAAACTAACATTTTATTTAGTCCAACAAGTTTGTATTCCTCAATCTATCTTAGGTACTGATGTTTTATGTCAAGCTAAGTCTGGTTTAGGTAAAACTGCTGTTTTTGTTTTATCAACTTTACAACAATTAGACCCTGTCCCAGGTGAAATCTCTACACTTGTCATTTGTCACACCAGAGAATTAGCCTATCAAATTCACAATGAATATGCCAGATTTTCTAAGTATATTCCAGATGTCAAGACTGAAGTTTTTTACGGTGGTACTCCAATCAAAAGAGACTTAGAAAAGTTAAAGAACAAGGATACTTGCCCTCATATTGTTGTAGCAACTCCAGGTAGATTACATGCCTTAGTAGCTGAAAAGTCAATTCGTTTGAACAATGTCAAGTCCTTTGTTATTGATGAATGTGACAAGGTTTTAGAAGCCATTGACATGAGAAGAGATGTTCAAGATATTTTCCGTGCTACACCTCATCAAAAGCAAGTTATGATGTTCTCTGCTACTTTATCTCAAGAAATCCGTCCAGTTTGTAAGAAGTTTATGCAAAATCCATTAGAAATCTATGTTGATGATGAAGCTAAGTTGACTTTGCACGGTTTACAACAATATTACATTAAGTTAGATGAAAAGGAAAAGAACAGAAAACTCTCTGACTTATTAGATTCTTTAGAATTCAATCAAGTTATTATTTTCGTTAAGTCTACTCAAAGAGCTAATGAATTAAACAAATTATTATGTGCTTGTAACTTCCCATCTATTGCTGTTCATTCTGGGTTACCTCAAGAAGAAAGAATTGAAAGATACAGATCTTTTAAGGAATTCAACAAGCGTATCTGTGTTTCTACCGATGTTTTTGGTAGAGGTATTGATATCGAAAGAATTAACTTAGCTATCAACTATGATTTACCAAATGAAGCTGACCAATACTTACATAGAGTTGGTAGAGCTGGTAGATTTGGTACCAAAGGTTTAGCTATTTCATTAGTTTCCACCAAGGAAGATGAAGAAGTATTAGAAAAGATCCAATCTAGATTTGATGTTAAAATCACTGAATTCCCAGAGGAAGGTGTTGATTCATCTACCTACATGAACACTTAGATTAATTTCGATAATTGTATTTTCTTACTTTTTCAGTGTTTTATTTGCTTGGGATACATCCCAAGTTCTTTGTAGTTTTATAAAAATGTTTACGAAATAAAATAATTTAGTAATAATTATATTTGATACATACTGAATCTATTATGTCAAAAATTGAATCAAGATCCTTTTTTGGAATATAGAACCATTCTATATGAATGTTATGTTTTTTTTTCAGCAAATCGCTATTAATTTTGTTGAAGGAAAAATTATTCTTTGAATGCTTAGTAGGATCCGTGGTAATACACCCTGAACAAAGAACATCACCAAAGCCGTATTTATTCCTTAGTAGTGAATGAATTTCAGATTCTGCTAACCTTAAATTTTTTTCACAGTAAAACCCATTTTTATCTGCTTGAAAACTTTTGTATGATTTAGGACTGATACTTAACCTTGAAAACATGGCAATTATTTTTGTACCTAGTGGCCTGCTATTTTTTTTGATCCACATTGTGGCATCATTGTTAGGACATAAACAAGATATCTTATGATGGCATTTGTCTTCCCATTGCTGTATTCTTTGGTTCACAGTTTGGGATGTCATTCCAACTTTCACAAGAATATATGGCGACTCTTGATTTAATATTTTCCATTGATCAATATTTTTACCTGACTTATCAACAACATTTCTTACTTTCAATTTCAGCTCTTTTTTTTTGGTCAAAAGTCTCGATAATGTGTAAATATAAATGTACCCACTTCGATTGTTATCAATTCTTGGATTATTTTTCAATTTACTACCAATCTTAAGTTGTTGCAGGTATTTTTGGCTGATATGATAATGACAATATTCCCCTCTGGTAGAAATTCTACATCTTACACCTTTGATGGTAATTCCACTACATTGATTTGTTTCCATATCATTCTAAAAGGATTGAAAAATATGTACTTGTAACTTGATTCAACCTTATTGTCACAAAAATTTACGAACTGTCTATATCACGTGCGATTTAGTTATATTTCAAATAAATTAATACTCCATATTCCAAGTACTTCTTGGTTTCCAAATACTATATAAGCATTGTTAATCACATCGGTTTAAATATTAACTTATATTTTCTAATCAATTTTATAAAATGCCTTCCCATTTCGATACCCTCCAATTGCATGCTGGCCAAAACCCAGAAAATGAAGCTGCAAAACCAAGAGCTCCACCAATTTATGCTACTACCTCTTATGTTTTTGACGATTCCCAACATGGTGCTCAATTATTCGGTTTAGAAAAACCGGGTTATATCTATACCAGAATTATGAATCCTACTACTGATGTTTTCGAACAGAGAATTGCTACTTTGGAAGGAGGTATTGGTGCGGTTGCTACTTCTTCTGGTCAATCTGCCCAGTTTTTAGCAATTGCAGGTTTAGCTCATTCTGGTGATAACATTATTTCTACCTCTTACTTATATGGTGGTACTTACAACCAATTCAAAGTTGCTTTTAAGAGATTAGGAATTGAAGCCAGATTTGTCAATGGTGACAATGCAGAAGACTTTAAGAAACTTATTGATGAAAAAACTAAAGCTATCTATATTGAATCCATTGGTAACCCAAAGTATAACGTTCCGGATTTCGAAAATATTGCTAAGGTTGCTCACGAACATGGTATTCCAGTTGTTGTTGATAACACTTTTGGGGCTGGTGGTTACTTGATCCGTCCAATTGATCACGGTGCTGATATTGTTGTCCACTCTGCTACCAAATGGATTGGTGGTCATGGTACTACTATTGCTGGTGTTATTATTGATTCCGGTAAGTTTCCATGGAAAGACTACCCAAAGAAATTTCCACAATTTTCTGAACCATCTGAAGGTTACCACGGTTTAGTTCTTAACGAAGCCTTAGGTAATGCTGCATTTATTGGTCATGTCAGAATTGAATTATTAAGAGATTTAGGTCCAGCTTTAAATCCATTTGGCTCTTTCTTACTTCTTCAAGGTTTAGAAACCTTATCTTTAAGAGTTGATAGACAATCTTACAATGCCTTAAAGCTTGCTCAATTTTTGGAAAAATCACCATATGTTGAATGGGTTTCCTATTTAGGTTTACCATCCCATGAAAGTCACGAGTTAAGTAAAAAGTACTTAAACAATAAAGAAAACTTTGGTGGTGCTCTTTCCTTTGGTGTTAAACAATTTGAAAAAAAAGCTTCTGACCCATTTAAGGAATCTTCTCCAGTTGTTGTTGACAACTTGAAGATTGCATCTAACTTAGCTAATGTTGGTGACTCTAAGACTTTAGTTATTGCTCCATGGTATACTACTCATCAACAATTGAGCGATGAAGAAAAGGTTAAATCTGGTGTTACAAAAGACTTAATTAGAATTTCTATTGGTACTGAATTCATTGATGACATTATTGATGATTTCAAGCAAGCTTTCGAAGAAGCTTTTGAAAGTAAATAAATAATTTAGATTAGACTTAATTGGTTCTGTGAATTAGTTATGTATGGTTTTTTAATAATATTAACAGATATGAGAATGATACCAAGTATAATCAATGGTAAGGATATAACGAGGGAATAAAACCCGCTGCCAGGCTTAATTGAACCAAATTCGATTTCATTGCAGAGGTATGTTATTTTCTTAAGAAAATAACATTCACTAATAACTATTGTTAATATAGTTATTCCTTCTATTAATATTGTATGGAATAATAATAAAAATATTGTACTTAACTGAAATTCCAATCTTTTATGATCACCAAGAATGAAGAATAACACAAGAGCTATGACTATCAAGGATAAGCTAATAAATGAAAGAACTAATGAAAAAATAAACATATATGATAGTATCAGTCCAAAATTTTTTATTAGACTTATCTTTTGCATAGATCTAAGTATATTCAATTGTACATCATTTAATTCGCTTTTATCAAAGGATATCTCATGTGAATTTAACATAAATTGAGTAAATGCAGTTTCAAGACTTTCTGCAATTACATCTGGTTCGTCAGTTCCTAAAGTAGTACCTAATTGGTAACCAACATCTTTAACCAAGCTTCCAAAAATATTAATACCATCAGTATTATAGCAGGACTCAATGTTAGTATTTTGGTTATTTCTACAATACCCTCTAAAATTAATCTTGAAAATATTATAATCTGCAAATGTATCTATTATATCACTATAATCGATATTATAATTGGGTGTGTTAGTATTAAGATGAATACTTAAATCTTTTGCAATATATGATAATACAATTAAACCCTCCAGGATATTAGATAAGAACGTTTTACCTTTTTTTGTTTTGCTTTTCATTTCCAAGATAAATTGAGGAAAGCAGTAGGAGTGATTAGATGTACATGTAGTTCCCAGAAGAAAATGTAATATTATAACTGTAAATAACATAAGAAGTGATATTAGAACCCAAAATAACATTAAAAAAAAAAATTTTTCAGACTTAATACATTGTAATACTTTTAAATATCTCTTTATTTTTGAGTTTATATAGAAGTATGGTCTAGCGATAAATATAATATCTAATCTTTGATCTTGGTTACTATCCATTTTTTGTTATCTCTAGTATAATTATTTTAGCTTTATTTGTGGTTGCAAAAAATTTTGAAAATTTATATCGCACAGACAAAAAAATAAAAAAATATTTATATCCATTAAAATATATATTATAATTTATCGACATAATCATTTAAATCTAAAATATTCATTTCTTCATCATTTAAAATAGAATCACCTTGTGAATGTCTTTTATTTTCTGAAACCATAAAAGAGTTATGCAGAAATACTCTTTCATTATTTGAAGTAGTAACGTTAATGTATGGAATGTACGCTTCTTTTTTAGGCTCTTGATTTTCCATATTTTTTATTTTGATATTGTTCGAATTTGAAGTCTTTCTATTATACAGAAAAATTCTTTCTTTCTTCAGAACTGGGTCATTAATTTGGGAATTAGCAAAATCCTTTGTATGATTGTGATAATCATTAACTCTATAAATGTTATGGTTCTGTAATCCATCTCTATATGCATGTCCATCGGTACAACCATCATAAGTTTCTTCTTGATAATAAAGATTCCCAGGAACATTATAATGGTTTCCTATATCATCTACAACATCATCATCGTAAAGTAAATCAACTGTTTCATCATCAAATAATGTACTCAATCTATTTTTCTTAGATTTCAGATACCATTTAATGTGTCTTACAGATGGCTTCCTTGATAATGTTTCACCCAATTTTCTCAATTCATCTTCTTTTTCTTCAACAGGTACAACAATATTAGTTCTGATGAAAGGTCCCTCATCTGAACTAGATCCATCAATGCTATTCTCCCTATATTGCGAATTGTATCTTTTGTATGAATTATTATTTTGGACAATATTTGATTTAGTAGAATTAGCTCTATTGATGGTTTGTACATGTTCATTGTACGTAGCAAACTCTTCATCTTCAATATCTTGAGAGGGGTTTGCACACCATAATGGGAATGCCCACAGAGTCATCGAGAGAAAGGAAAAAGAAAATGTTGTCCAAAGAAACAGGAACCAAATCAGACCAAGATGTAAATAAATTCCGAAGGAATTTAACTGATTAGAAATATCATTTCTGATTTGAATAAATAAACTAGTAATAATGCCGGCTCCAATAGCGATACTAAGAAACGAAGCTAATGAAACAAATGCAACAATATTTAAAAATAAAGGATGAATTTTAGTCAAGTCCTTTTGAGAACCTCTGTTACTGTAAACCAAATATGTAAGTACGAATACAAGTAACTGAGAGGCGGCACAAAATACTAGGGTAGCTGGGACCATCTTAAACCTATTTTTTCTTGAATGAACAACTTTTTGATAAGAACCATCTGTATTCGGGTTACCTGAATATGCATAGGCAATGATACTATTCAAACCTATATCTGATAATACATTTTTATAATCAAGTGCAAAACCATCTTTTGACTTGATGCAATTCATCAGAATATTTTTCTTTTTATATTTTACATTACCCTTAAAATCCTCCAGAGAAGTTAAATTATAATTACCAGAACACCAACTCCAGAGAGATGTGGTAATAAACTGAGGAGCACTTTCAACTTGTGCTTGTGAATAAGCAGTTAATATTTTAATTTCTGAATCAGTTAATGAATGATCTTGGGGTAAATAATATGATGTTAACAGTTCCAAAATATTGTTAGAAGAAACGGTAGACCTTAAAGATTCATAAAGACCATTTGAAACATCTAAATGTGAACAGTCTATTCTAGCAATGTATACTTTTTTTGTAAACAAAGATCCAATTAAAGTAATGACAACAAATACAAGAGCTACAAGCCCACTAACTAACCGATAAATTTGTACAGCTCTAGCTTGTGGAATTAAATTCTTGAACGGTAGCGATATGCTATAAGCTAGGTTTTTAAAGAACATTAGGCTTATGCATTAATTATATAGTATTTTAAAATTTTGATAAATTAAATAAAAATTAGATTTGAAGATTTAAAGGAGCGCATGAGAAATTAGAAATTTCTCAGAATTAGAGATCATCCTAATAAAAAGAGACACATAATACGTATATAAACATAGAAAGAATTAAGAAAATGCCGGTTTATATCCCAGTAATAAAATAATTAATTGTATTTATCTCATAGAGTGAAGTTAAGTTAGCGATTACATTATAACTAGGTTCACAATGAAATGCTATTACATTTATTTGATCAGCTGAGTATGTATGCATAGTTTAATTTATGAGAAACCTAATAATGGTATGAATAAAGAGTTAGATCAACAGACTAATATATAAAACCACAAACTACCTCCATAACGTATGATTTGAAACAATAACCTCAAATCACGGAAAAAGAACTGAAAATAAAACAAATTAGAAGGGACCATAAGATAATTGGTTATTAGGGAAAAAAACACTAAAAATCCTCATCAAATCTAAGTGTACCATACCTTAATTCATAATCATTATTAATTGGAAGATGATACAAATCAGAGCTTTGCATATTCATATCTTCAAACTTTCTTTTTCCCAGAGATACATTCATATTCAGTATAGTAACTAATCGTGTGTTATTATTATTACTTTCCCATTCTGATAAGCTGGAGCTTGTACCCATAGTAGAGCCCATATTAGTTAGACCTGGAGGTCCATCCATGTGACTAGGTAATGGAATTCTGTTAAATGTACTATTTTGATTAGTGGTGTTATTATAAATTGTATTCTGTTGATTATATGGGCTAGACATATTGCCGCTTACTTCCTGAGGACGGTTGTAACCATTAGCAACTGATTGTCTAATCCTCATCCCAATCGTGGAAAGTTTAGCAATATTGGGGTCAACAGTTTGTGGTATGACCCCCTTTTGCATTCTTCTTTTATATTGACCAGATTCCATCCTGACTAATATATTGGTATTTATATATAATTTTGTTGTACCAACTAGTTAAATTGATCAATCCTAAGTGATCATACTAGGCTACATTTAAGGATCTTAATCCATACTTTGTGGCATGGGCACGACTAAAACAAATATATCCTAAAAAAGTATATTACTTTTCACGTGATAATAGACATTACATACAAGTTATGAATAAGATCATGTGGTTATCACTATACCATGCCCCTCAATGTTCATGAGTTTCGTGTTCAGTTTCCGTTTAGAAGCGGTCGGCGTTGGTTTCCCTCAAAATGATACCTTGGGGTAACACCTATAGGAAGTAGAAACCGATAGAAAGATATATATAAGGCCGTATAACTCATCCATGATGCCTGAATTCAATTAGTTTAAATATTATATAACGATATATTAATAAAGATGTCTCAAAACTTTAACGTTTCATCCCAAACTGCTAGAGAATACGAAGCTGAATACTCCGCTCATAACTATCATCCATTACCAGTTGTGTTCACCAAGGCTAAAGGTGCTCATGTTTGGGACCCAGAAGGAAATAAATACTTAGACTTTTTATCTGCATATTCTGCTGTTAACCAAGGTCATTGTCATCCAAAAATTGTTGAAGCATTGGTAGACCAAGCTTCTAAGTTGACTTTATGCTCCAGAGCATTCTCATCTGATGTTTTTGGGGTGTTCGCCAAATACATAACTGAATACTTCAATTATGAAATGGTTTTGCCAATGAATACTGGTGCAGAGGCTGTTGAAACTGGTCTTAAATTAGCCAGAAGATGGGGTTATGTTAAGAAGGGAATTGCACCCAATGAAGCTATCATCTTATCTGCTGTCAATAACTTCCATGGTAGAACTTTGGGTGTTATTTCTATGTCAACTGACCCAGACGCCACAACTAACTTTGGTCCATATTTAAATGGTGTTGGCCCACAAATTCCTGGCGAACCAAAGGGTACTCTTTTAAGATATGGTGTGATTGAGGATGTTGAAAAGGCATTCGCAAATGCTGGCGACAAAATTGCTGCTATTTTGTTAGAACCAATTCAAGGTGAAGCTGGTATTGTAGTTCCTCCAGCCGACTACTTACCAAGAGTTCAAGAGTTATGTCGTAAATACAATGTTTTATTGATTTGTGATGAAATTCAAACTGGTGTTGCCAGAACAGGTAAAATGTTATGTTACGAACATTCTGAAGGCGTTAAACCAGATATAATCTTATTAGGTAAGGCTATTTCAGGTGGTGTTATGCCAGTTTCTGCTGTATTGTCATCAAAGGAAATTATGCTCACTTTGGAACCAGGTTCTCATGGTTCTACTTATGGTGGTAACCCATTAGCTTGTAGAGTTGCAACTGCTGCTTTAGAAGTTGTAAAGGAAGAAAATCTCGTTGATAGAGCAGATAAATTAGGTAAAGTTTTAAGAGCTAAGTTAGAAGAATTAAAATCTGAATTTAATGGTGTTATTTCTGAAGTAAGAGGTAAGGGTTTATTATGTGCTATTGTCATCGATGATACCAAGACCAACGGTAGATCAGCTTGGGACTTATGCTTAGTTATGAAGAATCATGGTGTTTTAGCTAAACCAACACATGATCATATCATTAGATTAGCTCCTCCATTAGTTATCTCAGAAGAAGATTTATTAAAGGGTGTTGAAGTAATCAGAGAATCCTTAAAGGAATTACCTAATGCACCAAAGGCTGATCACTAAAGGTTTGATCAATAAAAGAAAATGAATATTTATAGAGAAAAATAAATAAATAAGCAATGAAATTATATATTAATGCTTAAATCTTATATATAATTTATCTCATGTAATATAATTAAATGCAATTTCAAATGTCAACTATTGTTAACAGATCAACTATTCCTCTTCATCATCATCATGGCGTCCGGATGTGGAAATACCCAATGCTGCTAATCTTCTCTTCTTTTCGACTTCTGTTTCTTGTAAAATATCATCGTCACTTGATTCTTCATCACCATACTCTTCAGAATATTCAGAATCTTGAGATTCCAGAGAATCATTAGGGTTATTAGATTTAATGTCAGGTGAAACAGCCTTATTTAATGGGTGTATTCTATAAGGATCCATTACTAAACCTTCCACCTTTGCAGTGTCAGATTTATTTAAAATTTGATTAAGTTTATTTTCTATCTTCTTACCAACTTCAGGAACATTCAATGGGTTTTTAGAATCATCAAGATCATTCAATTTCTTAATGTCTACCTTAGGAGATTCTTCATTTTGATCATTTGTATTAATACCTTTACCTTTTATACCAACTAAAGATAATGCTTTTCCAACTAATGTAGAAGATCTTTGTCTTTCTTTGACGTGGCGATTAACTCTGTACCTTCTGATAATTTCGCCGTCTTCATTTTCAATAAGAATTAGATCATCCACTTGATGGGCATAAACTTTGCGATGTGTTGGGTCGTTCTTTCTGTAGAAAGCTCTTCTCTTGGTGGCGGAACTAAAAGTTCTTGATAGCCTTCTTCCAATAGACTCCTCAGATTTATCAGATTGTATTGAGTCCTCAGAATAAGTAGAATATTGTGACATATTACGACGCAATGATTCCATAGAATGGATACTTGAAGAATCCAATTTTCTTTGATTCTGGTTCTGGCTCTGGTTTTGATCTTGATTTTGACTTTTGTTTTTATCACCAAGCAGAATCGTCTCAACAATTTCACCATTTTGATCTTCAATGATAATAGATTTACCTTCTTGAAATGCCGTTGTAGGAATTCTTTCATTTGTCTGTTCTGTTGGAGTTTGTGAATCATCATCCTGTCTAGCTCTCAGACTTAATGATTCTTTATCTTCCTTGCTATTACTAACAACAGTATCTGGAGTATCATCAACTTGGATGACGTCTGTTTGTAATTCAGGAGAATGGTCATTTTCATCAGCACTGAGAACTTTAGAGTGCGAGGAAGTAGTTTTTCCAAGCTGCAAGAACTCAGTTTGAGGTCTTTGCCTTTCTGGAGTGAGAGTATCTTGGCCCTCACCTACTCTAGAGAACGTCTTACCAAGTCTAGAACGTGGGCCATTTTTCTTATTTCTTCTTTTCTTTCTTTTAGCACCACCAGCTGGTCTTACTTTAATTCCACTCGTTTCTACAGTGTTTGATTGAGGTAAATCAAAATTTTCCTCATCAACTTTACTTGTATCATTATCAAGTCTATGCAACGAAAATGAAGTAGAAACCTTTTCGAGTTTTTGTAAACGTGCCATCCAATTTGGGCCTTGATCTTGAGTATTAGTAGTGGTGAATGACATAGTAATTGCCATTCTATTAAGGCGCTTTCCTAATGTTAACACGGCAACTGATGAACCATGGACTATAATGGAAGTCACAACGATGAAACAAACCATTGGCCATAATACTTTTAAAAGTTGGTAATGTGGAAAATCTTTTGGAATTGTTTGTAACGGCGTTTCTTCACTTGTGTAATGTCCTTCAAGTTCTTTACGAGCTAAAATTACCGCAAATATGGCCCCAACACCAATTGGACCAAAGTGACCACAAAAAAATGCCTCTCTCCAGGTTTTGATATCTGGAGTAAATGGTTTCATAGCTACAACTGCTGGTACTCGTCTCAAAAAAATAACGACAATTGCCAAAACAATTAAACGCCATACATTCAAACCAATTTCAGGGTTATTAAAATCTGGCCAAGGAACTATAGCACCGAAATAAACAAAGAAAGCTAAATTTAACAACAAATCAATGACTGTCGAAACATGTGATTCTTCAGTTTTCTTTGCAAAATCACCATTCCAACCAAAAGCAGTACCGGCAGCAAAAGATACAAGTAAATCATCAACACCTAATATAGAACCAAGACCAGCGGAGTTGAAGGCAATGAAAACGAAAATTGCTAAAAATGATTCTCTATCAATTAAATTCTTTTGTTCTGCAAATGCGACTGCCCTCTTCAAAGAAAAGCCGATAACCACTCCTAATATAATACCAAATAAACATTCCCATAAGATAGTTATAACAATCCAATCTTTAACAATTTCTCCAGCATTTCCAGCATGGATAACTAAGTTTAATGATAAAAAAATGAATGGGAATGCCATACCATCATTACAACCAGATTCTGCAGATAAGATATTTCTTAAATGTCCTGGAACTCTTTCAGCAAACTTTCCCTTACCCACAACAGCAGCAGCTAAAATAGGGTCTGTAGCAGTGACACATGCACTTACTACTAATGCTGATGAGAAGTTTAAATGTGGAATTAAGATCCAAATAAATAAACCCACAATAAGCCATCCACTAGTCATAACAGGTAATAAAAAGATTGAAACAGAAACCCAGTGATTTTTCATATATTTTCTTGGTAATTCGACTGCCACTGCAACAATCTGAATACATAATACAATACGACATATTTCTAATGTAATATAATCAGTATTACCCCATGATATAGGATTGAACCAATCAAGACAATGCGGACCAAAAATTAAACCAGCAATAGTGGCTACTGAGGCTTCACCTATATACAACCTTTCTTTCACAAAGAGTGATAGAAGAGAAAAGATAGTACTAAATATACCAACACAAGCATATGCAATATGTGCTTTTTCAAGCTATAATAATGTTAGTATATAATTATTTTATTTGGATATGGAAAAATTCCATTCCTACACCAATACATATTCAGTTTCTCGATATAGATTATAAAAAAAACATACTTCTAATTGAGCCCAAGCCATATGGTATATTGGAAGATCTCTAAAGAAAGATAAAGATCTAATCACACAAGTTGTTTTAAAAATCCCGATATCATTACACAAATATACATCCTACATATTAAATAATTTTTCGGTCGTGTATGTCATTCATTTCAATTAATCATCGAGCCGTATAAACAAACTTTGCCAAGAACGATGGAAGTATTCGGGTAATTAATGTTCTAATATTCTGCTATATATTATTGTAAAAATAAGCTTAAGAAGTGGATAGTATATTATATATACATTATATATGAGGAAATTTGAGTAATATTGTATGAATATCTTTTAGAGATGAATAAAAAGAAAGGAACACATCTCCTCATTTAGATGCAAACTAATGGAAAAGATGATGGCTGCTATTTTGCGTTCAATTCATGGTTAGGAAGAGCACCAGGCTGCAATTATGTCTCTCCCGGGTTTACGGGAAACTCCAACGACATATAATCACGTGAAATATTAATCCGATTAGAAATATGAAAAATTATGTCAAGATTAGTGTGGAGCAAAGACTATAAATAATCAATATATACTATATACCATTATAAGAAGGTCTTAAATTTAGCATAATATTAGAAATAAATAAAATGAGAGAAGAATGGACCGAAAATGAAGGAATGTGGATTATTGGATATGGCCTGTTGATTTTTAAACCACCACCACATTACATTATAAAAGTAGATGGTTACTTGAAGGGATTTATTAGAAGATTCTGGCAAAGTTCTATAGATCACAGAGGAACTCCAGAGACACCAGGACGTGTAGTAACATTAGTTTCATTAAAAGACTTAAGAGAGAATACTAGATTTCACAATGATTTACAAATGTATGAATTGAAAAGTAGACATAGAGAAACAGATTTGATAGATCTGCAAATAGATTTACAGACAGCAAATGAAAAGATTACTGAGGCAACTTATCACATAAATGATTTAAAAGAAGATGATTTAAAAGTATGGGGGTGTGCCTATTATATTCCACCAGAATACGTTAAAAAAGTCAAGGATTATTTAGATGTCAGAGAACAAAATGGATACTCTACTCACAATGTTCCATTTCATATTACTAGAGTTTCCGAATATATAAATGAGAATAATGACATTTTAGAGAGACTTCCTAAAAACGACTCTGGTGATTCTTACATCAAATCAGTAATATATATTGGGACAATTGAAAATGAAGCTTTTGTTGGCCCAGAAGATATAAAGAAAACAGCTAAGATTATTAAACACACTACAGGACCAAGTGGAAAGAATATTGAATACTTGAACAAACTTGTAGAATCAGTAAAACATCTTGATAACAGAGCATACGCAAGAGATTATTATTTAGAAGATTTAGCATATATAGTTGGCAAATAATAGATAGATTATACAGTTTATAATTTTAGTTTTATTAAAAAATGAAAAATTCAAATATATAAAAAAATCTCCTGGGGGTGAGTCGAACACCCGATCTCAAGATCACTTTGAGGAAACTCATTACAGTCTCGCGCCTTAGCCAGCTTGGCCACCAAGAGAACTTACTAACCTCTGCCAAAATATCAAATAATTTATTCTAAATATTTAAAGAATATCTTAAGTTATGATACTCTCGATTATTGAAAGTACTTTAGAGATTTATATATATGGATGTTTATTGTGTAGTTAACCGAACTCTCAACATATTTTGATATAGTTGAGGTTGTTAGGTAATGCTGATTTACTAAAACAAAGAGATTCGCGTCTTTGTTTTCTGTCTATACACTGTTAGCTAGTAACAAGATCATGTGCAACATGATCTTGTTTCCTAACAATGTCCAAAAAAGAAAATATAAGTATTATACACCAGGAATATTACTAGAAAGTGATAAAAAACGAGGATAGTTTGTATATGAAATTATAATCACTTATTCTACCTCAATATACAAATACCAATAGCTTACAGTTTAAGAAATATTTGGTATAAAATTAAATAAATATTAATTATATAATTAATTGTTTATTAACAATAGTAGTTTAGTTCCCTTAATGTTGATACAACTTTAATAGTTGTATTTAAAATAAGCTTAAAATTAATTTAAAATACCAATAAAAAGCTATGAATGTTAGTAGTCATCAAGTATTATAAACTTTTTACAGTATTAATTAAATCATGTCATTTATATTTAATCTATTATACATTAATACCACTTCTTCTGATAATCATTTTAAGATTTATATATTTATTCGTTATATTAATCTTTCGAATCAACAAAAATACCAGATGCATAGGTAATAAGATCTGACAATTGTTTAATATCGTGTTGCAAAGCACCAAAGTTCTTTTCATATATTAAATCTCTAAGAACAGGATAGGAATTCCACATATAATCATTGTTAGAAGTAGATGGTGCCCAGTAAGGTGTACCCAATAATACATTAAGATAACCTGGCCTTTTATGACTGAGGTTTTTAATTAAAAAGATTGCATTAAATTCAATCATACGCTGGTTTTTTTTCCATCTTTCCATGGCAAGGAATGAAGGTTCTGGTGAAGTTTTTATATATTCCTTCCAGTTATTGGACCATTCACTATGTGCTTCACCCGCACTTTTCAATGTTTGCAATGAGGTTCTCAACGAGTCAAAAGATAAAGAAGGTTTAAGTTGAAGATCTTTAATGGCATCATTAGCATAATTCTCTAAATCCTTTAAGTACTCAAGAAAATTATCAGCAAAATTCACAAAATTAAATGGTATTAATGGTTGCTCTGCTAAGTTCAATGCAATCAATGCTAACAAGTTAACTAATTGTTTATGTTTGTTCATAGAAGTATCAATTCCTAACTTTTCAAAATTATCAAAATTATCATAACACGAACCTTCAGGATATTTAACTCCTGTAAATTTAATTTCTAATGCCGGTATATTAGCAATATTAATAAATGGAATATAATTCTTCATTTCAATCATATTATTCCCAATTTTATCACCACCTGATTCGTTCTTGAAAATATCATATAAACTCTTATTGTCTTGAACCATTACTTTTTTCAATGAATCTTCAATTAGTTCTTGGAAGAATGGGTTTGAGTTAGCCTGTAATATATCACCCGTCACAGCATCACTTAAGTCTATATAAGCATAGCCATTATTCTTCAATAAATCAATTTTAGATTGTACCCACTCTGATGATCCTGCTAAATTATATTGAGTTGCATCAAAAGAAACAAAGTAGATTGATCTTGTTGGTGACCAGTTGAATTTCCTCTGCAAAGATGTGAAAATCTTCATTAGTTCAAGAAGCACAACTGTTCCTGTATTACTCGATAATGTTCCATAACAAGAAGCATCACGAGCAGCCCCAATAATTATACCTTTCTCAGCTTGTTCCCTTCCTGGTATAGAACCTACTACATTCCAAATTTCTTGAGTGGACCTTTCTTCTGTATTAATATTAAGGGTAATTTTAAGGTCTGAATTAGAATCACCAGAATAAAAATTTCTATCTATCTTTATACCTTTACCATCCAATTTCTTAATAAAATATTCACCGTCTTTCCACGATATAGGTATCGTAGGAATCTTAGGGGTTAATTCTGACTTAAACCATGGTACCCTTGTTGTAAATCCATCACCAGATGGCGAAGCAGGAGTTAGCACATCACCAGAACTAATTCTTGTAAAACCTACATTTTGCTTCTGAATAATATTATCATACATCTTCTTATCATTACCTGTACCAAGTTCATATTTTGGTGTAATGAAAATGACTGCCTTGGCACCTAATGTTTGGGCAATATTCACTTTATTTGACTCAGGAATAGAACCACCATATTTAACTAATAAAATACATCCTTTAATTTCAATATTATTATCTCTAAGTTTTAAAAAGTCTTCTGGAGTTCCAAAATTTACATAAATATATCCGTGTTCCAAATGTGAGTTAGTATTTAATGAATTGGGATTATATGCCAAATATTCCATATCTTTATTATCCAATTCAAATAAATTAGCTTTATATGAACCATCTGATAACTTAACGAATGTTTCCTCTTCATTATATGTAGGGTAGTTCAAAAAACTTTTCAATTCGTTAAAATCCAATGAACTAATCCCATTATTCAACATATAATTTTGGATATATTTTGCTAAAGTCAAATCCCCTTTTGTACCACTAATATGTGGCATAGATGAAAAATATTCCAAGTTTTCCTTCATTTGCTTAACATCAATCATATCGGAAATAGTACCACCCAATAAATCTATGTCATAAAATTTCTCAGCTGTGAAAGTACCACTACTACCTCCATTTACACCATAGTCAGAGTTGAGTCTAGTAATAAAGAATAATAAAACTGATATAACAAACACATAAAGAAGTCTTTTAACTACCAAGGGATTTCCAACCTTAAGAATCAATTGTTCATATTGCATAGTAAAATATTTGTAAGCTTCATACATGGGATCTATCATCTTCGAAACAGGACGTACAACCTTATTATTAAAGTTAGCTGCAATTTTTTTAGTAGCTAAACTAGCCCTGATAAGAAATCCCTCTCTTTGTATAGGATCCTGGAGTTCATCTTCAATTTCGAATTCTTCTATTTGTAACGGGGTATCTAAATCTGCAATATTTGATTCTAAATCGTCATAATCAGGTGGAGATGATGGAAAATCATTACTTAAACGATCATATCCTCCATTATTCACCATTATATCTTTGTCTGGTTCGTTGCTAGTATTAAGATGAAATGTTTTAACACCTAAACTTAGAAATACATAACCGATAAATCACCGGTTTTACACAGCCGGGAAACTCCAATGGCAAATCCGAGGGATTCAATAAAACGTTTGTAAGAATAAGAATGAGATTTCTGGTGTAATGATATCATCTGAGTAGATTTTGCTATCTCTACAAAGGTTAATTCTGTATCTAAACAATATAGAATTATCTCTATATTTTAGATACTGTTATTGTATTTGATTTTATTTTAGTTTGTTATACATCATAACATGAAAACTAAATTGAGATATGAGTCAAAATAGCAATATAACATTACCAACACCCTTCCGAAGAGACACTATAATGAATATAAGTAATGATGCCAATCTCAAAGGCAACAAAAATAGACATCCAATAGAACAGAAAAACTCTCAAAAACAAAGACCAAGAAATAAAGAAAAAAAATCAAAAGGAGAAAACGTCATGTTTGAAGATGACATATCATTTAAAATAGAACAGCAAATTAATGAAGGAAAAAAGATTAAAGGAAATACAAGAAAAAATCAAATTTCAATCAATCATTTATTAGAATTTCAATCTTATAGAGATCTGAAGGAATATCGTAATAGTCACTCCAATTCTAATAAACCGAGATGGAATAATAATAATAAGTATAATAATAGACACGTCAAGAAACAATTGCATGGAATGGAATTCATCAATGTGAATTATAAGTTTATAGTTGACTATCGACAAAACTATCAAGTGCAAAAATTAGATCCAAATGTTCCAATAGATATCAAAGATATCTTGAGAATAGTAGTCCCTAAGGGAAATGCTTGTCCAATTTGCCTATCTGATGAGCCTGTTGCTCCAAGAATGGTTACTTCATGCGGTCATATTCTTTGCTTGACGTGCTTGTTGTCACTTTTAGAAAGTGAATTGCCAAAGGAAAAGAAAAGAGAGACTCTGGCAGTTATCGAAAAATATAAGGAATGTCCACTTTGTACTTCAATTATTCGTAAAACCGAAGTAAAACCAGTTTTAATAAATAACGTTGATGAAAGATTTGAAGTACCAAAAATAAATGATGAAGTTGTATTGACCTTAATGACGAGGACTTATGATAAAGTTTTAGCTTGGCCTAAATATATTCGTGATTGTGGTGGAAATATAGATGACTTCCCATCAATTAATGACAATGATGGTAGAATTGATCAGTACCTGCGTATCTTTAAAGGTGATTTAAAATACTTACTTGATATGTATGAATTTGAAAAACAATTGATCTTGTCAAATTATGAACAAGAAAAACTATTATATGAACAAGATAGAAAATATGTTGACATGGCATTAAAGAACATTGATGATGATATTAGATCTTGGACAGAAAAGTTTAGTATTTTTTCAGAGAACAAGATTAATACTAACTCACAAATGAGTGAGATGACAGCATCAAATACATTTTTTTATTATCAAACTGGGTTTAATGCTCCATCTGTTTATGTTCTCTCTCCCCTTGATGTAAAAGTTATCAAATCATCCTATAATAATGACTATACAAACTTACCATCTTCTATAATTGCCAAGATTGAAAATATTAAATACGTGGAGTTAGATTATGAAGCATCTACTACAAAGTTCAAATATTTGTCCCATTTCCCTATAGGAACTAATATTGGATTTATGGAATGTAGTTGGTCTGGCAATGAGTACATAACACCAGATACCTGGCAACAATTCAAGGAAGACCTTACAAGAAGATCGAAAATCTCATTTCGAAAACTTCGTAAAGAGGAAAAGAATAAGAGAAGAGCCATGAACCAAGAGGAAATAAAAAATAGGAGATTTTTTGAAAGAGAAAATAACAATATAAAGGATAGTGATGACGAATACGAATTCGACTACAATCGAATGGGTAGTTTGAGTATTGTCGATCACAGAGACTTACCAGCTCTAAGCCAAGATCAGTCACATAATAATGAATCAGTAAGTGATTCATCTACTGGTGACTATCAAACCACTATTTGGGGTACTAAAATACCCAAGGTAGAAAACCAAGACGAATCAGATGTAGATTGGGATGCTGAGGAAATGATTAAACGAGCCAAAGAAGAAATGATGAAACAAGAAAACCTGAATCCAAGTAAGCAAAGTAATAAAAAGAAAAAGAAGAAATTGATATTGTTATCTTCCAATTCTTCTTGGTAGTATGATTTCTTTGTTTTATATACCTAACTTATGTAAGATTTAGTATCAAAGGTTATTTTGCGATTAATCATGCACACTACTTTTTTATAATACCAACACGTACACATAATTTTTGATAACTACTAATATAGCATATTTTAATATTACATAATGTCTGCATTAAAGAAAGTTAATTTAAAGTAAGTAAAATAGTTTTATAAAGTAGTAGACAAATGATGGGTTACTGACAGAATTTTTCAGTTCTATATCTCAATTGTTAACCACTACTGATGAAAATTTATCATCAGCATTCGGTGAACTTGGGTACAGCGAGTCCTTTGCCTTAATAGATACAAAATTGGCATTAGGCTACCTGACTGTATTAATTGCAGGATTAATATATCTTGGAGACAAGAAATACTCATTTAATGAGATCTATTATATTACAGCATTATTGGTGGTCTTATATTCTGTTATAAGTTTAGTATTGATGTATTTAACCACTCATAAGAAGTATAAACACGTTAAATTTGTTGGTTATAATGACTCTAACAATAAGATTCTGGTCGCTACATGGACTGAAAAATATGACCCAATTTACAATGTTGAAATCAGAATTGATGATGAAGCACAATCTAAAAAGTTCAAAATTCAATTTATGAAGTTTTTCGATGCATTTGGTTACTACAAAAGGGATGAATTCATTAAATTGATCCGTGAAGAATTAAAAGCTAATGATAAAGATAAATAGATATTTTCTCAAACAAAATAACTAACAATTAGATTATATGAGATATATGTAATTAATTTTCTTTTATTTTTTTATCCATTTCAGCAAACTGCCTACAAAGGTCCTGGAATAAAATTGGAAAAGCCCTAATTATAGGGAGAAAATTAGCATATAACGGATCACTTAATTCACCCTTTTCACCGTTATTTACTCTATTAACGATTTTATAGGCCAAGTTAACATGATTTACTAAAGGAGCTAAAAATGTTTTAGATGGTTGCACATCAGTAAACATATTTGTAGTCAATTGACCAGGTGTCACTAATAATAAACGTATTGTAGGGTATTCTGAAACCTCACGGGTCAAAGCTTCATGTATTTGAGTAATTGCAGCTTTAGATGACGCATATATTGATAAATTTTTAGGTGCTAATGCACCTAAAGTCGATGAGATAGATACTATTGAAAGTTGACTATTTTTATTAATTGTTAAAACATTATTGAGATGATTATCCAAAATTTCTTTGATTATCCAAATATGTGAAAAAGTGTTAATTTCAAATATATTTCTTATCTTCTTGATTGAAAGATTTAATAAAGACTCATTGTGCCTAATTCCGGCATTGTTAACGAGAACCGATATGTGCTCTTGTTTATTCCCTAATTCATTAATTATATCTCTTATAGTTTCAACACATGTTATTTCATCTCCCAAGTTACATTTCTTAAAAATTATTCTTTGATCTAAAGTTTTAATTTCATTTACATCTAGTATATAAACTTTTTTGATCTGTCTTTCGAGTAATGCATTGACAATTTCTTTACCCAATCCACTAGAGCCTCCTGTTATTAAAGCAATATCATCACTTCCTAAAGACTTCCAAGGAATACTTGATGGTAGCTTATATTTTTGACATTTAAATTGTATATATTTGCATAAAAAACCAAATACAAATAAGGATAATGAAATTCTTGAAAAATTATCAAATAAACTAAAATAGTTAGTAACTGTATAAAAACCATAGAACTTTTAGAAAACTTACACATAACCAATTAGCATAAATAATAGGATATCTTGTACTAGATTATAGTACTTAAAAATATTATCTATGTTTAGTTTTGATATCATTTAGTCTATATACTTTTTCTTTAAAAATAAATAATTAAGTATCTGATGCGAACTACTGAAAATAAATCTATTTACATATTATAACTTCTTGCAACACCTTTTCTACCCTCTTCAACCAAAGCACCTTCTTCACTTGCATTTAAGTCATTATAATCACTTCCTAAACCTGTCCATTCTCTATTTTGCAAATGTTGGGCAGATGTAGATATAGTATTTTTAATAGCAACGACATTTGAGAACTTTTTGACAAGTTCATTTGATGTCGACTCTTCAGGAGCAGTGTATTCTTCAGAAGAAATTTGCAAGTGCTGAACCCTTAAAGGTCTCGAGGTACTAACATATCTACCTGTCACTGGATCAAATTCTGGTGGCATACTCTCTTCTTCGCTGTCATTGTTTATATTATCAACACTAGCATCTTTATTATTATTCTCATTATCATCTACATTTCCTTCTTCTTCTTCTTTATCCATATGGCTCAAAATTACATCAAAATTAGTGAACCACTTACCAGTCCAAGTCAAATCATCACTTAAAGATAATAATAATTCGTAAGGAGTAATGATTGGTTTAAAGTATTCATTATATTGATCAATAATAATACCTTGTTGATCACACCCAAGGATACACCAGATATCAATTGGTTCAAAATTAGCTAATTTTGCAACATTTGGTTTACCAACAACAAACATATATTGCTTTTTGGATGCTTCTGTAATCTTTATTTTAAGTTTGTTTAATAACTTCTTCGTGTTTTCAAGTGATAATGTGTTAACTAATAATCCAATAGTACCAGCGGAACGGGCCATTTGCATATAACGGTAACGTCTCATCAAATTTGGAAAAGGCCCTTTACTAATATTACAACCATCTGGGTTCAAAAGACATACTGAGTTAAATTCAGTAGTTAACTGTAATAACCTAGGTGATTCTGGTTCTGTGATATGGAATAAATCATAATCTGATAACAAAATATCATTACTATCAGCACCAATAATCTTTCTGTGATAAGCATCAAGAATTGCACCTTCAGATTGGTTAGGAGTATAGTCCACCATTTTAACTCTATCATGTTCTACATTCAAATCAGCAAATGCAATGTTGGGATATAATGGCTTTAATTCATTATACGCTTTTTCCAATAAAGTGGTATATGGTGCATCTGCCATTAATAAAATTTTTTGATTATAATCTGGGTAGTTTTCCTTGAAACTCAGAATCAAAGTATCCATATCTATATTTGGTTTACCAAATACATAAAATGCTGGTAATTTTTCAATTGAATTTAAACAAGCATCTCCAAAATGGATAACAAGATCACTATTTACATGCTGAGCTGCCACCTCATCAACACAACAAGAAGAATATGATGTATCTGCAAGTATCCAGATTTTCTGTGCTAAATTTTCATCAGATTCTTCCTTCTCAGGACAGCAACCTGGTTTGCAAGACTTACAATCAGTTTTATTCTTTTCTGGAATGTGGCCTTGATAAGTAATTCCCAATTTTCGTTGTAATTCATGAACGATCGTTGCAGAATCACAAATTAATGAGTCTGGGAACTGTAGTGTTATTCTTTTATACCTCTCACCTGTATTTGTGTCTTTAACTTCTGTTTTTAAAACCTCAGTTAACTTGTCAAGGCTATAATATTCATTGATTCTATTGACAAGCTCATCGTCGCTTGGATCACCTAAATGTGGACGTTTCTTTTCTTTTACTTGTATTCTATCAAACTCAAATGTATTATCATCCTGATATGTAGACAATGAAGGTGCTACTAATTGTTCACTTGTTGTCATTAGTGATTTCGTTAAAGAATTGTTTTATTAACTATAAACTTTATTAAATATAGATTCGCATCAATAAATAATTTTCTCATCTCGATTATAAATCTATTTTCCATGAAGATGGCATTACTCTATAAGCAACAACAGTACCCAGATACAAGTTTTTAAGGGATTCTTCGCTCTTTGTAACAAACTTCTGGCCATTAACATTTTGCTCAGCAACAATTAATTTATCACCAGTGTTTTGTAAAACTACAGATGTATGATCAGGATCGCCAATAGTTTTGGTCAGATTGGTTGTTTTATCAATGAAAACACTTCTATCAAATTGTAAAATATCACCTCTTCTAATCTGGTCTAATTCTGCTCCTTCTATAATGGCATCATTATCACCATTTCCTCTTAAACGAAGAATAGGAAATCCATGATGTTTATACGTAGAAACAAACGCATGATTACCACACCCCTTGGAAAGTGCATCATGTGCAAGGGTCCAACATTCACCATTGCCAACCTTTTGGCCCATTTTATGTTCACACCAAGATGCCACATATTCACTAAACTTTTGGTGGTTTTCAAGTAAAGTTTCCTTCGATGGTAAAGTCAGTAATGGAGAAGGAACAAATTTTTCTAATTCAACATTTGCAGCTTTAAATTCATTATTTTCCCAGGAGATTTTATATGATATTACTGATAAATCTGGGAACATAATCGATATATTTCTGGAATTTACAACTGTAGTACCAATTACCGAAGTTCTACTGGAACTACTACATGAAGTAGAATAATTCAAACCTTGAAATGCTCTTGGTAGAGTAGGTGATTCTTTTAAATTTGCAAACCAACCTGTGGCTATCTCTAAATCAAAAACTGGTGGTTCAAAGTTACTAGAGTGTGTTCTATAATTTCTTGGAGGAGGAGGAGGAGGTGGTGGGGTTGGTGAAGATTCAACCTTTGGTGGAAGTTCTGGTTGTTGAGTTATTTTTGAATTAAAGTCATTTGCTCCTGTATTATTCACTGAGTTCTGTGCATATAATTTTTGAGGTTTTGATAATAATTCAGGCTTCTTTTTCACAATGGCCGGAGAATGTTTAGGAAAATCTGGAGCCAGTATATCATTGACCAGATTCTGGTTAAAACCTGCATTAGTCTTATTAGATAGTAAATTTTGTGGTTTTGATTTAATGAGTGGGATGTTACCTGCATCGTTTTTATTTGAAGTCAGTTCAGAATTTGGTTTAGAGTTACTTGATCCAAAAATCTTAGGCTTTGGTTTAATAACTGGTGGAGCAGTTGTCTTTAGAGCATTGGATGAATTGTCTTCTAATTTTAATCTTTCAGATAACCTTTGTGACATTTCATTTGCTACATTAGCAAATCCATTATTTACAGTATTGGGCTTTATCAGGGTTCCTTCCTTTATAGGACTTTTTTCATCATGGTTTGCTAAAGTAAATGAAGGTTTCTTCACTGGTTTTGGCGGAGCCAGCTTTTTGTGAGCTTTTTGTGTGTCAGCCTTAGAACTAGTACTAGAGACATCGCTAACTGTAGGACTTATAGATCTAGTTGATCTTAATGGTGGTGGAGGAGGAGTGTTATTCGAGGAAGACCTATTTCTTGAAGGTAGTCTAGGTGGTTGTTCGGATGCTTCTGAATGGAAGGAAGAATATGGAGGTGGGGGAGTTGATCTAACTGAAGGAGAATTGTTAGAACTTCTAGATGGAGGAGGTGGAGGAGGAGTATTTATAGAAGTATCAGTTCTGTTTGTGATAGTACTAACATTAAGTGGTTGGTTATTCGAAGTGTTAGGGACTCTATCTGGCCTGTAAGGAGCAGGTGGTGGAGGACCAACATTGTTTATATTGAAATCCATTAAATTTGTCTTTTTAGAAGGTTTTGGTGGTTCATTAGATTTGGTTGATGGTAAATTGGACTTACTTGTTACCAGTGTCAATGATGATGTAGATGATAGTCCTCTATCTTTATGTAAAGGAGGGGAAGCAAAAGAAGATGGATCAGGTAATGGAATTCTAGGTTTTTCAGGTGGATTAGCTAAATCAGATGGAGATTGAGCGGGTGATCTTGCAGGTAAAGCTATATCTGGACCAGCTGCTGGGATTTCTGTTGAAACAGTATATGTCATACCTGGCTGTGATAATGGCCTTGAGTATGGAGTTGGAACACTTGAAGATTGTCCAACTTGTGGTGTATTGGCCTGGATCTGTTGTTGAGATGGATATTGTGTATATGGTGAATTAGATTCCATTTGTCTCCGGTTAGCGGTCAAAATAGGAACATTCCGTTTTGGTGGAGCTGGATATGAATTAAGATCAGTTGTTGGAGGTGGAAGTGGCGGTAAATTAGCAACTGGGTCTTCTTTGGAATTATCGGCTATGCCCCTATTTTTATCATTAGTATTTTTAAGGGTTCTATAACCAGCTTTACTTAAAGCTGCAGTACCCTTTCCAATTCCTTTGACAGTAGACTTACCAACTGCCTTGAATGAATCTTTATTATTATCCCAAAAAGACATTGGGGTTGAATATGAGAAAGAAGTTAAATAAATCAAATTAATTTGGAGTCTCGCGATCTTTATCAAATATACACCATATTATATAATGATTACCAATAAATAACTTAATATACTGCCTACGGCCAAACCTATACTCAAAAATACGGTAGTAAAACCTCCAGCAACTGCTTTCTCTTCATCAGTATCACAATAATTCCCTACTATCATGAAACATGACGTAGCTAATTGACCATTCGAAACACCAAATAAAAACTGTAACAAAAAGTACCAAATATCGGAGTTGATAATGACATTTTCTCCAGAAGAAGGTCTAATGTTACATGTAAAGAATAAAGGTATAAACAATAACCGGCTTATACCATATTTTAATAATGTTTTGGGATTTGAAATTAAAAATGGTGAATTGTTAAGGCCACATGATACTCTGCCCATTAAATCACCTAAATTCCATATAAAATAGATTAGTGGAATGAAGATTGATTTTTGGAAAATAAACTTTTTAGAATCTGTATGGATTGATTCAACTATAGATGCAAACACAGGGAATACTAAGGTGACGCTGAATGTCAACAAGATGGCGATAACAATCAATTTGAGCTTCGACCATAGCACGGAAAATGGAACATGTCCATGTTTAATGTCTTCTTGAGCATCCTCTGAAAGTTCTGACTGCAACATGATCTCATCCAGTTCTTGATCTAATGCATGATAACTAATAGATTCAGAATTGTAGCGGTTAATCCACATAAGCAACCCAATAGATAATGCAGCTACCAAACTGGCAGTTAAATAGTAAAAAAAGAGCCCGTAGTTCTTTTCGACATATGTTTCTACCGGTTTCATTCGTTTGTCTCCTAATACCAATACTGACACAATCAATGCTATACTAGGCAATACACCAGCAACAGCCTGACCAACCATTAATCCATTGGCATAGATCCCACCAAGCAAATTGACTAGAGCCATAGTACCATTTTGTGCTAAGCAAGTGGCCAATGATGATAAAAATACCATGAACATAAGAAACACGAAAAATATGATATCCTTCATTTTGATAAATAAGTCTATTACACACGAAAATGCCATAATAATGAAGATATTAATCCCCAAGAAAAATCCCAATTTCACCCTAAAGTTGTAATTCACCCCGTCCTGGGCTTGCGATAGGTAGTAGTTATATAACAACGATGTTACTGTTGATACCGACATCATTGTAGATGAGTATATCTTAACCAATGATGGGGTTTTAGCAAACCGATCAGCATAATATCCTGAAGCAGACAAGAAACAGTTCCATGGCCAAAGCAACGATACACCAATGATCAAAAATGTAACATATCTAAGTTGAGATAACTTCAAGCTCCGATTGCGACTTATTCTTAGAATCACATAGTCTGAAACTTGTGTTGTCTCACTAGAGTTAGTCTCCATAATTAACTAAAAAATACCGAATTTATATAAATATTAATGGGCAACAAACTTTACTATACTAGAGAGACCTACACAATAGACCCGATTGTCGCGCTATTTTATCTTATCATGACTAATGTGCATATAAACCTAAGTGATGGTGTTTAAATCTATATAAATTAATTTTTCGTATTATTGTCTTGTTTTACGAGATTATCCAAGGTAATTTTGTCTAAAGCAATGATATCTTCAATGTGAGCTTCAATCTTCTGTAGTCCACGAGAAAGAAAGTATTGAGGTTCTCTTAACGGTAATGTAAATGGTGAGTCTTTTTCTAACCAGTAGAACTCAGACCTAGGATGATCAGTATCTGGCTCATCAAGAATTTTATTCCATGCATGTAAATCATACACCTTTTCTGGATCTTCTATTGTGTCAAGTAAAACTGTCTTTAAATCTTTGAACTCATATAATAATTTCACTAATTTGGTGTGTTGTTCAATGGCACATGTTGCGGTGGATTGTAGGACATAATCTGTTAACGAACTAAGAGACCTATTCCCATTAAAACTAGAAATCGTTTTTTCTGTATCTTCAATTGTCGTATGATCCAGCAAAGAGTTTGCTGTGTGGTCAGTTTCCGTCCTGTTACTAGTGTTTTTCCATTTGTACAATAATTTTTGAATGTGACTAAAAAAAAATATCCTAGAAAACACATCCTTTAATACACTACCAGAGTAAAAGATTTTGTCTCCAATATTGGATATAAGTATGGTCATTAATGGCACTGCTGATATACTCCATGATATGAAAAAGACCCTACCCAATGGAGTAACGGGTGCAAAATCACCATATCCAATAGTGATTAAACACATAAAACAGAAGTATATGGAATTAAAATAGTTCCAACCTTCCACAAAATGGAATACTAATCCACCTATAAACCAAAACAATAACAATATAGTAAGGGTTATCGCCAAGGAAATATTTAACTGTGTTTGTTTGGCTTCTTCTTTAATTTGTCTCATTTTTTTAAAAGATTCTATTTTAGTTAGTGGAGTATTCTCTGCTTTTATCTTTTGTAAAAATTCGTTTCTCTTTAATTCAATTTGGTGCCAAAATATCGTTGGCCCACTTGAAGATGCAATGACTTGTCTGATTTTAGATACTACCAATCCCATGATTACAACACCCCCTAAGGAGAAAAACATAACCATTACCTTTGATCCTGATGATGATGGTAATATATCTCCTAAGCCGACAGTAAGAAATGAAACCACACAGAAATACAACGATGATCCAAATGTTAACCCAGTTATAAGTTTCTGCATAACTACACAACCAATTATTGCCCAAATAGCAAAAAATACAGTATATACCATCAATTTTCTTTGATTGGGAGTTAAATTGAAAGAAGCAGGATACTTGTTGAGCTTATACCCAATATAATTTGACCCAAGTATACATGCACAACAAAAGTAAAAGAAACATGTGAAAACGCCAAACCAAAATCCATCTGATGGATGGTAAGGATTGGAAGTTGATCTAAATTCACGATTCAGTATTATTATTGTAGCTAGTTGTAATACACTAGCAGCAAGCCAGAAAAATATCGATGCAATTTGGGTTATCGTATAATGTAAAATCCTTGAAAAATTCATGATGAACGAAACATTTCCCAAAAGACCCATAGCTAACGATACAGCATTCAAAGATTTTATAGTCCTTGTATCTAAAGTGATCTCTCCTGTTTCTAGGTTGAGTCTCCAATCGTCAATAAGTGCAATGAGTGAGATCATGTTTGCCAAAGGACCTAAACATGCAGCAATTAATGGGAAATAAACAGAAATCGAATACCAAAAAATAAAATACTGGTCACCAGGATTGACATTTAAGTTTACTATGGTATTTAATGGGGCTGCTACTGATTTATTTATAAGAACCGGTGATACCTTTGTTGTTCCTGGATGTGTTTGTCGATATGCTTTTATTATTTTTGTTTGAATTTCTCTGTTTTCATTTCGAGCAGGGATTAACCCTAACAGCGAGAATACTGGCTTTCGTATAACTGTTTGATTCTTTGGTTTTATCGCCATTACGTTCTCTTTAATAGTTACTCCATAAAATATATATTGGTGTAATGCGCATCTCATTTAAAAATTATATTAACTATATACATTATTGTAGTTCGAGATCAACTTGATTGATCAACGATTTTACCTTATAACGTCACTGGACATTCATTCTTTGGATTTAATATGTACTTTCTCAAAATATTTCTTTGAGTAAAAGGCTTAATCTCTGATATTGGGGACTTGGTGAGTTGTGCTAATATAGACTCACGTTCAGTCTTCAATTCATCACTCATTAACTTTTCTACGATGATCTTTATGTTAGAAATTCTATTTTCAAGAACAGATAAGTCTTTAGCAGCATCAGTAACTTCTAAACTCAAAACAGGCTCGGCTGATGGCCATGATTTGATGCTATATTTTTCCTTAATGGCATTAATCTCGTTCAAAAGGAATTCCTTATCAGCAGATTGGTCTGCTTGTAAAGTATTGGAGATTTGATCAAGTTTTCTTAAGTCATTAACTTGAGTAATTGTATTTTCTAATTCTTTTCTTCTATCCATAAATTGTTGGAGCTTTTGCTTTTCTTCTTCAAATACCTTTTCTTTAGCAATAGATTCGTATCTGGCGAACTGTTGACCCTTATTTATTTTGATTTCTGCAATAGCAAAATACTTTCTTGCTGATATTTTAGGAATAGCTTCAATTCTGACAATATCTCCTTCTTTGCAGATATTACCTTCATCATGTACTAAGTAATCTTTTCTCTTGATAATCTCTTTATGGACCTTTTTATCGTATGACTTTGTTTGAACCCTAACTTTAACAGTTTTGGCCATTTTACCTTGTGATACCACAAGCCCAATAAAGTTAGCTTTTGCCATTGTATATATTATTTAACTATAAGGTTTGGTGGTATTTGGGTTAAACGTTATATTTTTCAAATATTCTCGAATGAAAAAAATCAAAAAATAAGGATTACCCGGATACATAATTCTCTATAATTTACATTCATTAACTGGAAATACTAACAATGAGGTAGAGTCAAATTGTATTTATAGAAATACAATAATTTATGGGGTTCATACTTTTTGATAAATATAACTATCCTATTTTAATATAATTCTTGTAAACATTTTTTAACCTTAGAGACTAAAATTTCGTTTTCTTCGGCAGTACCAATAGATATTCGAAGAGCACCAGTACAATTTAATTCGCTACCTCTAAATCTAACAACAACTTGATTGCCAACAGCTAACATATTATACAATGCAGATGCAACATCATTAGATGGAGAACCATCCTTATCTAAAATTTGAAGAAGTAAAAAGTTGGCATCGTTACCACCAATATTTTCACCTATTCCATCAATAGCTTGCAACTTCTTCAATAAGTTTTCTCTTTGTTCAATAATATTTGCCACATACTTTTTCATTATAGATAAACCAGTATCAGGACTCATAGCCCTTATAGCGACATTAGATGTAAGTGAGGAAATATTATAAGGGTATTTCATAGCATTTAAATAATGGGATAACTCTGGACAGCAGTAGGTAATCCCTAATCTGATTCCAGCCAAACCAAATGATTTAGATAAAGTTTGTAATACTACTAAATTTGGATACTTGTTAACTAAAGTACTCATAGAGTCATGGTATTGAGAAGATTCCAGTACAGTGAAATCAATGTAAGCCTCATCAACAATTATTAAACCATTCCAAATGGTAGTCACTTTTTCTAATAAATCAATAATGCTTTCAATAGATAATAATTTCCCAGTTGGATTACCTGGAGAAGTCAAATATACCAACTTAATGTTAGAATCACTAGCAAGCTTTTCAACAATACTATCGTTATCAATTTGGAAACCTGGGTATTGCAATGGAACCTTAACCAATTCAACATCATTCACCTTAGCACAAATAGAATACATTCCATATGTTGGAGGACAAATAAGGAGCTTATCTTTTCCTGGAGTACAAACACACCTGAGTAACATATCGATACTCTCGTCAGAACCGACACCTAAACACAAGTTTTCAGTAGTCAACTTTTTGGAAGAGTCGTCTAAAAATTTGTTAGGAGTGGCATTACGAAATTTAATAATTTTGGATTTTAATTCCATTTGATGTGGGTCTGGATATCTGTTCAATTCCAATGCTTTTTCTTGACTGCTTAGTTGGGATAATGCTGCACCGTGAGTATTTTCATTAGCATCTAATAAAATACCAGTTTTGAAATCATCTCTTGCGCATCTATAAGGTTCAAGACTCAATATATTTGGTCTCACTAAAGTTTTAAAGTCTAGCATTTCCTAGTTATAGCTCTATTAAATGATAATTATTGAACCTGTTAATGTTAGTTACTATGATCACCACTATGACTCTTACTATCTATAAAATATTTGATGCGCGCGCTACTAACCACGTGAAATTAATATAGCGTTTCAGTAGTAAAAATATAAAGGTATACTGGTCTTGATATGCCTTAAATACTTACACTAATGAAGAAAAAGTAACTACAATGTATGAAAAAAAAATTTTTTTTTAGAAGAGTTACATGTTCTAAAAACAGTTTTATACTTGTAATTTCCTGAATTCCATGCAGATAATGATAATACTGTATTCGACATCTATGCTATTCATAAATCTAATACAGGAAAAAATTAACTACAAAGATTAAAAAAACTAAAATAATCTTCATCAGAATGAAATAAACCTACTATTAAACAGATAATTGGAGAATTTTTAGGTGATTATAAACAAATATGAAATATTGGTTGTATTAGGTAAATATCTTCAATCTTTAGATGATATATAATTATCAATTCCCATTTTATTTCTCATTTTTATCATCTTTGCCAATATGCTGATTCTTTTGCGGTTGCCATTACTTGTTTCAGGAGTTAATATCGTAGCATCTAATGGAGCCTCATCTCCAATGAGAATTAGATTGCCCATATATCTCTCATTAGGGACGTATAGATCGCAAAAACCATCAATAAGCTCTAGCTTCCCCAATAAACTAGTATTTTTGGTAGTTAATAATGTATTAGTTGATATTAATATCAAAGATTCGCTACCTGCAACATCCTGGATATTGTTTTTTTCGAGTTGTTGGGACTGCAATTGAATATTAGAAATATTATTGTTCAATGCCATAAATACTTTTTATATCTAATTTAATATATATTTATCGTACCTCATATACATTTGCTATCAAGTAATATAGTTTTGCATCTTTTTGTAACCAATTGAGATCATTTGCAACTTTTCACAAATAGCGATGGTTACGTAATCGGGCTAGAAAACACTTTACGTGTTCAGGTTGAGGTCAACTTATAACAGAGACTCTTGTGATTAGAACAAAACAAATACATCACGATACAGTCAAATATGAGCTATCCTATTTCATATGATGGTAAAACAAAGAAGTTATCGTTAAGTTCTCAGGAAGAAGGTGATGATCCTACTCTTCAACTCGAATTAGACCAACTCAATACATTAACTGCTGATATAATTGCAAATGGAGCTGACGTTCCTCCAGTTCCAAAGCCAGAAACATTCAACAAAGATTTATCCAAAATGATCAAGAAGATGTATGAGAGTGGTGTTCAAGATTTCAAGAATGGAAAATTTGAAAATTCAGCAAAACAATTCACAATTGGTATAGAAATGATTTCTAGAAGACACAAATTCGAATCATTTCAAGGTACATTGCAAGAATTAAGCTTGTTTTTAATGAGTCGATGCGATGCAAATTTGAAGATTAAAGAGTATTTGAAGGCTTACAATGATGCTGACATGCTTCTTGGTATGATGATGTGTACACCAGACAATTTCTTAAGAAGAGGTGTTTCCAATTACTTTTTGGGTAACTATGAGGCAGCTAGAGCTGATTACCAAAGAGGTTTAGCATATGATGAAAATAACCTGAGATTACTTACTGAATTAAAAATCTGTTTAGACAAAATACTCGAAGAAAATGGCGACTATCTTTGAAAATAACTTTCAACCATCAGAGATTAAGTTATAAAGCTCTGTATAATGTATACTAATATATATGAAATGTAATTCCTTATCAGTACCAAGTTCTTTAGAACTTTAATGTGTAAAGATTCAAATCGCGGAAATATTTAAATATTACTTTATCATATGGTAAACAACATTGGTGCTTATATGACAACAGAGGACTATGATATAGTAGAAATTATATCAGATGATGAGGAAGTCTCTGATAATAATTATCTACCTACTTTTGAAGGGTCAAGTCTGGTTCATAATCAATATCAGAAAAACAATAATATCAATTTTATATCAAGGCCGTCTGGCGGAAATGATGAAACTCACAACGAGGTTGATTATTCTAATATAAGTAATGATTCAATCAGTTATTTAAAAAGAAGAAAATTATTTGGCTCTACAAGATTGGATTCATTAACACGAAGTTTTAATTCTACATCATTTCCTAACGCCCATCAAATATCTAATATGACAAGACACGATGATGAGGAGCAAAATAATAATTTAGATATAAATGTTCAAGAATACATAAATGGAATTCCAAAATCATCTTCAGAGAATATTGGTCCAAATAAATCTGGTATTTTAGATTCAGCAGTAGAAATAATCAGTATTAGTAGCGATGATGATGTTGAAATCAATGATATAACTGCTAGGGGTGAAATTGACAAAATAAGATATAATAATAGGACATCATCCGATTCAGATGATGATCTATTAATATTAGATGCTGATGAGGCTACTCGTACAAGAACATTTAAGGAGACCTCATTTGAACGAAATCAAAGAAGATTTCCAAGAATAAATTTACATTCTTCTAACATAAGCCACATGGACAATAACAAAATTAATAATTTTAATAAGCCTGTACCTACTAAAGATATACTGACACAAGAAAATTATGTAGATGTTTTAAATGATGAAATAAATTCGAGGTTAGAAATTTATGAAAAGGATCGCTCCGATTATATCTCTCGTCTCCAAGACATTGCCAAATCAAGAGATACATATTCTAATATGGTGAAATCATTAACTAATGACATTACTGCTCTTAAAAATCAAGATGAATCTTTGAGAAATACAACCGATCCAAGACTAAAGGATATACATGCAAGTGTTATTAAATCGTTATACGAAAAAAATACTACATTACATAAATTCCATAAGTTATTGGAACATTCAGTTGCCGCATATAATGCTACCTTTTATAGAATACAGAAACTAGATGATGCTAAGGTCGATTTGAAAAATGAGTCCAAAAGAATTAATCAACAGTCTAATAATCTTGAAGATGGAGAAAGTATAAATATACCACTGTTGAACATATTGGGTTTTTCTAATAATGTTTATTCTAATCATTCATATTCGAACAATGTATATTCACAACAAACTGAGCAAGAATATCTTCAGGATTTGTTGAATAATATTAGACCAGATGAAGAATTTCAAGATGAATCTGATTGTACACCAACTGACCTTTCCATAAAATTGTTGAAACATCAACAGATGGGCCTTTCATGGCTTCTTAGAATGGAGGATTCAAAATCTAAAGGGGGAATACTTGCAGATGATATGGGTCTCGGTAAGACTATACAAGCAATCGCTCTAATGATGGCTAATAAATCAAATGATCCATATGTTAGGACAACTTTAATTATTGCGCCAGTATCATTATTACGACAATGGGCAGCCGAAATTGACTCAAAAGTGAAACCAACATGTAAAATGCGTGTAGCAATATTTCATGGCCAAGAGAAGAAACGTCTTTCAACGTATATGCAAATGAGAAAATATGATGTTATTATGACATCATATGGTACATTATCATCGGAGTGGAAAAAGCATTATAAAGAGGCTTTAAAAGAATCTGTTGTCAAAAGGTTAGATAATGTTCTTCCTGATTTGGGATCAGGTGGTAGAAGTTATAACTCACCATTTTTTTCTGAAGATGCAAACTTTTATAGAATTATCCTTGATGAAGCTCAGAATATAAAAAATAAACTTTCTATAGCATCAAAGGCTACTGCATGTTTAAAAGGTACGTATCGTTTTTGTTTATCCGGTACTCCAATTCAAAATAATATTGAAGAATTATTTCCAATTATTAGGTTTTTAAAGATAAAGCCTTATAATAATGAATACAAATTTAGAACTGATATTGCGCTACCACTAAAGTCAAAGGGCTCTTTATATGATTCTAAAGATAGAGAAGGGAGTATGAGAAAGCTTAGAGCAATTTTAAAAGCAATTTTGTTGCGTCGTAGTAAAGATTCTATTATTGATGGCAAACCTATTTTAACGTTACCTCAAAAACACATTATTAAAGATAATGTTCAAATGGATGAGGAAGAGAAAGAATATTATTCTTCATTAGAAGCTGGGATTCAAAAAAAAGCAAAGCGTTTATTAGCAGAGAAGAAACAAGGTATTGCTTCGAATATTCTTACATTATTATTAAGATTGCGTCAAGCATGTTGTCATAATTATTTGGTGGAATTAGGGCAGTTGAAGCAGCAAGAAGCCGAAAAATATAATGCCTATAACCCACGAGATTCTTCAATTATATATAGAAGAATTAAGTCGCTTGATAATTCAATTATAGAATCACTAAAAAATAGAAATAGTTTGTCAAGTTTAGTTGAAAATGACGTATTTTCATGTCCACTTTGTTTTGATGTTTCTTCATATGACTCAGTTGTATTATTTTCCCTTTGTGGTCATATGGTTTGTAAATACTGTGTGGATAGTTTCTTCTCAAATAATGAGATTGGCGATAATTTGGATGAAGATCGATTAGCACCCTGTTTTGAATGTAAGAAGATAGTTAAAGAATCAGAATTAATAGAGTGTTCTTACTACTTCAAAGTAATTGATGAAAATTTTTCAGAACCTGAATTTTCTAATTACTATAATAAGTTGCATGCACCTCAAGGCAGAAAAAGTAATGGGTCACTAATCCAAGACCTTATCAAAGTAAATAATGGGTTTAGTGCTTCAGCTAAAATGCTAAAATGTGTGGAATTGTTAAAAGTTATATTTTCTGATTTCCCAAATGAAAAAGTTATAGTTTTTTCACAATTTACTAGCTTGTTTGATTTAATGAAATTAGTATTGGATGAAAATGAAATTCAATTCTTAAGATATGATGGAAGTATGTCAATTGATCACAAAAATGCTACTATAAAATCGTTTTACCAAGATGATCTGAAAAAAGTATTATTATTATCACTAAGGGCAGGAAATGTTGGTTTAACATTAACATGTGCGTCTCATGTAATTATTATGGATCCGTTTTGGAATCCGTACGTAGAAGAGCAAGCTATGGATAGAGCATATAGAATTGGTCAACAGAGAGAGGTATACGTTCATAGGATTTTGATAGAAGGAACAGTTGAAAGTAGAATAATGGAGCTACAGGAAATGAAAAAAGAAATGGTTGATTCAGCTTTAGATGAGAATAGTATGAAGTCAGTAAGTAAGTTAGGACAGAGAGAGTTGGGTTTTTTGTTTGGTTTGAACGGATTAAGATGATAAAATTTAATTCTATTTATGTAATATTAAATACCTATATAATTCTATTTTACAATGTACAAGTAAAAACTTGATGAGTTCATTTGAACTTTTTTATTTTTGAGAGATTCTTTAACCAGTCTTCTTCAGTTATAATCGGTGTTTCATTATAGCACAATTCCCATGCAATAATATTTTCAAAGTCAACGTTATATTTCGATAAAGATTTACACAAATATAATATTTGTAAAATAATACCATCCTTTTGACTTTGGAGGTCTATCTCCTCTATTTCTTCTGCTTCTACTATAGATGAAGAATTGGTACCTGGGAAATGCATTGATAGCTTTTCAACTAATATTGTCACTAAACCATTGATGAATTGATTTATCAATAAATCACAGTTATCTTTACCATTTTTATTTAAAAATATTGGTGAGGAGAAAATTGAAAAATAAATTGACAAAGATGTAAAGATATGTTCTCTATAGATCTCAATTAATCTCTTTAAATAAGTCAACTTATTATAATTAATTAGTGGGTTAAGATTAGATACTTCATTTACTATGAATTTAAATCTAGAGTTTAGGTAAACAACTTTAAGAAATTTATTCTTTGATGCAGCTTTATCTGATAATTTTTCCAGTATATACTCTGGATGATATTCAATTATATCTAATTGATTTAATATTCGAAATATTTTTAAAATATGATTTTGTTTCAAGTTGGTACTGAGTAATTTAATTAATCCTTTAACCATTAACTTTAGTTCAGATTCTATTTGACGATGTATTACTTTAAAGGATAATAAATTTGGAAATCTGATCACTAATGCCTGGACCATGACAGAAATTTCCAAAGCTTCTTGATAGTTACCTTGAAGGATACATAATTTGCATAAGGCTGGTAATTCCAATAGGTCAAGAATTTGCTCCATATTTGATAAAATATTATTATGTACTTCAAGCCCAGTTTTTAATTTTTCATTTATAGTAATCTCAAACTTAGAACTATGTAAATTACGTGTATCATCTAAAATCTTAGCAATAGAATCAACTTCAGTAATATATTTCTCTTTGAAATTCTTGCTGATTTGTTCTAAATCACTACTTATATCGAAAATCATTTCTTGGTTATTCTTGGTTAAATTCCCTAAATTTATATTTATTTGTCTTCTAATTTGGTCTAACTCTGCGATTTCCTCAATTAAGTTTCTACTATGAGTTTTTTCATTCTTAGTTTCAGAATCATTGGTAGTATATGTTTCTGTTGATAAAAACTCATCATTGATCAAAAGTTCTTGTAGATAGTTTTCACACTCGCTAACCAAATTCAGATCAGAATCTAATAGCTTACTCAAATTATTATCTAAATCATTCTTAAGTGTATTTAATAAAATATCTGCCATTTCCCCGATTATACTTTTATGTATTATCACCCAGATGTAGTGTTGTATCTCTTGTTGGCTTGATCTATATTAAATGGTATGAACACGACTAAAAGGGATTCCCGATAACTTTTTTTACCAAGTAAAGGACACCCTTAGTTTCAATTATCTAATTAAATTTCAGCATTGTTATAGTATTTTCTAAGTAAATTACGTGATTATGGAGGGATTATTTTTCAATATCAACTATGGATATGTTGAAGGTATTATCAGGGGATATAAAAGCGGGTTGTTGGTTAATAATCAGTATGTTAATCTAACTCAATGTGACACACTTGAGGATTTGAAATTGCAATTATCGGCTACCAACTACGGTAACTTTCTTGCTTCCCATAGCGGGCCTTTGTCTACTTCTATCATTCAAGAAAGTTTATCTAAAAAGTTATATCAGGAATTTCAATACCTAAAGTCTCAATCATCAGGTAAAATGACAAAATTATTAGACTTCATTAGCTATGGTTATATGATTGATAATGTTTCATTGATGATCACCGGTACTTTACATGAAAGAGATAAATCTGAAATATTATCTAAATGTCATCCATTGGGATGGTTTGATACTTTGCCAACATTATCTATCGCTACTGATATTGAAAGTTTATATAATACTGTTTTAATTGATACTCCTTTGGCACCATTCTTTAAGAACTGTTTGACTGCTGATGATTTAGACGATTTAAATATTGAAATTATTAGAAATCGTTTATTCAAAAATTATTTGGAATCATTCTATGAATTTGTTTCTAAAGAATTCAATGCCCCTGACAGTGAAATAATGTCTAGACTATTAGAATTTGAGGCTGATAAGAGAGTAATGAATATCTCCCTTAACTCTCTTAATAATCAAGACTTATCTCCAGAAGATAAATTATCTTTATTTCCTTCTTTTGGTAAACTTTACCCAATTTACCACCATACCTTATCTGAAGCTGACGATATTGAACTGCTTAAATTGACCATAAGTTCTATTGGTGATTACAAGGACTTATTTGGTGGCCTCAATGAAACTAACAATTCAAGCAGTAATATAGAAGATTGGTTTTATGCTACAGAAATGCAATTCTGTAAGAATGCTTTCACCCAACAATTCACCTTATCTACTGTTTGGGCTTGGTTAAGATCTAAAGAACAAGAAATCAGAAATATTACCTGGATAGCTGAATGTATTGCTCAAAATCAAAAGAATAGAATTGACAACTATATTTCTGTATATTAAGCAAAGGAACCAGGTTCAGGTATATCAAGACATATATCAAAATATTTTACTTTATTCCAATTTTTTAATTGGGCCTCTGTTAATTTATCTAATTATATTATCTAATTCTTCGTATCTATAGATTACACAAAATTACATTAAAAAGAATATTTTTTAACGTAGTTATTTATTTGCAACGATAATCTATGAATGGTAGACCTTTTTGTTAATTCACAAGAGTCTGACTCTTTTCAGACAAATTTAAATACACCAACTGAAAAAAATGATACAACTCCATTCACATTTACTGCTTCAACAAATCAAATAACTCATCTTGCAGATACTTTCTCTGCAATTACCACAATTAATTCATTGGCATTAATGATCATAAGAACTAGTGGAATTACAATATATGCAGAATATAATCATGTTTGTAATGTACAACTTACAATAGATCCATCCTTATTCCAAATTTATAGTTTCTATTCTAATAAAAATGAACCTTCTCAGGTAGATTCTCAACAAGAGTTGAGGTTTGGTGTTGATATAGGCTTAATTAGTGAAGCTTTTCAATCAGTTGCAAATTCATCCATCAGTAAGAAAACTAAAGTAGATGATAATGATAATAAAAATAGAATTAATGAAAGTGTTTCGTGCTATATGACGTATAACTATGAAGGTGGTCTCTTTGTAGTGGAATTTGAAGATTCATTAATTAACGAGAAAATAGAGTTTTTTACGTTTTATTCTGATATTTTCTACCCTTATGATAATTATAATCCAAATTCAATAGGTACCAACGAAGAAAATTTTGATTTAATCATTAGTCACGATGAAATACAGTATGAATTGATGATGAAAAGTGACGTCTTATCTATTCTTTTACAAGATTTACAAAAGATAAATACAACAGATTTATTTATTTATGTATCTAATGAATATAAGTCATTAGGTTCTAGTAAATCAAAGAATATTTTGGATAAGAATCTCAAGAGCCCCAAATTTGTTGACAATCAATTAAATTTTATTTCCAAGGGTCCTATAGGCTTTCTGAAATTGATATACCCAAATGAAAAAACAATATTAGAAAAGCTTATGATATTTGAAAATGATGGAAATTCTAATATAAGAGAAACACATACATCTTTAATCTCATCGTTTAATTTTTCGATATTTATTAGGATATTTAAAGCAGTAAAACTTTCTTCAAAATGTAAGGTATTGAAAGATTTCAGAGGTATCTTATCTATTCAATTGCTATGTAAAAATTCCAATACTGGTTATTCGGGAACTCTCATTAAGTTCAACATGTTAGAAGCTTTAACTCAAACAAATGAAGATGTTTATTCTGAACATGGTGAAGGCGTATATTTAAACGATATATTTGATGATGAAGCCTATGATTATATCAAGCATTATAATCAGAGAGATTTAAAACAAAGCATGAATGATTATACAAGCTTAGACTTAAATACAAGTAAATTCGATTTTCAAAACAATAGCATATTAAATCCATTTGAAAGAGATCAGAAAAGAAATAAATCGAATAATACAGATGGATCAAAAAAGGGAAATAGTGAACATGGAATTGATGTGCCCTTATTTCTCTAGTATATTGTATTTTATTAATATTTAATTTATAAGTAGCTAATTTTAAAAGCCATTTTCAAAGTTTCTCGTAACTTTTCAGTTATATTTATCCTCCTCCTTCTTATAAAAGTTGTAGATATAGTCAAAGATACAATAATTATTAAAATCAATTGATAATTTTGTTTTGTATAATTTTTAGTTATATTAATAATTGATTTAAAGCGATTAATCAACTTCTCCTTTGACTCAATTGTATGACTTGATGATGTCGATTCGTTCAGATCTTTCAAATATTGTTGTTGAATAGTTTGGTGTGATCGGTACTTTAAATCATTCTTTAAAGTCATTTCTTTCTTTTTTTGAATAGATTTCTCTAGTAAAGCTTTTTCTAAAATTTCTCTTTCTCTTTGTTTTTCTAATTCTAATTTTTCATTTTTCTTAATTATATTTTCAACACTCTCCAATTTCTTTAACGCACCTTGAATATCCAGTTGGTAGTACAGATCTGAATTTATAATTACTCTGGAAGAATCTGATTTCTTCAATTTTGGTAATACTTCATAAACATATAAATCTTTGATACGTTGAGCGAAAACGTCTATTTTAACGTTGGACAATGAATATATTTTTTCAAATCTTATTAAAAGCCAGGAATAATCATTAGAAATCTTAGATGAATTCAAATTGTATATCAAACCTATATTATATAAAACCTCATTTGGTATAGAATCATCATTTCCGTATGCCTTTTCGATGTAATTAAACACTCTATCATTCTTAATATCACCCACAATACCATCAAGTTCATTACTTGAAAGAATTTGCTCATTATTCTTCAAAATTAATCCTACTTCAACAAGGTATAAATTAACTATCTTAGTGAACATTTTCTTGGTCATGTGTCCGTTTTGGTATTCATCAACACCTTTTAGATACAAACCACAAATTATTTGGAAGGACTTTTGAAAATTCTTATTAATAAAGAATTTCAATGCTAAGTTAAAATCATCATCTATAGATTTGTTGCTCATATTAATAACAAATAGATGTGCTTATTTATTATTCATATTATTAAATTCTTCTAAAATGCTTATCAATAATACATTCAGGCTGGGAAGTCTGGATATTTGTGGGGGACACACAACCCTCGGTCTAAATATATAAATAACTGTGTATTAAAATGCTAAAAATGCTAATGCTAATACTATTCATCCTCATATCTAATTTCAAATGACTCAATTGCGTATTTATTATACTTCCAGAGATAATAATACTTTCTCAAATAAAAGAATATAGCCCCACTAAATAAAACAGAAGTGCCGATAACTGGGAAACACCAAAATGGAATAATAGAATTTGCAGCCAGAGATTCAGGTGGTGGTGGGACAAATGGGAATAATGCTAAGAATATATTGGCCATAAGGAATATTACTACAGCAATATATGGTGCTGATATTCTTTTGTATTTTCCTGACTTTGATTTTACAATATTTGTCTCAACTGAAACGTCTGCGTTTTCCTTGCTTAAAGCATTATGCAATAGTGGACTGCTCTCAGAAATAGATTCATCTGAATGGTCGAAATGAAAATTATTGAATTCTCCCCATTTCTCAGTTTTACAGTTTAATTTCAAATATATCAACCCCAAGGTAATAAAAATATTGATCCAGGTTCCAGGATATATGTATAAATTTACAACAAACTCATAAATTTCTGTGGATGGTGGTACAATTAAAACAACTACAGTGATAACCCAATGTAATAATAGTGAATAGTTGAAATCACCAAATGTCTCCGAAAAAGGTAGGTAATTGTTATCGGCTAATTCTTTATTTACATGACTATGAGCATATGAAACAACTAAAACATTTCCTAAGTTGCTCATAGAAATCATAATCGGTAAAACTCTAGCCGTTAAACTTTCACCAAAAACTTTATTAAAAAAAACCCCAGCTATTAAAACGCCCGAGTTTGTGAATTCTTCTTTTGGGATCACTATCAAATAAGACAACAACACTAAAATATATAATATTGAACAAAAAATAACAGCCAGTGGTGCAGCAAATGTCAAAATATGGTATGGATCAGACACTTCATTTAATACGTAATTTGCATTTTCCCACCCCTTAAATGAATAAATAACTTCTAGTAATCCAATAGCTAATGAATATGTACTGGGCAGTTCGTCATTTTCATACAGCCACATATTATTGAAATTTTCATAATTAGATTCTATATTTACCAAACCAAAAGACACCAAGATACCGATGAAAATAATTAAAACAAATATAAATACTTTAAAAACGCCCAAGAAATTGAATAAAAACTTCCCTTGTTTTGGATATTTGTAGTGTAAAAGGATACAAAATGTTATACAAACAACACCTATAAACTTCACTATGTCCTCATTTTGCTCTTCTTTTCCTGTTATTGCATACAAAACATATTTTCCAAAAGCGTATGAGTTCCCAGAACTGAATCCAAGAATAACAATTTGAAAGGCATAAACGCATCCCATCAATCCTTTCGGCTTTCTGAATACTCTAAGTAGATAATTTTTTTCACCACCATTCTTAAATGGTAAATTTAATGCAAATTCAAGGTAAATTATTAACCCACAAAGGATTATAATACTCCCCAATACAAACAAAAGTAATAATAAACCCACATTACCATTAGTGTAGCCAAATATGGTTGCCGGAATCAGAAAGATACCTGTGCCTATCATTTTATTTATTATTAATGACATACATGATATACTTCCTAACTTTTCTCGTCTTTCCGGGACTATATGGTTTATACTTGACATTATATTCTCTTTAGAAGACTAAATACTATAAATCAGAAAAAAGAATACACTTACATTTATCTCCTTCTAGATATATGATTATCACAGTACACGTGATTTAACGTTATGTCACTGTTTGATAACAAGTAGTGCATGAATCATATCAATGTGTCATTTTTTTTGCAATTATTCTGATAAAATTGGTGTAGACATGCACTTGGAATTATTACTCCTAACAAAATATATTGGTGAATCATTAATTATAAGGTTAAATAATTATTTATATTTATATATAGTACAGTTTGTAATTTCAAAGTGAAAAAATCATATCAAAAGACCAGCCCAGAAGATTCAATCATTTTCATCTCTTGGATATCAACAGATATTTTACAAATATCCGAATTAGCAGCAATGTATACTTCATTTTCTTTATATTCTATTTCTGCTTCAGTATTGTAGGAATATTCATTATCGTAATGACGGCGAGATTTGTCTAATGAGCTTAATCCAATACTATCTTTTGTCATTTTTGAAGAATCAACTCTGATATAATAGCTTTCTCTTATTATCTTATCAACATATAAAATTTCATTCAAAAAAATAAACTTTGGGTATTTTACAGTGTATTCAATGTTGGATCTAGTAGCACTTTCTTCAAAAACAAACTTTGGGTTATATTCATCATTTGAATAAAGTTGGCAGTAAGTTGAATCATAACTCATTTTTGGAAAATTTAATTTGGCAAATTTACGTTCGAATTTATTACTGTTAAAGTTGTTGATAAAGTTACCAATTTTTCTGTTCACATATTTGATGTTATTACTCACAAAGTTATTTCTTAACATATAATCAGTGCTTATACTTTGTATAGTGAAATAACTTTCATCTTGGAAATAAATTTCAAGATCCTCATCTAGAGATACTTCTATAGATGATATGTTTTTCATTAATCCTACCTTTATCATAGAATCAGATTCACTGTTACACCCTTCATTTTTTTTATTAGGGCCAACAATGAGTAAATCTGGCTTAAACTCCGGGTAGTATGACTCCAAAATTACATCAAACCCAACTAATAAGCTATTTAAAGGGTTGGAATTAACATACCAAATGTTACTGTCAAATGGATCCCTTCCGAAATACTTGTTGTGAACAACTGGCATCTTCTGTTCTTCTCTCTTAATATCTTCCATTGGGATGACACCCTTAGCCTTAAAATTGCGGGTATTTATTCTTCTTAATTTTTTATAATAGCTTTGATGAACTGGTAATAGATATCCAAAATCACCACCATCGTCAATATTCTGGCTTATTAAACTCAACTCTGATCCTTCTTCCCAACCTTCTGAAGGTAATACTTCCTTTGTATTATACAAAGATCCAACTAATTTAACATCGTGGCCTTGATCCTTTAGATTTTGATAGAGAAATCTTATGTTTTTAGAAACCCATGAGTCTGTAGTCAGCAAAATTATATTTAAACAAACGGCATGCGAAACATAAAGCCATAACGCAACCAAAAATAATTTCATGTTCAACTAATATAGAGTTTATATGAATATAAACTTATGCTACTGCTAAGATATGTGTTTATTGAGTTATATATAGATTTTAAAAGGAAGCGTACATTATGCTTATAAGCATTTTAGTATATTACTGTTTTAATATTATCAGAAACGTGGGATCCCAACGTGCGTACAAATAATATGCACAAGAATGCATAACAACATATGCTCGCAAAGATTATTCTGAATATAGTAGATCATAGATTCTCACAATTGGCCAAAAACTCTCTATATAATGAGTGTATATAATTTATATTATTGTTTTATTATCGAATGATTTGATAATACTGTATTGCAATACAATACGATTTAAGTTCAAGCTGAATTAGAAGTAACTCATGGTAGCCTAATGTTCACATGGTTTAATTAAGTGATAATGTATTTCTCAATAAAAGCATGAAAATACTCAACTACTAAACTGTTAATATTGGCCTCGATAATAAAATTCAATTAAATCATGTTAGTAAAAATAAATACTTAACTTTAGATAATTATGAGTAAAATATATGTATAAAAAGTTCACAAATTTTAGAGTGAACCATAAATAAAAAACTTCATTAGTCTATATAATTATTTATTATCAAGTATTCAAGGAATCAAGAGGAAACTGGCCTGATTCAATTAATCTACCAAAAATAGCTTGATACTTTTCAGCATCATTCGTATGAAGGGACTCTAAAAATTCCTTGAATACTTTAATTATGTCAATGCCATCTAATGGGGTATTTGCTAGAGGATCTTCAATAACTTCCTCATCATCTTGATCAAAAAACCCAGCATCTCTAAGTTTTGAGTTTTCTTGTTGCAAAAATTCCAAATACTCACTATTATAGTCTTGTGGTTCAGTAGAAATCTCGCTTACTTCTGCTTCATCTTCCTCAAAATTATTCCAATCGTCATCAAATCCACCAGCAGTAAAATCGACATCACTAAAGTTTTTACGCTTAGTTTCTAAATTCTTAATAGATTTAGGTAAAGTTTTGAAAATAATTGCAAGGTTAGAACCGATGTTCCCAATTATAGATTCACCAAGACTACTTAAAGCTTCATTATTATTAAGTAGGCTCATTAAGCCAAGAACAGAAAGTTTCAAATCATAAACTCTTGTATTTTGAGGAATAGAATTGAACCAGTTCTTAAAAAATGTTGATAATTCATTATCATTTTGCAAAATCACTAAAGTTTGATTTGTGTTGTAAACTAAACAAGAAAGAATAACATTATTAACACTGATGTTAAATGCACCGTTATGTTTATGTTGCTTTTCTTTTTTAAGATTGTTTGAAACTTTAGTGACAGTTTTAAGTAAATTTGGAATATATGGGATGGCTAATTCTCTTAAAGACAATACAAAAGTTTGAGCCAATTCACATGCATAAATTATATCATTGTAGCCAATTTGGGCATCATCACTATCAATAATAATATTAAAGATGTCATAGAAATTTTTTATTGTGTCAGGATGCTTTGCTAAATCTTCGTATCCATAAATAAGAAAATTTTGAATACATTGGATCAACTCTTCTACATACATCAATGCAATACCATCATTAAATGATTGGCATAATAAATGGAAACATTTCCACATGTGAGGTGAAATAGATCTCAACAAAAAAGTAGAGTTTTCCATAAGTTCTCCAATTTCAGCCAAAAAATCATCAAGTTTATTAGTTAATACAAACTCAATGGCAGGTTCAAAAACAGACTCTAATTGTATACAAGTTTCCCTGGAGTTTTCAAAGGATAATAAAACTGTTATCATTGTATTTAAAAAACCTGTAGCTGCCATTACTTTATCTCCTTGGTCGTCGTAGTCACCATCAAAGTCATCGATTTCGACTTTGGATGCCTCATTAATTTCAACAGCTAACCTCATAAATTGTTCAACTAATTGATACATTAAATCGGCACCAAAAGGTTGTAATTGTTCTGAGAAATTTTCAACACAATCTTGCATTACTACTGAAATGAGCTCATTATCAATCTCATTTGAAAGTTGTAATAATTTCGACATTGTTGGCAAAATAATAGTTGAAAGCATTTCCTTAAATTGAGGCATTGGTAAGAATGCTTGAATTGCCAATGCTGATTGAAGACAAACTGGTAAACTTGAATCTTCGGTATTTGTATCAAAATTATTAAGAATACCATGGAATAAAACAGAAAGTGCTTCATTATTTTGAAATTTTAAGTCGGAAAATTTCGACACTATTTCCAATGACCTTGCTTTCAAAAAATCAAATTTAGAAGATAAATTTGGAAAAACTAAATTGATCAAAAATTCTTCCATTTGATTATAAAATGCTGATTTTGGAAGAATAACATAATGCGAAATGCCTCCAAGTAATCTTAATGCACCTTCTTTCTTTTTAGCTATTTCTAATGTTTCTTCTTGGTTTTTTAACTGAGATAATTGAGTGTAAACAAATGTCATTATTGGCTCTAATGTAGTCTTTTTTCTTTTATCAACCAATGTTACTAATAAGCCAAGAGCGGCAACATCAGGACTATCAAATTCATCATATATATCAAAATTGACATGAATATATTCTTGGGGATCAACTTCAAAGGTCTCTAAAAGTCTGTCTGAAGGACAAAGAATTGGAAAAATAAAATGAGAAACTAAAGTCTCATAATATGGTTTAATAAAACCCCATGTAGTTTTTTGACTAACACAATGACTTAAAAATTGGAGTAAATAATATAATGATGAAGTACTTAACCATTTTTTATTAGCACACCATTGCTCAATAATTGATAAGTAATTTGGAACTAAATGTGGAATAAATTCGCCAATGAAAAGGTTATGAAATTCTGTATACTGGTATTTTTTGCTTAAACTCAGCGAAGCATATCTTGTAAATAGTCTGTAAATATTAGCAATTGACCATTTACAACATTTTGAAAATTGCATCATGGATTTTTCTTGTTCATTGGTAGCAGAGTTCAAAATATAGCTAGGTGTATCCATATTGATAATAGAAACATGAAATTGACCCCAAGATACTAACAACTCTCTTGATTGCAATACTACAGGAAGATCAAAGTAGGTAACAAACTTATAAACTTTAAGAATCAATTTCAAAATCTCAGAGGTAAATTCTGTGATACAATGCTGATTACTTATGATGGAATTACCAATATTAAGCAAATGAGGAAAAACTTGAACAATCATTGGGTCTAATTCTTTACTTCTATCTTCATTATTAACCCATCTGAATTTTCTTGAAATTTCGGCAAAGCATAATAACCCAGTATATAACTGAGAAAAGTCATCATCTCTTACTTGTCCTTGAGGGACTTGTTGAAGGAGGTTTCCAGTTTCACTTAATAATGATGGCCATTTACCAGGGAAGTCATATGAAACCAAAGTTCTTAAAACAGGGATTAATTGTTGCTTAGTAGTATATTGACTTTGAACAATAGCCTGCAAAATTCTATCTTTAACAACTGGTCTTTCATCGTTATCTACTGTATGTGGGCTTTCACTATTCCAATGTCTAATGATTCTGTTCTTGAAATATACTGCAACTGCCTGTTTAATACCACCATTAATAGTTTCTTCATTCGATGCAATAATATCAAGACAACCACCTAAAAACCCAGGTGTTACAGATAATTCACGTAATTTAGATTCAGCCTGGATTCTGATGTTTTGATCTGTTTTCAAAGTTGCAGAAAAGCATTCTAACAACAAATTAACGTCCATCTCTTTTATTATCTACTGTGTAGTAGTTGATATATTAGTTTGAATTACCTCCTGAAAAAAAAAAAAATTTTGTCTCACAAACGAATCCAGGTTATTATTACATTAGTAAAAACAATAATGTATAGAAAATGCATTGTTTAGTTGATTATTTCTCATATAAAAGCAATAAATCTGAAAAATATAATGCTACTTATTAAGATTCCTATATATGTAAATTTGATAATAAAAACTAGGCTCTAGTATTAAAAATTGCCTTGTCTCTTTGATTCTAGAGAATGTTCGTCAATATCAAGAGCATCCCATGGATATGCTATCCAACTATCAGGGAGAACTTCACCACAAATATAACGACCCTCGTCGAAAAGTTCTTGTGGTAATGTGGCTTTTTTTGGTTTGTCTTTATTATGAAGTACAAATATTGAAAATGTAGTAATCTCATCTGATTTACCAAGTTTCTTTTGTATATCCCTCACATCTTTTTCTAATTCTGTAAGAGCATAATGTAAAGTGGTTCTAGTGTCATCTACTTCATCAACAATAAGAACATTTTTACCGATTAAAGAATCAAAATGTTCACTTAAATTTCCAAAGTCAATCCACTGAGTACGAATAACCTCCTTTCCTATTTGCTCTACATTGTTGCCCATCTGCTCATATAATGATAAACCAATAGCTTGTATTGGAATATTTTTCTGCCCGTCTTGTTTTAAAAATGTTCTAAGAATTCTTGCAGGAATAAAGCCACCTCCACCAATAGCAATTATTAAATCGATTGGTCTTCCATTCAATTTAATTTCTTCTGCTGCCTTTTTGCATAGTTTGTGAATATTATTATAAGAAATATATAATTTTTCTGGTGCCATTTTCTATAGAGAGATCTATTTAAATTATTTAATCGAATGAATTAAGTTTTTATGAGCGCGCATAATAATAAAATTGACTAAGTAGATTCCATGTGTGACATTAGTCCTCAAGTTGATCCTCCTCAATAACATCCACACCATCAATTTCATCAATATTATCAACATTACCATCTTCTACACTATCAAAATCATCATTTTCACCATTTGCAAAGTAAAAACTCTCAGAATTTGTACCAACAGTAATGTTTCCTTCAGTTTCATCCTCTACTTCATCATTTTCTTCACTTTCTTCGTCATTGTTATTGTAGAGTGTTTCCCTTAATTCTGTTTGTGCTTTTAATAGTTGAAGTCTACCCTGGATACCTAATAAGACAGGCATGAGCTTTAATCCATCAGTGAGTCCTTGTTGCAAACTCTTAAGTGTTTTATTGTTTTGAGGTTGCTTTGCAATATAACCACCATGGGCTAATAATAACCACTTTAACCAGATAGATAATGCTGTGCTTTTTGAGGGATCGCGTGCCACCTCTGAACTAATGATTGCAAAAAAGACATTTATAGACTCTGGTGCGATATCAGTGGAAGATGAAAACAATTTTATCGTTTCTTTAATATTAGATTCATCATCATTAGAAGAGCATAAATCGAAAATTTTCTCTTTATCAATTTGGGAGTTATTTAATAATCTTGTTAACTTTTCAAAAAGTTCAGTTGATGCTAAATTATTTATTTCAATTGATTCCGGAATAATAATATTATTCTCTGCAAGCTCTGTAATATTGTTAGATTTATCTGAGTATTCTATTGGAACTTCTATAGGACCATTTGAATTAAATTTCCAATCAATAGTGGTAAATTTTGGTTCATTCATATCATACCAGACACCTATTAATGTTTCACCTGATAAGAAAATGCTTGAAAAATTAATCACGTTTTGGTGGTTAGTATAGATTTGACAATTAATGCCATTATCATAATTAAAAATTTGCACATTATTGCTTGTAAATACAGCAATAACCTCTTCTTTTTCATTTGAAATAACTTGAATATCCAAAATAGGAGATGATGCACTCAAACTCTCAGTAAATTTAGGGTCTGAAAGGTTATATATGTAAACATCAACCTCATTAACTCTAGTAACATAAATAATATTTGGATCAATATTAGACTGAATTATATTTGAAATAGCATTGTCAGTTTTTGATTGAGGGAATTTAGTTACTAAAGCTTTTCTTGGACTTTTCGAAATATCAGCTAAATATAATTGCTGGGATCCTAATAAAATAAATTGGGATTTAGAAGACTTTGATTCTTTACCATATCTCACTGATTTCAAAAAAGAAATATTCTTATCATCACTGAATTGAGTGCCCTTGATGAGTTTATTGGCAGAAAGTGATATTTCCTCGATTGTAGAATTTTCAGAAATACCATATATAGAATCATCATTAAATGACTGACTCAATTTGAACAACTCGTTTTCATTAGAAATTCTATTTACAATTTTATCGTTATTTGGAGAAGCTATCAAAATATCACCTCCCTTAATTGAGACGGCCAAACTGATAGATGGGATATCTTGATTATTTTGTACTTCATCTTGGTGGTTTCTTTTTGATCTTTTCTTAGTGGTACTGGAATCAGCTACTAAATTTGAATTAGTCCAACATGCATCAACTATGGATTCATCTGCCTCAAGTTCAATTTTTACTGTTGAGGACTCTGAAATGATGGATTTAGTAGACTTATTTTTATTTATAGTATAAATTTGTATTTCATTTCTCCCATTTTGGGAAATAATATTGGCAAAATAAGTTCTACTACTGTCTATACAACCCCTAAGTCCAGTCATCGAAGTTATCGTCTAATCTTTTAGTTACCAAAATTACTACCATAAATAAAAAAAATTTTGGAGAAGAGATGTTTTCTTCGCAATTAAAAATACACGACCCCCACCAATGTACAATTAAATACTATTAAAATATATACATTCAATACTATATTCTATAATTATTTTGCTTTTGACTCTTGTAATTCAATCATTTGTTGAACTTGAAGTTTACAGAGATCTTTCAAATCTTGAACATCGGCTCTCAATTCTTCTACTTGCTCTGACTTTTCTCCAATAAGTTCCAACATTGTTTGTTCTTTCATTGTTCTTTTTAGAATCTCTTCATTTAATTCATCTATTTTCTTATTTCGAGCTTCAATCTCATCATTTAAATTAATCTTTTTAAGTAATTCTTTTTGAATTTCTTCTTTTTCTATGCAGAGCTGATTGTTTTCATCTCTAAATGTATTCAATTCAACTTCTAATCTCCTAATATTTGAACTCATTTTACTAATAAATTGAATATTATTATGCATAGATGTATTTGGTATAGTTCCTGTAATACCCATACTACTGCTATCAATTTGACTCTTGTGATCATCTAATTCACTTTCTTCATCAATTTCAGTAAATGATAATTGTGAGTGATTGTGGTTCAATTCTAAAAATGAACTAACATCCTTAGAGATTGCAGGTGTAGTGGAAGATTCACCTAATTTTATATCAGCCCAGTTGTAATTTCCAGAAAACTCTAATACGCTGTTCGATGACAATGTCCTAGTTGAATTCCTTGGATCTATATTATATATATTGGCCTGGTTAATTTGAGAATTTTTAGTTTCTTCAATTGCTTCTGTTAGATTTTTTATCTTAAGATTCATATTATCACGATCTGCATTATATATTTGTCTAAATTTGCCAAATCTTTCTTGTTCCTCTTTGAGTTCATTATTCCTGGATTCAATCTGAAAATTAAGGCTTTTTACATTCTGCCTTAAGTTATCAATAGTTTCATTTGCACTTTTTAGTTCTTCAGACCGAGTTTGTAACATATTTTGAGTTTTTCTTAGCTCATTTGAGATCTTCTGGTTTCCTTTTTTCAACGAATCTAATGATGCAGTTAATGTATCTACTTTATTTAAGAGGTTTGATTCAGCTAATTTCCAAACTTCTTGTGATGATAAATGTTGCTTTTGTAAGTTATAATGAGTTTCTGATAACCTAACAAATTCATCATAATCAACCAACTTAGTAGAATTATTATTTTTTGGGTCATTTCCTGATGAAGAACCTGTAGATTCATTTTCTATCCTTAGCGATTCGATCTTGCTTTCTAATCTAGTGATTTCTTCATTCTTTTCATCTTTCAAAAATTTATTGTTTTTCTTCAAATCAATAATTACTTTCTCTTTTTGTTGTAATTCTAGAGAATGTTGTTTCTTTAGCATCTCTAATTGAATTTTTAATTCTTGATTTTCCTTTAAGGCCTTTTCTTTATTTACAGTCTCAGTATTCTGAGTTTTTTGTAATTCTTCAATTTTTTTCTCAAAGACTTCGTCCTTTTCTTTATTTAAAGACTCAGTAGCCTTTTGTAAGTCCGAAAGGTTTTGAGAGTAAGAAGAAATAAGATTTTCAACCGAGTTAAAATTGTGTAGTTTCAAAAAATCTTCAAGTTCATTAAGCTTAATAGCCATGTCATCGTTTTTCAATGAATATTCTTTCAAAGAAATATCTAAATCATTGTTCAATGATTTTAATTTTTTAATTTTATCATTTAATTTTAATTCCTTCTTTGATAAGATCTCACCTTCTTGAAGTAGCTGACCAATAGTATCATCTTTTTTTTGTAATTTTTCCATTAATTCCTTAATGCTATTCTCAAATGCAACATTAGACTTTTCAGATTTGTCTTGATTCTTCAATCTATTACTAAGATCCCTATTTTTTATATTCAATGCAAGAAGCTCCAGCCTTAATTGTTTTAGTTCATTTTCAACTGATCTTGAACTATAATCAACTTTATTTAGTATTTCTTTTTCGGTTTTTTCAGTTGAATTAAGGGCTTCGCTTAATTTAGGCGTTTCTGTTGTAGGAGAAGTAGTAGCTGGTGGTGTGGAAGGAGGTGTAGTCAGGGGTGATGGATCTTGCTTTTTAGATTTAACTTTAGCTGCTAATGCTAACCTTTCTTGTAATGTCAACCTTTTTCTTGTAGTCTTGATCTCAGTTTTAGCTGGGGTAGAATTAGTAGTTTCAGTAATTTCATTGTTTGTTTTAACCTTTTCAAAGCTTTCATTAATGAATTCTTTCTGACTATTGATCTTATTTTGAACTTTATTTTCATTTATCGAATTGAAAGAATCAATGTTCATATTTTCTTCATTATTTTCTTCACTTTTTTTTATATTTACAGGTTCCTCCTCTTTATTATGATCTTTATTTGTGCTATTTTTTATATCTGTTTTATCGTAATTCGCTGAATCATTGGAATTACTTACCTTGTGACTATCTTGACTTGAACCAGGATATTCATCTGATTTCTCGTTACAATTATCTTCCAACGCCACTAAAGACTTCAATTCATTCGAAGATTCAGAAATTTCACTTCCATTTACTTTTTTTTCCTGTGATATATTCTTCTTCTTATTATTCTTTTTGGTCATTCCTATCTTAGTTTCATCATACTTTTCTACTACAATTGAATCTAAACTCCTTGAAATATTTTCCGATAGAATATGCAGGATGTATATTTTTGCAATTTGATACTTTTTTGATATAGCGATCTATCTATATATAAAACATAAATTCTTTGACGAATGTCTACAAGAATAATAATATATAAGAATCAAATTTAAGAACAAATAAATTATACATTTTAATTAAGAGCTATATTTTTTTATGCTCTGGTAATAATACAGGATTAGAAGAATCTGATTTGATGTCGCTCAGTGGTGGGTTTAGAGTATACTTCGAAAGTGATTTGGAATAGTCTGATGCATTAACATCTTCACGAGGTGGTATGCTAATTGCAGGATAAGGCATTGGTGGTATTCTATCAGTGGGTTGAGTATGCTTATATGGAACTTGTTGCCAACCAGAGTATTGGTCAGGTAATGGATGATTCGATTTAAGCAAATGCATTGGAGGTGGTGGTATTGAGTGTACAGGTAGAATTGAAGGTGGGTAGTATGCAGTAGGTGGCATGTATGGCATTGCTTCTGGTTGCTGTACTGGAATAACCTGTTGGTTAGGGAGTCTATACCAGTAAGGGTACCCATATTCGACTCGAACTTGCGCTGGCATTTGGTTCGGCATTTGATTCAAAACCTGATTAGTTACTGGATAATATGCGGGTGATTCATTAGTTTCTTCAAAATGAAAATCTGCTTTAGACTTTCTTTGTCCATGTTTTTTTATGACTATATGTGTGTTTAAATGATTTAATGAACCATAACTCTTTGGACAACCGGGATATGAGCAGTTATATTTTCTTACTATTTGATTATACTTTCTTCTGAATCTCCTATTTCTTTTGTTTTCCAAATGATCAGGATCATGCTCGATATCTTGAACACTTAGTTCACCGTGTAATGGTGCTTTCATATTTTCACCAGATAAAGTGATTGGATTTAATTCTGGCGATCTATAAAGTGAGTTAGCAGGTGGAAGTCGGTTACTTGACTCTGGTATATCTTCTGGAAGTTTTGGTATTATTGGCTTTGAAAGTATCGGACTTGTGGTTTCAGTATTCTTTAGCTTATCTGAATCAATATTTTCATTAGATTCAGGTTTTGAAGTCAAGATATTTTCTCTTGTCAGACCAGATATACCTTGTGCATTAAGGATCAGTCTAATCGAAAAATTCTTATTTTTGGCCTTTTCAGATTGTGATTCATCGGAGTTTGATGGTTCTTCATCCGAACCAACCAATGTATTTGAAATTTCCCTAGGTTTAGTTGGATCTTCTTGTTCTTGTCGCTCTATGGCGTCTAACTTCGATGCCATTTTTTTATATTTCCAGTGTGTTGTAGAAAGATCATAAGTTTGTCCACTTGGACCGTGCCAAGTTGTATTTGATTGTGTGTTAATCAAAATATCTGATAAAGATTGTGCTATATGAATATTACCTTGGTCCACAAAGCCATTGACTTGTGAACAAGATAATAATTAAAATAAACTTAATACTGATAGTAGATAACTATCAGAGAGCCTGTTGGTATTTCTTTTAACTTAGTTTATAATTTATTCAGAAGAAAAATATAATTCTGAATACTAGCTTTACTTTTTGTAAATTAAAAGTTATTTGTTATGAATCCTTAAAAGAAAATTTATGAAAAGTACCTTGTTTTGATTCAGTATTTGTGGAATAAATATTAATGTGGTAAATATTTGTTATAAATATAGTTAATATAATAGTAGTTTATGATTAGCAATAAGACTTTATAATTTAAATACAATTTTTTTAATAGTATTGTAGATTTTTTCTTCTCTCCAAGACCAAGTGTGAATAAAAAATTTTAATCTAATAATCCATGCACCTAGCCAACCTTTTTGACTATTAAGTTTCACTAATCTATTGAGCAAGTTATATTAGACTACTATAATAAATATACTTTTATGTTAAAGTGCAGTTTATTTCAGAAAAATTGCTTCCTAAATGACACTGTTCAGCATTTATATTTATGGCCGAGATCACTCATATTTAAACTGCTCTGCAATAATATGCAAGTTCGCAGAGATTTTTCTTCCATATCGTCGTATCATCGTAGTCAAATTTTAGGTATATGCAATCCGTTATGCTGGTTAGCATTTTAAGAAAATATAATTAGCCTAACACGAACTACATCCTTCTAAACCTCCATATGAAGATACTCTATTATCTTACATAAGAGTTCCTAATTTTGAGTCAATGCAGTCCTCGTCTCAAATATGCTAATAGCAAACACCTCTATCTCTATCTGTCACTCCCCTGGTTTGATACGTACTTGAAACGTATTAAAGCCTGCAGTGTATTAAATTGAATAGTACGCGAGCCGCATAACTCGCTAATGCTAAAAAATTTGGGCAGTGCTGGATTGGCCAGACCACGTACAATTTGTGCTATTATGTTGGGGAAATCGCGACAAAATCTGCAGGCAAGTATGGGCTCAACGGTTCTGCCTGAGGATTCTGTAAAGAATGACACACTCGTCACATAAGCATTTGTATCATCATTCATAAATCATGAATGTAAAATATAAACTGCTGTCAAAATATTATATATTTAATAATTATTATTACAAGCATCATTCATATCATAAATGCATGTCCGCCTCACTTTAGGATTTCTTTATGACAGAATATTCAATTTGGTGCGTGATAAAGGTTAAAATTCGGACCTGTTAGACTAGTGTTCTGTTCTTTGTTAATAAAAAAAAAGCACATGATAACCTCACGCACTATGTAGGCAAGTCAGTTTTTTTGCGAGAGAGTATGGTTAAATTGGTAAAATGGTCTGTCATAAATTACGCGGGACCTGCGCACAAATATGCGTAAACTCGAAAAACCACACAAAATAGGAGAATTTACTGTATGGATATAAATCAAATAGGGGAAAGATGTCTACGAGCCTATTATGAAGGTTCATGCATTTTGATTAATTATCTTTTCTAGGTCATTCATATCCTAAAATAAAGTGTAAGGAAATAAAATTAGCTTTCCTTGGGGCGGTAGCAAGGGTTAAGAGGCTATAATTTAACTAATAATCGAAGAAAAAAATGTAAGAAGAGCAACTGAAACTCGGCTACAACTTTATTCGGCAAAATTTTAATAATGAAAGTATTACCTTATTAGTACGACATATGCCAAAACTTGCCGTATTTTTAATTCTATGATCAATTTAGTCGATTACAAGAATGTAGCTAAAAAAATAATTTTAAAAAGAAATTGTATTATACTCTCTAAAACGTATTGTTGCGCATTGTAGAGCATTATAGAGTGTACTAAGGTAAAATAAATAATTTCATGGCTAAAGATTTTTCTAAGTTAGTCTATCTACCTATCCCATCCGCCGAAAACACTTTTACAAATCGCGCGGACTCATGCGTGTGTCGGAATATTTGAAACCCTGAACATACACTAGCAAAAACATGATTTTCTTATGACTCTAGTGTATACAACTTTTAATAATTTAGAAAGGCGCAGGCAAATTTTAAATCTACAGAGGTCAGTTATAGGTGACAGATTGTTAATTCTTCGTTTCTTATATAAAGACTTGTTTTGGTTAATGCATATGTCTTTGGTATAGCCTATAATTCATGTAACTTATGCATATTATTGCAGATACCGTATGCAATTTGTTAATCAAATAATAATATGTGAATTTCTTTTTCCTTAGAAACTTATTATTTTCTTCAAATATTATATTATTTATCAATGCGTATTGTTAATGAATGCGTATTGTATTGCTCTAAAAATTAGTAAATTTTATGTAAAAATTTTCTATGTAGGTACAAAACAAAACAATACTAACTTGGAATTTTAACCTAGTTTTTCGAACACAAATCCAATGTAAAAGGCAACAGCCTCTTTCTCGGATCCTTCTGCACCATATTTACCATCAGATCTTTTCATTCCCTCAATTAAATTTTTATTAAGTTTTGAAAAATATTTAGGTATTTCTTCATTGAATATTTCAATAAAATTCTTTTTATACTTCAATGTTAGTCCATAGTCTTCGCATAATGATCTGAAACTTTCAAATGGAACCACATATTCAGGTACATCGTCAATAGCATCTTGTAGAAAATAATTATATTTATGGCCAAATGGTGGTCTAAAAATACCATCTGATGGGGTTTCATTGTCAAAAGTAACTGAATAGAGATCATTTCCAAACTTTTTATTACCCTTTTCCAAGAAATCATTTCTTAAAATTCTATCTCTGATAAAGTCAGATGATGGCATTGTTCCAATGAAAGTTCCCCCACTTCTTAATGATTTTGAAACATTAGTTAATAGATTTCTTGCTTTTTCTTCAGTTTCAAAAGAATAATGTAACGCAAATTGAATAGAAACGCTATCAACTGGGAAAAGATTATCAATTATGCCAGGAAAATTTGGCTCAAGTATATCAGGAACAGTATTTAAGAAACAATCACCAGTAGCAAAACATGCCTCGAAATTATACCTTCTAGAATCTCTATGTTTAGCATTTTGAGATACAAATCTTGCTTTATTTCTAGAGTATCTAGAAAAAGCTTCTTCAATCGATGCTTCAGATATATCTATTCCAATATATTGGTCTATTGCCACAAACTCATATTTATTCAAATCACCACCTTTACCACAACATAAATCTAAGACAGATGTCGGACCTGATGGATTTTTCTTGACAAAATTATTCAACAAAATATATTTTATAGCATTATTGAAATTTCTAAGCTTATAGATTGGGGAATTTGTACGAGACCCTTGATATCGAGATTGATGAGTACGTTGGTTGTAATGAGTACGAACAATACTGTTTATATCTCTTGAGTCCTTGTTTCGTATGTTACTTTGGAAAGTTCTGTACAGATTTGATGAATTAGCGATATCTAAGTTGGTATACGGCGCAACTTCGGAACTTGTTTCATTGACAGATAATGCCTCTCTATAATGATATTTATCCTCTTCCAAATCTTCATTCTTTCTCTTAATTCTACTATCAGTTGATGATCTTGATATATACTTAGAATATCTCTCATCTTTAGCATCGTTATTGCCTCTTGTTATATTAAGAGATGGTCTTGTACCGTATTTATCGTATTTATCAGTATTTTTACTTTTTAGCCAAGCTGGTGTATCTTTAACTTCTTCTCCATATAATGAAGATGTCTTCGTTTCCATTGATTGCAGCTGTTTTCTAGAAAATGCACTTGATAAATCAACTTCTGAGTCAGGCTTAATTTTTTTGCGGGCAGGCTCTTTTGTTTCAGATTCAGATTCATTTTTTACTTCACTCACATTATTTAGTGTATGAGCGGATTGATCATTAGTAACTTCCACTTTCTGGGTAGAATCAGTATCAGTTTCTTGGGACATGTTTAAATGATTTAGCGCTAACTAATTAATTATCTAATTATCTAATTTTCAGGTTTCCGATTTCCGCGATGCACGAATTGTACTCTATACTTAGAGAACATAAATAAGTCCTATTCAACGGTTTGAATAGGTGAGGGAATTAAGGCCGATGTCAATACCCTTTTATCAGCGGTGTGTTAAAACTGGATACATGCTTTTACAGTATCTAGTCTGAGAATTTTCTACACTGTAAGTCGATTTTTAGTCAACTTGCATACCCTAACTCGCATACTACTCTAACTAATCACCATGTCACCTAATTCAATTTCGGATGCATCCTCCCGCGCTACTTTTTTGTTATAATCTTTGCTCACAGTAGTTATGTCCTAGCCCAATGTTTCCATTTTCTGAGAAAACTGTGCTAACAAAAGAAGTAGTTATCTCAATTACTACTATTAAAAAGCCTATAAATGTATTTTTACCCTTAATATCACATAATTCCATATAAGGAGTTACCCAATTCTTTTCCCAGAATTGCGGTGTTTTTTTGTGATATTCCAATTTAACGCAATACCTCGTGAGATAATGAGTAACCAATGGATGAATTGTTGTTACTAAACCATTATCTTATATCACGTGCTATGGTTTGATATCATGAATTGATTGTATTATCCACAAACTACTAGCCACATATAAAATTGAGTTAACTATGATGATATGTTTATATATAGGTTTACTAGCCACAAATCATGGATTTTGTGTCACATTAATGAAGTATCTCCATGAAAGTTGCATTATAATTATAGAAGATTATTGGAATAAGTTTCAACAGGTTAGTTCTCCATATAAAATAAACTAGTTTGCGTTAATTTCTTCTTTAGTATTGGGATTTACCTTATCGTGTACTTAGATTAGAGCAAGATGACGGTGAACCAAAGTGAAGCCAGTAAGTATTCAGTTAATATTTAGAAACAAATTTATAGTGTTTACTAAATTATAAGTTTAGATGATTAAAATATGAATACTAACATCTTTTTAGTTGCTCATATTGTTAAAAATGTTGGCGGTACCGTATTTGTCTCTCAAGCAGCTAAATCTGTAGAGTCACAATTCACTAAGCACTTCACTGATGCTAAAGTTTTATTGGAATCTAATGATCCATTCGCTACTATCAGCAATTATGCACAAGAAAATGAAAGAGATGAATTTATAACTGTTACTACTAATGGTACTACTTTATTCAAGAATTTACCATTTTTATCTGACAATTCTTTCAAATCAAAAAAAATAGTTACTCATGTCGAATTATCTAACTTTGATTTCTCAATAATATTCAGTTTAAGAAACTTAAATTTTCCTGTTATTATTTCTCAGGATGCTCAAGAAGCTGCCAAATATGCAAAGGTTGCTTATAATTTGTCCTACTCCTTAAACAAAGCTGTTTTTCACTTTTTTGCGCCATCTTCATTGAGATCTAGTGAATCTTTCAAGTTTAATAATGATGTTCTTCTTAAAAATACAGATTTAAATGTTGAAGAAATATTAGAAAGCCTTGATGCTAAGGCTTTTACTATTGCTAACAAAGTGAAAAATGCCAGCGATGCTATTTTGTACTTGGGTCAATTAAGCGAAGAATTAATTGCCGCAACTGAATCTGAAAATGCATTATTAATTTCTGTAAGCACTTATCAACCATTCTATTTAAAGAACCTTTTATCTATAATTCCATCATCAGTGAGTACTTTGACAGTTGTTGTTCAGACCACTTCTCCTACTTCCTCCTTTTCCCCACTTTTATTGGACTTTTTTCAAGATTATTCGAAATACCAAACTTTGAAGAATTTTACCAAGATTGTTTCTGCTTCCTTTGGTTATATCAAAGCTGATAAATATAAGCAATCTGTTGAAAATGCATTGAAAAACACTAGATCTGGTGAGCCAGTTCAAAACTTATCATTTGGTAAGTTACAAACCGAATTGACAACTAAGTCATCTAAACAAAAAACCCAACAAGGTTTCGAAGCTATTCAAAATGCCTACAAATTGGAACAAGCTTACACTAAGCTTTTGCAACAAGTTAGTGGTGAAAGTTTAAACATCCTTAATGAATATCAAGCTGAAAATATTGGTATTGAAACTAACCCAGAATATGGTTTTGGATCATTTTTATTCGATCAAGAACAAAAAAAGACTTTGATTGACTTGGTATACAACGCCATTCAAAGAAATCAATTTTCTTCCACTGATAATACTACTTTGATCAAATTATTATCTGAATGGCTTGTTGCTGTAAGAGAATCTGGTAGTTCAAATGACGAGGAAGTTGCAGAAATTCTTAAATTATTAAAGACTGATAAGTCCGAATATTCTAAGAATATCTTAGATCTTGCTCAATATTTCAAGACTTCAAATAACTGGTTAATTGGCTCTGATGCTTGGTCCTATGATTTAGGCTCATCTGGTGTTCACAATTTAATTACTTCTGGTAAAAATATTAACATGTTAATTATTGATTCTGAACCATATGAATCAAAATGTGAAGCAAAGACTATTAATGGTTTCCGTAAGAAAGACGTAGGTTTATATGCTATGAACTATGGGGAATGTTATGTTGCATCTGTTGCTATTTATTCTTCTTACACTCAAGTATTACAAGCATTTATTGAAGCTGAAAAATTCAATGGTCCATCTATCGTTTTAGCTTACTTGCCATATCATAAAGAATCTGATGATACTTTGAAGATCTTAACAGAAACTAAGAAAGCAGTTGATGGTGGTTATTGGCCATTATACAGATATAATCCAAGTATTGAAGATGTTTCTGAATCTTTCAAGTTAGATTCTTCTAATTTAAGAAAGCAATTAAGAGACTTCTTAGATCGTGAAAATAGATTAACTTTATTAGCTAAAAGAAATCCAGTTTTATCAAGAAACTTGACTAGTAATGCAAATACCCAATTGAAAGGAAAACAAAAAGCTCTTGCTGATGAATCATTTGCTAAATTATTACAAGGTTTATCAGGTCCACCATTAACTGTTGCTTTTGCCTCTGATGGTGGTAATGCTGAAGCTGTTGCCAAAAAAATAAATAGACAGGCATTAGGTAGAGGGCTTAAATCTATTGTATTGGCTATGGATGATTTACTGATTGAAGATTTACCAAATGAAACTAATATTATTTTTGTCTCTTCTACTTCTGGACAAGGTGAATTTCCAACAAATGGTAAGCAATTCTGGGATGGTTTAAAGAATTCTATCGATTTAGATTTGTCTGGAATTAAATTTTCCACCTTTGGTTTAGGTGATTCCGAATATTGGCCAAGAAAACAAGATAAACACTACTATAATAAGCCAGCTAAGGACTTATATAGTAAGTTAAAGCTTTATGGTGGTATTGAATTAGCTGAAATTGGATTAGGTGATGATCAAGATGCTGATGGTTTTAATACTGGATTAAATGAATGGTTACCAAAGATCTGGACTGCTTTAGGTGTTGATGGTGTTGATGGTGTTGAAGAACCAAAGCCATTGACAAATGAAGATATGAAGATTCAATCCAACTTCTTGAGAGGTACCATTGCAGAAGGGATAAAGGATGAATCTACAGGTGCAATTAGTGCTGTTGACCAACAACTTACAAAATTCCACGGTATTTACATGCAAGATGACCGTGACTTAAGAGATGAACGTAAAGCTCAAGGTTTAGAGCCAGCCTATGCTTTTATGGTTCGTCTCAGATTACCAGGTGGTATTGCAACCCCTTCCCAATATTTGAAAATGGATGAACTTGCCGATACTAGAGGTAATGGTACTATAAAATTAACCACTAGAGCTACTTTTCAACTTCACGGTATTGTTAAGCATGATTTAAAGCCAGCTATTAGAGGTATGAACTCTGCTTTGATGGATACATTAGGTGCATGTGGTGATGTCAATAGAAATGTTATGGTATCTGCTTTACCTCATAATGCTACTGTCCATGCTCAAGTTTCAGAATCTGGCTCCCTTATTTCTGAACACTTATTACCAAATACTACTGCATACCACGAAATTTGGTTACAAGGAGAAGATGAATGTGATAAACCAGGTGATCGTGAAGCTTGGGAATCTCGTAAAGAAGGTCCAACAAAGAAGAAGACATTAATTGCTGGTAATGTATTGGCTGATGTTGAACCAATGCTCGGTCCATCTTACTTACCAAGAAAGTTTAAGATTGTCATTACTGTTCCACCATATAATGATGTTGATGTATATGCTCATGATGTTGGTCTTATTGCTATTATAAAAGATAATGTTGTTACTGGTTATAATGTTGTAGCTGGTGGTGGTATGGGTTCTACTCATAATAACAAGAAAACTTATCCAAGAACTGGTTCCATGCTCGGTTATGTCAAGAAGGAACAAGTACACATTGTATGTGAAAAGATTATGTTAGTTCAAAGAGACTTTGGTGACAGAACCAACAGAAAGCATGCTAGGTTGAAATATACTATTGATGATCTTGGTCTTGATGTATTTAAGTCTAAGGTTGAAGATTTATTAGGTTATAAATTTGAGGAACCTAAGGAGTTTAAGATAGAATCTAATGTTGATTACTTTGGATGGTGTAAGGATGAATTCGGTTACAACCATTTCACAGCATTTATTGAAAATGGTAGAATTGAAAATACTGCAGAATTACCACAAAAGACTGGTTTAAAGAAAATTGCTGAATACTTAAGTGACAAAAAATCTGGTGAATTCAGATTGACTGGTAATCAACATATTTTGATTTCCAGAGTTGATGATGCAGATTTAGCTAATGTTAAATCTCTCCTTTCTGAGTATAAACTAGACAACACTGATTTTTCAGGCTTAAGATTATCATCTGCAGCATGTGTTGCCTTTCCAACCTGTGGTTTGGCTATGGCTGAATCTGAACGTTACTTGCCAGAGTTGATCACCAAATTAGAAGACTCATTAGAAGAATTTGGTTTAAGACATGACTCTATTGTTATGAGAATGACTGGTTGTCCTAATGGTTGTGCTAGACCTTGGGTTGCTGAAGTAGCTTTGGTTGGTAAAGCATATGGTGCATATAACTTGATGTTAGGAGGTGGTCACCATGGTCAAAGATTAAACAAGATTTACAGATACTCTATTAAGGAAGACGAAATTTTAGAAATCTTAAGAGACTTATTTAAGAGATGGAGTTTGGAAAGACTCGAAGGTGAACCTTTTGGTGATTTCTGTATCAGAGCTGGTATTATTAATGAAACCACTGAAGGTAAGTACTTCCATGATGGTATTCCTGAAGACGCTTAATTTATATATATATATATTATTTTCTTGCATATATTTGAACATTATGCCTTATTGTTATTACTACAATTAATCTAAATTGTAATTCATTAAAATAAAATTGAATTATCATGTGCTTAACATGATTATCCTAAATATTTAGTCAATTTGAAAAGGATAGATATGTGTATTTGCTATTATCAACTATTCATTATATCATGGTTTTGATATTTGACCTCTGCTAGATGTAGTTCTTCTACTTGAATTTATGCTAGGTAATGTGCTATTTCTATAAGTTGCTAAGTGTAATTCCAGTATATCCTGAAGCAATCTTTTAATTGATGGCTTATGTCGTCTTTCCACGTCCAATACATCTTTAATTTTAACATTCCATAAAGTTACACTAACTGTGTTTAACCTACGAAGTACTTTATTTTCATACGTTAAAATATTTTTTCTTGAAATTGCCTTAAGATGCTCTATTTTAGCTTCATTTTCCTCCTTAAAGTGCCGTATTAACTTTTCTTTTTCTTGTTTAGTGTATGTCATTTATAATATCTTAAACTAACCATCAAGATTTCTTAAGATTTCTCAGAATAATTATCATATATAAAAAGTATAAATCCTGTATATTACTTTTTACAAAATTGAATACTTAAATTTCGTGGGTGGCAATATAATCTACTATAATGATAAATACGAGGTGGATTAAGCAGTTGTGACAAGTGATATATCTTTAAAATTGACATATTTCTACCTATAATTCTTTTTACTTTTAAGTTGCTTGACTCTTTGTTTTACAGAAATACATTAATAAATACAATTGAACAAAAATGGTGCTTGAAGCTACAATGATAGTCATTGATAACTCAGAATATATGAGAAATGGAGACTTTGTAACAACTAGGTATGATGCCCAATTAACTGCAACTGAGTATATATTTCAAAATAAAATTAATTCCAACCCTGAAAATACAGTTGGACTTTTGGCATATGGGGGTAATGGTCCTCAGGTTTTGTCAACATTAACCACTGATTTCGGTAAAATTTTATCTGGAGCCCATGATACAAAGATAGCCGGAGAAAACCATTTTTCCAATGGGATTCAAGTGGCAGCATTGGCATTAAAACATCGTCAGAATAAGGTGCAAAGTCAAAGAATTATAGTATTTGTTGGTAGTCCAATAAGAGAAACTGAAAAGGAATTGGAAAAATTGGCTAAAAAGATGAAGAAGAATAATGTTGCTATTGACATTATAAATTTTGGTGAAGAAGGCGTTAATACTGCAAAATTGGAAAAATTCAATTCAGTTATCAATAACCATGATAACTCCCATCTTGTTACTGTTCCACCAGGTCCAAAATTGTTATATGAAACCATTGCAACTTCTCCAATTTTGGTTGAGGAAGGCTTCGAGATGGGTGTTGGTGGCATGGATATGGATGGTTTTGGTGGAGGAGATATGATTGATCCAAGTATGGATCCAGAACTTGCATTAGCCTTGAGACTTTCTTTAGAAGAAGAAAAGGCTAGACAAGAAAGAAATGCTGCTGAAGCCTCTAAGAATGAGGAATCTAATACTTTAGATAAGATTGATGAAGGTTCTGAAGATAAAAATTAAGAAAAGTGATTCTTGGCTATTATTATTTTTTTCTATATAAATTTAACAAACATAGATTTCACGATTATATTATAGTGTAAAATTATTTAATTATTAAATTCTAAATGAAAACTTTAAATACATATTGGTTCTTCAATTATAGTCCCATTTCTCTCATTACTTCCATTTCATTAGTATACTCATCTTCTTCGTCAAAATTTTCTTCATCAGGCACCAGTATAACCTCATTATTAGATTTTTTAGTTTCCGTAAGTAAAATATTATCATCATCAGAGAAAGGATCATCAGAGTCTGAAAAATTGCCTGGATTAGTTTCTTTAGAATTAATATTATGATTATTTGTAGCTTCATTAGCTTCATGTAATAATTGTCCATTAGATTTTGCGTTATTCTGGTTCTTTGGAGAACCATAGAGTTCATTTTCATCAATATCATCATCTCCTATAAATAGATTATTGCTTGAAGTATTGTTATTGACATTCATAAAGCTCCAGTCATCATTATCATTATCATTAACTCCATTTTCTAAATGAACTTCACCAGAATTTTCATTTGTATTTGTAGTTTCGTTATCTATATTCACTTCATTATCTTTGTTGATTTTATTTTCATCTAAAAGTCCATTCTTCACCTTAAGTTTACGTATCTCCAAATCAAGAAGTTCTCGTCTATACAATTTTAATTGGCTTGATTTTAACCCAAGGGCTCTTATCAAAGGCAAACAATCTTTGAATCTTGCCTTTGGAAAAAGACTATGACACCAAAGTTGGTAAAATTGTAGTACTGAAGAAAGGTTATCGAACTCATTATCAAACTTAGCTTGTCTCTTTCTATTTGACGAATATTGTGGATTTTGAGACATTCTTTTAGCTAAATTCTTATCATTTCTTTTGATAGTTTTTGAAACCTTGCTATAGTTTCTTATTATATAACTCAATCCCTTGTTTTTATCAAATATTCTTTCATTATCTATTTTAGCTACTTTCGCTCTAGTAGTTAATTTTATTTGTTTGTCAAGGCCCAAAAGATCATCATCTCCATTTGCAAGTGCTTCTGTTGAAGATTTACTTTGGATTTCATTAGATTGATTTTGGCTTGGTAGACTTAATTCTTCCTCCAAGTCCATATTATTCTTGTTAGATATTATTTCTAAAATGTTATATAATTAAATGTCAATAAAGTGAGAACGCGTCTTTTTTTTGTAAATTTTTTACTGAATCAAATTTGGGAATTTTTACATACACTGAATCCAAATATTATTTAATAAATAGTGTCTACTGGTGAGTCTCGATTTAATTTATTAGACGATTACCTCATAATGACCTGACTTTCTTACGAGTTTTAGTTATGATGGAATTTGTTGATTAGATTGTTGATTCTATCCATACTACTTTCGTCATTTTCATTAGTCATTTGTTGAATTTGTATAAATTGAGAAAACTTCAATTAAAGCCACTATTTCAATGAATAAAAATACATCAACATTGAATTTTTTTAAAAGCACTAACTAAACTTTGAAAAAAGATTTACTTTGTGCCATGTAGTTTCACAAAATTCTATATTTTTAGGTTGGTATATTCGTATCTCTAGTTTTAATTAGTAACTATATGATGTATAAAAGCCGTTAAAACTACTATAAAATGCTTGGGTCTGGCCAAATGCCGACTCAAAAAAGATGTTAAGAGCGACTTCTAGCCATATTTGTATCATAATTAAATATGACGTATATTGCATATGCAAGTTTTTTTAAAGGAGTTAGGCATATATAATTATGCCGACGCTATATTACACAACATATACATCCGGTACTAATAATAATAGGAACACCGGTATTCCTAATTGTTAAATTTCAAGCATTCTTCTAGACTATAACATTAAAACAAACTATGATTCAACAAACAATTTGAAACAATTATGTCTGCAGAGAATTATTTGCAACAATTCTATATTCAAATTTCTCATTATTCTGCTATAGAAGTATGAGTATGAGATCTTTGAAATTATGGTTAGTAATCTATAATATGGCAGGAAATTTTGCTTAGTTTAAGCAACTTGTGTTAACTTTTTTACGTGTGATCATAATGGTTCCGGTCTTGGATGCTTTCCGAGGTATATGGAGAAACTACATAATAAAACTAGAAATAGAATTTGATTAATAGCAAACTGAGTTAACAGATTTTGTTTAAGCCTTGCAGATCTTATATGCATTTGCCGCATATTAAGCTCGGAACCCATGGTTTTTACATTTTAACTGTATAGAATATATATTGGAACACAATCACAAAAATAGAATTGCTTTCACACAAATGCATATAATCATTTATATGTCTTTAAATTTACAGCAAATAATTGAATCTGATTAACCAGTAATGCTAAATATTTTACTATTTGCTTTGGGTAATATTTTTTGTGGTATATTCCCGTTGTTATTAACTTTAAAGGTTTTAAACGGAAAATCCCATGATGGTATTAGTGCCCAAGTTACATTTAATCAGACACAATATTTACTCAATTATTGGATCTGCTACATAGTTATACGATTTATTCAACACAATTTACTACTTAATACAGTATCACGATTAGGAATAGGGACTGTTATAAATGCGATGTTTTTAATATTGAAATTCTGGCTTTTTTACGGTCATGGGTGTTTATTCTTCAATTACTACTACGCCAAAAATTTGGCAATGGGAATATTAGGAAATAATTGTAGTAGCTTTGACGTGTTTGAGACAAAAGTAGTTGAACCGTTCGTTCGAAGTATGGTGGTAAAAAACCCGCTTGTTGTGCTCTTGATAAATGCCATGAATAAAACATTCGGACATTTTAAAGCAATCAATGATATTTTAAGCGAAGTCAGTTATTTCTATCTTTCAATTCCTAATAATCAAAGTTTTCTCCAATATTCGTTAGATTATATTTGCTATATTGATACCCCAGCTAATTTAAATGGATTTATTGTTAAAACTAAAGAAAATATTAATACTTATTTTAGTATGTTGAATATAGGTACCCTGCTTAATGTTAAACCAACTAGAATAGTTCAAAATGAAAAGGAGAATATTCCATTACATTCTTTTCGTTGGAAGGGGAGACGTCCAAGTAATTCACCTACTAGATGTATTTCTCCTCGAAATGTAAGCGGAGGCAATATACCAGAAAAATATAAAATCAGACATGTTCCTAGTGAACCATCATCACACATAGCATCTCCAAATTTGCATATAAAAGTAAAATCACATTCGAAAGAAGAGGACTTACCATTTCCACTATTACATTTAGAAAAAAGGTATAGTCCTGTACTGCAGACACACCAAGGAAGAATTACGTCAAATTCTAAATCTAGCTCAAGAAACTCACTGAACTGTTCAAGTGATGCACCTTATCCAGTTTCAGAAATCAATAATATCTTTTAGAATAAGGTGATTATATATCTAAACTAATAATTTATTTATTATATTCCCCCCTAGCATACCTTTCTTATAATAAGATTTTTTGTCACTATAAAATATATTATTAGAGCGCTCTGAAAAAAAAAAATTATGTAACATCTTTTATGTATTCTGCAGAGTATTTGTCAAGTATTAATACTCTTTCTATATTACTTGATTATTCTGAAACAATCAGTGATATTAATGGATTGAAATTAATTGGACTGAATCAATTTAGACTTAAAACTGAACAAAACGAATATTTAATAAACCTACCAATCTCAATAAATGCCCTCAAAATTAATAGTATTAACCAGGTTAAAAATTGTTTATCGTTGAAGTTTAACATACCACTGAAAGATGATTCTAATAAAGAAAAAACAGCATCATTTGTAGGTTCTACAGATTTTTGGTGGTCATGTTCTGATTTGAAGAAAAAAACACCATCAAATAATAACACTAATGATTTTTATTTCAAATGTATCCAATGCTCCACATCATTAATACATTCGACTGAATACAAGTTTTTGGATATGCCATCAGAATATTGGTATGAATTGATGGATATTTGGCATTGTCATAAACCACATATAAATGATCTGGATTCTAATAACAATAAATATGATGGTAGCCTTAACCCACATAAAAATAACATTATTCTTGGAAGTTTTTATCTTTTGTCAAACTCTAATGATATGACCTCTGTATTAGAAAATAATTTAAATACTCTACATTGTTTAAATTGTCGAAAAGAGCTAGGTATAATTGAAAACGGAAATAATAAAATTTTCAAGTGGAATATCATATTAGCTTTTGAAGATAAGGTTGAATACTTTCCTAAATATCTTTATATTTACAATTTAATCATGGACAAGATAAATTTGTCGGCAACGAGAAAATTTAAATTAAAAATAGATTCTCTAAACAAGTGGTTGTATATTTGGGTCATCAATGTTGGTATAGACGTATCCGTTAATGGTGAATTGCTAGATAATTGTTTAAAGGTATTATACTATTTAGGGGAAGAAGAAAAGGACTCAAGCTTTTGCCACGAAAGTGTAGAAATTTTAAAAGCTCATGATGAAATTGCAATTGATTTTGTGAGGATCTTAAACCAATTTAATGAATATTTACCGGGGTCAAATAATCTGATGACTATTGCTGATAATGATATATTAAAAACATATTCTATAAGTTATGTATCTCCTCAATTAAGTTAAATTTATTTAATTAAGTATCAGTTTCACTATTGGTACGATCTGCTTTCTTGATGCGGAAGTATTACCTTGGTTGAATATTTTGAGAATACATCCATCTGAATTAAGGCTTGTAAGCCTAGCTAAAATTTCTTTCTTTTTGTAAATTATAGGATCTAATATCAATTCATTGTTTGCCAATTCATTTAACTTATCAAAAATAGCTGCATTTTTATTATCCAGTCTGTAATAATAGCAAAACTCTCTTGTAAAGAGATCAGTTGTATTATCTGTGTAAGAAGTTGTAAAAACTAAAAGGTCTAAATTCAATTCATCTATCATTTTTTCCAAAGCATCTATAATACTTTTATTACTAAATTTTTTAAAAATCCACTTTGAGGATTTTCCTATAGAACTAAACCCAACTTTAATATTATCTCCAAATATAAATTGTTTAAAGTCCTTCTGTAAAATATCCATAAATGAGAAACCTTCTAAATCCTTCTTTGCTTGCTTTAAATCTTTATAAAATAAAACAATATCCTCTTCCAAATTATCGTTATTATTTAATGAACTTGTTCTAATTTTTTGATTCAGGAAGTGTCTTTTATAGAATTCAAATGCAGTAACATCGCCATTTTCAACTTTCAAAGACATATTTGAAGTATCAATTAATAATGGGCCAATTAACAATTGAATTATTTCTCCTTCTTCAGAGGTGAATAAATTAACTTTTTCATGAAGCTTTCGATGCCAGTAATTGAAGACAAGTGATGAACATGATCCGCATGTTTCAATTATTCTTGGTTCAGCATTTAAAAATACATTTTCATCTTGATGGTGATCAATTATACCAACAATATCCACTCTACCTTCGTTAAAAGCATTTTTAATTGTTTCACCCTGAATATTACAATGATCAACTAATATCAATTTGGTTTTATTCATACCATCTGTCAAGGTCTTGAAATCTTCAATAAAATAAAGAAGACTTTCGTTGATTGAATGCTTATTTAATAAATGTGTAATATCTCTTCTTAATTTGAAATGCTCCCTTGGGATATTAATTAAGGGAATTACATACGAAGAATTCTCGATATTATTAAAATAGCTATAACTGATTGCACTTATCACTGAATCCAAATCAGCAGACTGGTTACCAGTGACAAAACAAAAAGGACCCTTTATTTCCTTAGAGTCTATCTTATGTCTTAATTTTACAAGGAATGATCTGACTGACATAATTAATATCAAATATAATAATATCTAACAAAATAATTGGAATTTTATTTTTTTAGCATGTCAATCTCATTTTATTTTTAAGACGCGGTACTAAAAACACTATATATAAACTACTTAGCATAATGTAATTTAATGTCAAACCATTGTCTCTTTTGGACTTCTTCTGGAGGGATAGAAATATCACCATAAGTAATAGGACTAAAGTAATAATAGAACCAAACAATACCAATTGTACAAGAAGATACAATAAGAATAAGTTTGGTATTTCTGTGGCGGAAAGTAGAACTAGATAAGTCGGTAGCAGCAAAGTCTACTAATCCCCCAGAGAATAAAGCAGCTATTAAATGGGCAGGTAAGTAGTGATGCAAAAATTTCTGTCTATTCATTAGATAGAATGGGAAGTAATGTGCACACCAACCAATAAACAAGAAACCTAAAGTATTGTATAATTTACTTCTAGATTTTTCAGATAAGATGATAATATTACGACGACGAGTAATTTGATCAGCTAATAATAAGCCAATATAGATTGATAAGAAGCAAACTTGTAACCAGAATCCAACAACATTTCCTACGAAGAAAATTTGCTTTTTTGACTCGTTGTCATTCCAGAAAGAAACACCAGATAAAGCTAATGGCCAAACTCCTGGTTGAGAAGCAAAAGGATGCTCAGATGATAATTGATTATTGTGTTGGAACATCAACATCTGTAACTCCCACCATTTCTTTAAAAATGGAATTTTCTTGATAACCTTAGGAACATATACATTTCTGGAATCATTCTCAGATAAGTTAACAATTTCATCAACAGTCCAAATATTATCAGCATCTTGAACCTTTTTATTACCACTAACTTCTTGTTGGTTCAATGCCCATTCAGGTAAAAGCTCGTCATCATGGGTCCACATAGCAACAACTGTATCAACATGAAGAATTTTAATACCTAATGCCTTAGATTTCAATGCCTTTCTTTTGTTCTTAGGACCAGATCCAGATGTAGCAAGACGAATTCTAAATAAAGTTTCATTAAAACGATCTTCTGCAACTTTATCATAAGCAATTGTGAATTCTTCATTAGTGGCTAATAAAGGCGAGGCAACATCATGGGTTAATAAGTAACCACCAGTTCCAACATGTCTAAGTCTAATAATATCATTAGTATAAACGGTCAGTTCAACGTTATTAGAAGCTGGTATTATTTGCCATTGATTATTGATATCTTGGGCAGAGTTGGCATTACCCTTGATACATGTAACTTGTTGAGAATTTGAGGAAATTCTACCATCCTCATAACGTAATGGATATTGAAGTTGGTGTGAATGTAACAATGCACCTGTGTCCTTATGTTTGAGTGTAATAATATCGTTATATCTAACCTCTTTTGAAAGCCTGTCCATTTCAGATTCACCTAATGTTTCTTGGAAATCGGATGACATGAAACTGTCACCAGGACCAGACTTGATCAAAATTTCAAAATGGACGTAGAACCAGAAAAGGTAAATAGTAAATGGAACAATTATCAAGCACCATAATCTAGCAAAGAAATGCTTAGCTAAATCTTCAACGCTCAATCCCTTTTTGTAATCGAGGAGAATCCATAATTCATGAATAACGGCAATACCAATCATTACATATGTGAATACACCAACATATTTGGTAGAAATTACACAAGATAATGAAAAACCAGTAGCTGATAACCAGATCCACCAGTAATGACTAAATGGTTGTTTACGATAAGTAGAGAACTTGGCGTAACAAAAAACGGTTAAAGCAACACTTAATATTAAGGTTGCGTCTAACAAAATAAGCCTAGAGTCAGTAATATGAGCATTATCAAAACAAACCATAATACTTGAGAGGAAACAAGCTGCTGCAGAAAATCCTAAAGTTTTCATTGTATAAAACATGATTGGAACAGTAACCACACCTTGAATAGCCAGAAAAGTTCTATAAGCCACATATGGAACGTTATTACGAATATAATCATCTCCGATGTTATCAAACTTAAATGAACCATCATATCCAATAATATATCCAACAAATGCAATCAACAACTTAGCAAATGGTGGATGTAAATCAAAAAAATATGTGCGTTCTAAATAATATGAGGCAAATTTACCAAAGTGAACTTCATCAAAAACAACAGTATTTGGAGTTCCTAATTTAATAAAACGTGTATATATAGCAAGAACTGTAACTGTAATTGCAGCAATTAAGTATTTTGAGTCTGGCTCCTTGTTATTTGAAACAATTCCACTAACATTAGAATCTTCTTCTTCTTTAAATTTAGGAGTACTGCTCAATTTTTTTCCCCCTCTTTTTCTAATTGTTTGAGACATGTTACCAAAAAAGCGTTAACTGATCACTTTCTTAATCAGAAAAGGAGAAAAGCAAATATGTTGAAGTAATGGTGAAAATAATTCGTATTTAATTGTCATTAACGAAAATAGAACACGTCAGATTTTTAGTTATATACAGGTATGTTATTTTCTGGCTTTCGTTCTCTTTTGGTAGCCACCTCTTCCTTTAATTATCGGAATACTACTACTACTACTAATTTTAGAGTTTGAGCCTTGAGTAGGCCTTATAATATGAGAATTTGGTGTTTGTAATTGTAATAATGGTTTGTTCCATGATGGTAATGACGGACTTGTAGATGTAGTAGACCTTTCATTGTCTTCATCAGATGCGCAATTCATTGTGAGAGATCCATTGGCTCCTGGAATGGAAATTGGTTTTGTTGTTGTTAAATGCATAATTCTGGAATTCTTTTCTTCCAATAAATTTTCGTATTTAATAATTACTGCATTTAGTTCTTTGATCTTCCGTTCGTATTGTACTGTGAGAGTATGAATACTTTCATTAATTTCTGTTCTAAAGTTATTAAGCTCACTATTTTCACTTTTTATTGACAAGTTACTTGAATTATGATTATCTGTTTTATTTAAAAGTTTAAAATTTTCTTCTTTTAATAAAGCTAATTCTTCAGAAATAGAAAAAATATGTTCATCACGTTCTGCTAGCTTCTGTTCGTATTCATCAATCGACGTACCACTGGCTATGAATTTACTGCTATTAATATCCTCTCTCGGGTTGCTGATGGCTATTTCTCTTATAGGTTCAATTTCTTCGTCTATCATTACTTCATAGTTGGTGTTAATATTATCGTTCTTATTGCGATTTTCTTTCTCAAGTAATACATTTTCATCAATAGCAGATCTTAACTTTTGTTTAAGCTCATTATTCTCATTTTGAAATGTAATTAATAATTTCTTTAAATTATTAATATCTATCTCTTTGGTTGCTATCAAATCTTCTTGTTCAATTCTTAATTTCTCTATAGATTTCATAAGGTCAGCATAATCAATTTGTAAGTTTTTCAATTTCAACATATTATTTTGATAAATAGCTGAATGACAATATGCATTGTCCTCCTTAAGCATTTTATTCATTTGAAGTTTTAGTAAGATATAATTATACTTATTTAAATATTTCATATAACTTGAAAATTCTAATTCATTTTTTAATAATAAAAGCTCCCTTTGGTAGAAATCTATTACGGTTCCACTTATATCATTATCTTTTAGATTAGCAGTTGGATTAGACAATGACAGGCCACTAATTGAGCCCTTATGAACAGTTGTTGTCTCTAAAGAAATAGTAGGTGAAGACATTGGATTCTGCATTAATAATTCACCTTTGTTCTTTTCATTATTAAAATAGTATGAACGTTTTCCTCCATTATCGATAGCCGTGTCATATGAATCATCTGGTTTTGGTGCATAGAGTTTTTCATGTGTATTGAATAAATCTGTTAGAGGATCGATATTTGATCCGCTTGATACCCTTAATAGAGGAGATGTTGGATTGCTTCCAAGGCCCCAACTGGTTTTTCCCTGAGGATCCAAATCATTGCTTTTTGTATCATCATCCAGTCTTGAATCCTTTGAAGACACATTGCAGGATTTTGCTTTACTAAAATTGACATCTTTAAATAATACATTCGGTTTTCTCGGATTATCAATTGCTAAATTAGCCAGAGTTAAAGATAATCTTTTATTTATTTCATTACATGCTCTGTGCGATGAAAACTTCTCAAAAGGGCCAATCTTTTCGTCCATGAACATACTGTTTTCGGCAGACGAATTTCTTGAATCGTTATAACTTTTCAAATAACCATATTTATTTGACTTGAATTCAGGCTTTAATCTGTTATAGGGAGAAAATTGTTTTCCAGTTTTTTCCCAAATTGCTATATCATTTTCTGTTACATTTTTGGGTATTGTGATGATTAAGTTAGGGTTTAGTCTTAAGCATTCAAGTATTATATCTTCTGAACTATTTAAATAATTTTCTTCAATCCAATTAAGTGGACTTTTTAATTCATGCTCTAGTGATATAACATTATGTATCATTAAATTTGGATGTAATAAAAAAGATCTAAATAGAGTGTTAGATTTTTCTTTTAAAATATTTTCCAATTTAATTGAATTAATTTCTCTGGAATTTAAAAGCATGTTTATTTTATTAAATTTCTTTATGTCGAATAATTTATTAGGATATTCCTGCAAATATTCATATGGTTGTTGGCAAAACTTAATAAAGTTTTTAGGAAAAAGAGCGTACAATAATGTAGCAAAATGCAGACAATCTAATTTATTTCCAGAAATAGAAGACAGTGGTTCAGGTTTTAGGCAGTCCCAATTATTATTTTCATAAAGGGTAGACAGTATTAAGTCGGTTCTACTATCTATAGATTGATCTAATTCCAACCAACAAGTTAACCTGAAATATATTAAAAATAAATCCGAAACATACGGACGTAATTTGTAATATACATTGGGTATTATCATAGATAGGATATAAGTCGTTGATAATATACAACTATCGCTATAGTCATAAAACAAGGATTTTAATAAGTTCTCAAATAAGGATGTGTCGCTAATAGCATTAATTTTCGTTATTGGAATTGAAACAAAATTGGAAATTAAAGTTAAAATTCCAAGTCTATCTGATGGTATGAGAAAGTATTTGTCAAGTAGCTCAAAGTATATTTTATTTTTCTTTAGTCCAAATTCAAATAATAATTCCTTGCAATTTCTCTTAATTAACCTTAACCTTTCATGGGTAGTTTGCTTTTTTAGTTCCTCTTCTGATAATTCTATATTAATCAACTTATATCGACTCCTCTTATTTCCAAGGAATATTTGAATTATCCAATCCATTAGCTTCAAACTCACACGTTCTTTCAGTTCAATGAGAGATGTATCCTTAGATTCTATAAAGAAATTTCCTATCTCCTTAATTAGATCCCTTGCTTTATTTACAAACTCATGATCATACCCTGCACTGTCAACTGCTGGTTTTAAATAAGCTTCCATCCAAATATCTATCTCTTCTTCCTTCAAAATAGAATAAAGCTTGGTTAAAATTGTTAAAAAAGTAATCTCCTTTTTAAGATTAGAAGATGGTTTGATATTCTTATTATATTGTCTAATTAATTCATCATTAACACTAGAAGAATTTTTTATTATGTGCAAGGTATTCCGTTTTTCTTTCATTAATTCTATAATCTTATAAAGATCACTTAATTCAGAATTAAATTCTTCATCTGAGCCTTCATCATCCCATTTATCAAAAACATTATTTAGTGCCTTACTTAGGGATTTCAATGATCCATTCATTGTGGTGCAGTAATCACATTAAGCTGCTAACTTAGTATGGATTTTATCAATATTCGGGTCCCTGCATACTAAGATAAGTTAATAAAGATAATTTGTTTACAATTAGTATTGATTTAATAGCTAACAAAACAATGACCTATATAGACTTTATTAACCAAGTTGATACATTTACTTATGAAAAAGATCATAATTACTATACATTGATAGCACATGATGGAAGAACAGAAATTGGATATCTTACAGCACAAATTGTAACTTTTTTTGAAAAGAACAACGCTTTTTTAGTAGATCATTTGACTAAGTCTGTCACCATTAGTAAAGAAAATGATTCTCTAGAAAAGAGAAATACTTTATTTGCTAGAATTGGTGAACAATGGCGTAAGCTTCCTGAATTTAGTGTATCATTAGATAAAGGTTGGAGGAATGAACTTTATACAATCTACAATCCATCAAGTATTCCATATATGCAAGTAGAAAGAGCTCTCTCTGTATTACTTGGTGTAATCACATATGGTGTTCATATTAATGGATATGTTCTGGAGAGGAATACTGTTGATAATAAATTAAAGTTATGGATCCCAAGAAGATCATATCAAAAACCAACTTATCCTGGGATGTTAGACAATACTGTCGCTGGAGGTTTAGGATATCCTTATGGTATCTGGGAAACTGTAGTCAAGGAATGTTATGAAGAAGCAGGTTTGGAGGAGGATTTTGTTAAGAAGAGCACTAGAAGTGCTGGTGTAGTGCTGTATATGTATCAGCCGGATGGACCAGAAGGAAATGTCCAACCCGAAGTTGAATATATTTTTGATATTGAATTTCCGAATGAATCAGATATAGTACCAAAACCTATAGATGGTGAAGCACAAGATTTTAAATTAATGTCAGTGGATGAAGTATTACAAAGGGTCAAAAACAATGAGTTTAAGCCTAATTGTACCTTAGTAATAATAGATTTTTTGGTTAGATTTGGATATATTACTCCTGAATCAGAACCACATTACCTTCAATTAGTTGCAAAGTCACATAGACGCATGCCATTTCCAACTTTATAGATCGTATATTGATAAAGATAATTACACAAAATTATATAAAAATATTAAATCTACTTGATACTTTTTGATCTAAGAATTTTAAAGTCTGATGGAAGAAAATAGTAGATATAACTCTCCAGAAATTGAGGCAGGATTAGATATTGATTTATTATTCAATAGTATAACTGAATCAATTTTGTATGAAGAAAAATCGAAATCATTGAAAGGCTTCAGGAGCAATGATATTAATGAATTTTCTAAGATATTACAAGAGCTGCAAGAAATCTTTAGTAATATTATTGATATTTTAAAAAAACACCCAGTTGAAAACCATCAGTATCTCTGGATTTATTTAATCTCAATCATTAGCTCGCATATATTGGAGCTTAAAACTTATTATGTTAATACATTTCAGGATACACCCGCTTCAGATGAAGACATATCAGTTCATCTACTAGTTGTGGCTAATTTGAAGAAAGAAAGTGAGCATTTAGATCGTATATCTTATCAATTCTTTAATCATAAAGATTTTAAAGTAGAACAATTTTTAAAATCATCCAAAATATCAACAAAATTATTTAATTTGGTGATTCAATTATTACAAATTATCGTTATAGATCAAACATCAGATGTTCAGTTAAGTAATAATACATTTAATGCTTTGGATCACATTGATAATTTTATTAAGTTATTATATTCATTTCTTTCTGGCTTGGATAAAACAAAAAAAATACAATATATATACAAGTCATTTTCTATGCTAACACATTATATTAAAGCAATTTATTACTCTGGTTCATCACATTTGCTTAAGCTGTTTTTTGAACCTGAAAATTATTTTATTCATCCTAAGTTAGGAATTGAAGTTATTAATAATGGTTCTGTGAACTTCATTGACATTATAAATTTCTACCGATATACTGCTTTTAACTTATTAATTATCTCGTTAGATGATGAAAAAAAGATATTAAGTAACTACAATATAGAGGCGAATAACTACTTTATCGCTTTGTTCAATATTCCTAATTTAAGTACAGAAAGTTATGTTACATGGGAGGATAAAAATATTATAAAAGATAGAATCGTGAATCATATTGAGAGGCAAGAAATTTCATTAATGTATATCTTAAATTATTTGTTGAAATTAACAAATTTAACTCAATTAGTCAAATGTCAGAAATATTTTGTGAATGAGTTGAGTTATTTAATAAGTTCATTGAGTGCATCATTAAGTTCTGACATTAGGACTGCTTCAATTTCAGGTATGTCTCTGTCAAGTTATTCAATATCACAAATGCAATTTAATCATCAAGGATCTACGTTATCGGTTAATGGCGATATCCTGTTTAATTTTCTTAGTAGTATAATTACTAATGGAAGTTATAAAGAGAAGCACCAATTCATTGTAAAATTTTGTGAACTTTTTAATCAAAGACAGCTAAATATACCAAGGATTGTCAAAGAATTTTCGTTGGAGTCTATTCAAGAAACTTCTTTTTTTCATGTTTATTCCATGATAGAGGGTTCTAAATATCCAGGGAAAATTACATATGTCAAGGCAATTAACAAGATTACGAAACTATTAATTTTATTAAGTATAAAATACTTATTTTCAACTGGAGGTGTCAATGAATATGATGAAAGATATTTAAGAAAAATATTCAACTTAAAATCACCTATATTTACTTCATTAGAAGTAAAGGATTTAATAAGCTATCTGACATACAAGGATGATATGGGTAATACCATTATAAAATTTGGTCAACTCTCTACAATTTCCAATGACAAAGATATATCCATTGCTAATCAATTACGTATCTGCGAAATGCTGAACGATTTGGAATATATGACTAATACTATTAAAATGAGTTCACTACCATATTAAAATGAATAGTTAATACGTTTATACATATTAATAAATAGGTTAATAAATAAGTTTAATGTTATTATGTATATCAACTAAGATTAAGTTCCATCAGTTTAATTTCATGAAACAATTTATTTGTGAATACTTTTGCAAAATATATAAATCACATTATTTTTTAGTGAGGCATCTAAATATCATTTGGTTAATTATTTAGCCAATTAACTCTTGTAACCCTAAAATATCATTATGGATAAGTATTAATGGAATACTCTATGTAATTCATTTGTTTTCTTATTGCCATAAAGTCATTTTCCTAATAAAGCTGTTCAACTTGTTGGTTATTCAAGTTAGATTTTTTATCTAGAGGGACCTTTTCACTATTTTTTGTTTAAATTATAAATAAATAAAATTTTAACTAAACTTACTTAATTTCCAATATTAATATGTAGGTTTTACTAAAATATAAAAAGTATATGGTTTTATTTTCCCATTTTCTGATAGCAAATCATTATTATGCCTTTGGTACTAATTTATTCAACTTTTTAAAATTAGATCTGAACATAATTGGCCTTAAAATAACTGGTGAAATATGGAATTATATTTTAGTGAAATAATATGTATAAACAATATTAGTAGAGGCTATAAGTTATTTATCATACCCTGACTGTTATGAGAGTTTAAAGCATAATTTACGGAATTAAATAGGTCAATATATAGCAAGTTTCATCGTTGAATAATTAAATCTGATATTACTAATTACTAAGCTGTCTAACAATCTACATTACTCGGATTTAGTATTATATCAAATTCAATCAAATATTATATTTACTATTCATGTCAAGTGAAACGATTATTCCTGACCAATATCTGATTATTTGATATAAATTGAAGTATCAGATTTGTAATTTAATAATTCATTATGGAACTTACTAACTTTTGGCTAGTATATTCTATAATACCTAAATAAATAATTTTTTGGAGACGTTATTAAATAGAAAACAATATTATATTAATATGCAAGTATATAATTAAGAAAAAACTTATCCTTTATTGTGAATTAAGAAATTGCAGCACATGCGAAATACATAGTAAATATTTGGAACATATTCTAAACACATCTTATATTAGGGAACGAGTTCGTGTAAAATGCAATATTAGTTAGCAGTGTATAGACAAGGAATAAAGGGACAAGTCTCTTAGTCTAAATAGATCAGTATTTACCTAGCGGTCCCAGCTGTATCAAAATACTTATCGAGCCCAATTAAGTACTTTATTAATATGCATGTATAGAACTCTCTATAATACTTTAAGAGGTTGAAAGTATCATAGTTTACATAGCTATGCCTTATAATTTTAAAATATACTATTCAATATTTTATTAGCAAATGTAAGAAAACCAAAGACTAATATAGTAATTTTCTTATATAGAGATGTTCTATATTCTTTATAGAACTTTTATTTAATGTTGTATAACTTACTTTAAACTCTCTAAACTACTCAATACTTATAACTACCTATAATTAGTTCCTAATTTCCCTTTTTCTTCATTCTGAGACTTAAAGGATAGTCTACTTTATTTATAATATAAGTTCTGTATTAAAGATGTTTTATCTAATACAATAATGTTCTTTCTCTTTTATGACATCATATATATACTCATATTCTCTTACAGCAATTAGGAGTGCTTCACTAGCTCAGTAGGCAGAGCGTCAGTCTCATAGCTTCTAGTTGTGTTATCTGAAGGTCGACAGTTCGAACCTGCCGTGGAGCATCTTTTTTCTTTTTCTCATAAAATATAACTTGCTTGTTTTAACATTTTTAATTGTTTTTTTCTGTTTCATTTTGAAACTATGAATATTGTTATTAAGAATTTTACTATATAATCAAGAATTGATTTTGCTATTCATTAGTATGACCTTTTATAAATAATTAGAAAAGAATTAATTGCTCGTTATTTTTAAAACTTCCTCTAATGGTATACTAGAAATAAGAATAATTCGATTGTATTATTGGGAATATAATTACAAACATAGTCAAAGTTGCTATAGGCTATTTATGCATCGTTTTTATTATATTTGTCGAATTTTCAAAAGGTTTAAATAGTTTTCAAAAACTTGCTGTCGAAGTATTAAAGGTATCTCTTTATAAGCATCTCTTTGTTATTCTATATCTTTTTCTAGGTGACTTAAAAATTATAAAGCAGATAATTAATTAAATTGTTATTAGATTTATTATTAAAGGGACGTATGTGCTTAAATTAAATATTATTAGAATTTAAAAGATTTTTTAAAATTTCATTGATTATTTGTTAAAAATTAACAAAAAATTTTTTTTTAAGAATACTAGAATAAAATTTAAAGTTAAATTATAACATTTGAGTAAACCTTAAATATGTCTAAATAATTATAGAATCATCTGTGAAAGATTAATAGAAAGAAATTAATTTTTCCGTTATACAATCAAAATTTTATTAAACTAATTACTCAAGAAATCTTATGAAACAAAATACACTCCATAAATTCTTAATAACAATATAATTTCAGAATATATCCTTAAAACTATCACTGTAAAGTTTATTTAGTGGTATACATTATAGGGTATATTTTAATAACTTTTCTATTTTTAAAACATTAACTAATTTTTAATTTAGATTAAATATAGGTCTTAAGTAAATAGTTACTAAGAAATTTATTATACAAAGAATTAAATTAAAATATATTGAAATTCAATCCAAAAAAATCTTATCCAATAACAAATTTGATAGAATTAATAATGCATAGTAACTGATAAAATAAATTTTTAAAAAATTTACATACTTTTTAATCAGAATTGGTTATTTTGCCCAAAATGATTAACTTAAAAATATTTTATTATACGGAAAATAGTATTATAATATATGAATATTAATATAAAATTATAGTTATAATATATAAATTAAATATATATTTTAAACTAAAAGATTTGCAATACATGCAGATATATAATAATTGAGTTAGTACACAAAACATAGTAAGAAGACATATTCCAACGCATACTATCAAAGTGCTTCACTAGCTCAGTAGGCAGAGCGTCAGTCTCATAGCTTCTAGTTGTGTTATCTGAAGGTCGACAGTTCGAACCTGCCGTGGAGCATTTCTTTTTTTTTTTAAATCATTATTTATTATAAAATTTTTTTGGAATAATAAATATAATCTTGAAAAGCTTTAATATAATTGGAGCAATTGGTTAAGCTATTAAAACTTTTATCTTTTTAGAATGCGTCAAGAATTAAGGGATATTTTCAAGGTGTTCCAAGATGAAATTAATGAAGAGTATGTATTTTTATTATAAAAATTTCTTTAAGTATACTAACAAAGTTATAGACTTTTAATTAAAAATACTTTAAATGATATAGAACAGGAATTTAATAATTGCATTTCACAAATTCGTTCAGAATATGTAAGTCTTTCTAGTACGAAACCAGTAAATTTGACTAGTCAAGGGTTTTATCCTTTGTCTTCAATCAATGATCTTAGTTTCGAAGAGGAACAATCCCAGGCAAACGAAATTTATAATGATGAAACAAAGATAAATAATTTGAATCTTTTAAGCAAAATTTATCATAATTACACAGAAAAACTTAATAAGATCAAAGGAAATTCTATATTTAAAGAAAGAATTGAACGTCATATCACTGAAGAAATATTCTATTTATTGTGCTTTAATCGTTACTTTAAAGTTATTGCATACTATTTTGGACAAGGATTCAACAATGATAATAAAAAAATAACAATACCACTTGTTAGTGAAGAGAATGGAAATAAATTAGGATTAATAATAACTCCAGATGAAATATCTCAATTATTATGTTTGGAAAAGATAAATTTCAATGATTATTTGATTAGTATGTTAAAATTTATAGATGTAATTGTCGATTACACAACTGAAATTGTCATTCTCCTTTCTATTGATACGGATATCAGCAAAAAAGTTAAGAGCCAATACAGTTTGAGTTTGATAAATGCACAAATTATCACAAAATTACAAAATGGGTTTCAAATGTTGGACTTGAAAAATGATAATATTAGAAGAAAGTTTGATGGATTAAAATACAATTTGAAAAAAGTTAATAGTATTGTTTACGATCTTTCATTGAGAAATTTAATTCAGATTGAAGTAGATGTTATTTAATATAAATTATATGCATATATATATACATTAATTAAAATTTTCAACACAATCGACAAATAATTCTGATTCTTTGTCAGAATTATCAAGTTTAGTTTTCTTTAATAAATTATTTTCAAGTTCATCTATTTTATGTTTCGAATTTAGCTCGTTTATATAATTTGGGGAGCTACCAATCTTATTAGATATAAAATTCAGTTCTTCATTGATACTGGAACTTATTTCACCGTTTTCAAAATTATGTAAAATGGTACTCTCAGTCCTACTGACACTTTTATTAGTATTAGATTTGATGGTTCCATCTTTATCTTTTGTTGTATGTGAAATAGCACAATCTAAATACTGTATTTCACCACTATCAATCAGAAAGCGTGTATCTGAAGTGAATTCCAAGCTTTCTTTTGGTGGAGGTGTTTTGAATTTACCCAAATCATCTTTTATAGTACTTGAATTATCAACACGCGTATTTTTTTCATTCATTTCAGAAAGATAATCATTGTATATATTTGGTTTTTCTTTTAAAATTTGTTCAATTTTCTTTTTGAAATTCTTCAAGATATCTATTGCAAATGGAAAGACATGTCTTTTAGGTAATTTCTTTATTTTGTTAGAAGGCGATTCAACGACAGCTTTATTTTGTTCTATTTTATTAGTTTCTTTATCAAAGTGAAAGTAAATTCTTAAATAAATTGCCACTAAAGTATCATCTATTAATGAAGTTGGTCCAAACCCGTTATTGAATTTTTTCATGTCATTAACTGCGTGTAGATAACATAAATGTGCTTCTAAAGAAGATGGAATACCCTTTTCCTTCATAATATCCATCATATTTTTTGATTCTTGAGAAAATTCTTGAAAAGTCAATGATTGCATTACATTTTCTGTAAAATTTTCGTCAACATCTAACAGTGATCTGATCAATTTACAAATTGAGGAGCAGAGGTTTTCCCAAGCGTTGTATAGTGATACCATAGTTGCATTAGATCGTCTCAATTTCGGTAACATTTGGACCAACCCTGTCAAGTTTGATTGCTTTGCTAAAATTTCAAGATAAAATTGGGCATACTGATAAGTATAACAAAAATGTTTTCCCGGTCTTTCATTTTCAGGTTTCCAAATCAGAACTAGAGTTTTATTTGAGGCTTTCAATGAAACGAAAGATGACATCTCTTCTAATGCTTCTATTGATTTTCCAAATTCCTCATCCAAAATTTTAGCTAATCTGTATCTTGGTTTATGATGCCACTTTTTTTTATCACAAGAATTTATTTTTTTTAAAGAATCAACAATTACTTGGTAAAATTCAACTTTTGAAAAATCTCTATCTGTAGGCCTTTTATATCGAATAACAGGATCTTTTTCCAAATATGAAATAGCTTCATTAATCGTTATTTTTTCATTTTTGACATATTTATATAGCATTGAACATAAAATGTAATGTGGTTCAATTATTGTATCTGCAAGTTGAGTTTCTCTAGCTAATAATGATGCTTTGTTTAATGTAGACAAGATCTCAGAAGGATTCTTTTCTAATTTTCTTTGGACCTTGGATAGGTAATAATAATTAGTCCAATCATTAGGGTTTATTTTAATTGCCACAAATAATGATTGTTGCATGATTTTCAAACAAAGCTGTTTAGTGACAGGAGAATTCTTAGAAATATTCATTAACTCAACACCAGCACTACTTCGAACTAATTTGGGATATCCATATACTTTAAATGCATGCATATCCATTGGTTGCATACAAGCACTATACATTTCTTTTGAAAATGATGATGTCAAAATACTAATCACAGGTTTCACATAATCTTTATCTGAATCTTTTATTTGAGATGATTCATTTATGGCCATCAAATAACATAAAATCGATTTTCTTTGCAAATTTGCTGTAACTATCTTTCGTTCTGGAATTGTAAGTTTATCTGAAGTCCATATTAAATCATCTTCAACAGAATATCCATATGCTTGCCCTAATAAAAGCCAACTTTCTATTCTATTATTACTATAAATCAAGTCATTTTTAAGTAACTTAATTACATTTTCTAATTCAACTGCTCTACTTTGCATGTTTTTCTTTCTTATCTTATAAGAAGAAAAAATTAAAAGACCTTGCAAATAGTACAACCCATCTTTAATAGGTTGATTTTCAGGAGAGATAGTACAAATGTCTAAACTTGCCAATCCATAGAAAGAATCACGTAATAACTTTGGTTTTATCATTGTTGTATCGAGGAATGAATCAATTATTGAAGAATTCTTTTTTAGAGATTTAGATTTTTCTATATCAGGATCACCTATAACCTCATAAAAGTCATCAATTATTTGTTTCATATCATGTTTCGGAATATTCGATAATGGGTTTTTTTTAAAGCAAAGGGGTAAAACAAAACTTGACAAACTTTGAACAGATGACTTATCAACAGTATCTATATATGAAGTTTCATGATCTATTGGTGTAAAGTTTTTCACATTCAATTTATAGTGATAACGGCACATGATTACCTGAGAGAGATCATTCTCAATATCTATCTCCATTTCAGTAAAATTATCTTGTAATAGATTTAAAAAGAACCCCTTAGAGCTATCGCATAATCTACGAAGGCCCAACTGTTCATGAATTAAAGATAAAAAGGACCTATATTTCTCTTCATTTTTAATATTATTACCCAAAAATAATGCATTCTTATAATAAATTACTAATAAACAAGTAATCTCAATAAATAAATCCTTAAAATAATCATAAGCTTTAATAGATCGGGTTTTTACTGAAACCTTATTACTAGTTAAAAGGGCAGCTTCTTCATGAATACTAAATAAATAAAGTAATTCAAAGAATACTAAAATGTTTTGAAAATTAAATGAATATTCGGTATTAAAATTGGAACTTTCAGGAATCTTCCAATTATTATTTTTTAAAAGTCTAACATATCCTGATACTATCGTTCCAACATACCCAAATATTTTCACAAGCTCATCATATCTATAATTAGTCAGCTTTTTAATGTATATCTCACTCTTAACATATAATAGTATAAATTCTAAACTTTTTTCAAAGCCATATTTGTATCTAATAACTTCACTATCATAATACAGGAAAAGAATATTCCATAGGCTTAACTTCATATCAATTGAAGATTTTTCTAGAAATTTCTTGATAGATTGTAATGTAGTATGATCAATTACATGATCGTCAAATCCCGTTTTTTTTGCCTTATCTTCAAATAATATTGACTCCAAGAGACTAATAGCATCTGTATTTATTATTTCAGACTCAGAACAAATTAATTTAGCAAACATTGTTAAGACATGGCAAGTTGTAAGCTGTGATTTTATACTTTTGCAATTTATTTCATTTATATTCCGATAATTAGGTAATGCAAGGTGTATGTTTGAATCATATTTGATAATTTTATTTAACAAACTCTCTAATTGTAAAATTACATGGTTATTTTCAAGCCAATCATCATTTTTAGATTTCTCCCGATATATATTTACCCACATGTATCTGCATGACAAGTTGAGAAAACATTTCTTTCCAACCTCTGAATTTGGAATATTTGCATGATAAATATCAAAAAAGGATATCCATCTATTTATTTTATCTCCTAACTTACTCATTTCCACGCAAAGTGTGTTAACACTAACCTTATTTCCTTTGTTTCCACCTTTTTTAGAATTCTCTGTAACAGATTTATTTATTTGATTCCTAAAATCCACATAAGCATCTACTAAAATTTCAAATATACTTACAGCAAATGAATAATTTTCAATACTGAAATCTAGTTGCTTGATCTGATTTAAAACTATCAAATCAAATTCTAATACCCAATCAGTAATTTTTTCAAATAAGGTGCTTTCCCAAAGTACTTCTTCAATTAAACATGAATACTCATTTGTTGACTTATCAATCTTATATGCAAGTAGGTGTTTAAGAATATTAAATTTTACATCAATGTATGTGAGTGGTTTTGAGTTAAGTTGGGTTAAAAAATAATGTATAGTATCAGAATTTTCAACATCAGACAACAACTGTATATCACCATTAGGTTCTACTCTACTTTTATTTCCAAATGTCTTTAAAACATCTAATAATTTAACACGATCATCAGAAGAAGATCCAGAAGATTTATGACTTACAATCATTGAAGTTGAAAAACTTGGATTCCAATCATTAAGAATCTTTAAATAATCTTGAATATAAACATCTTGATCTGGTTCGCCTTCTGTCACAAGGTAAAGATTTATAATATTGGAAAGAAAAGGTGTTTCATTCATTTTTAAGCCTGTAAAATATTCGTTCAATGCTTCAAAAAATTTCTGAGTTTCAAGAAAATCTATTTTTTTCAATTGATATTCAATAGCTTCATAGGAAATACCTTCATTTCGTGGCTTAAAACGTTTTGATGATCTTTGGGTAACAATATTTGCTTTACTATCAGCTTCGGCTTTAATCACATCGGAATTATTCTCCTCTATTACACTAATAGGCAAAAATGATTCCTCATAATTAATATTTATGTTAGAATCTTCAATATTTACTAGATTATCCTGTTCGTCTTGATTATCTTTATTGTTAACAATACTACCATTACCATTATTATTATCATTTGTATTACTGTTAATAACATTATCATTCCTGTTATCATCAATATTTTCCACTATTGTAGAGTGAATTTGTATTTCATCAGATTCAAATTCTGTTGGAAGTTTAAAAATTACTCTTTCTATTGTTGTTTCCGTTAAATAATATGGTTCCAAGAACTTAAATTTAGATTTAGGAACATCTTGAAATTTATTCTTATCTTGGCACCTTTTCAATTGTAAATTAATACTTTCAACAACAGCTGACCAACATATTTCAGACTTTTTACATTCAAAACTAGGATGGAGGGTAGCAAGCTTCTCATTTTTTAGAATCTGTTCATTGAAATCAGCTTTTATAAACTCCAAAAATGATAATTCATTTTGAATAATCGATACTTCTTTTGTATTGATATTATCCTTTTGATGCAACCTACCAATCAACATTTTATAATTATGTTGAATATTCTTATCAATTGGCATTAACCCCAAGAGATCATCACTTTCAATTCGTCCGGTTAGATTATATTCTAATGTAAACCTTGCCAACCGCTTATTATCAAGAAATATAAAAATTTTGTATAGTTTTTCTAACAAGCCTTCATCCGCCTCTTGATAGACAAGAGATGCACACATATCTTCTATCATTGTATAGAATAATTCCTTCTTTTTATTTATAATAGTTCCTTCTTTATTTGAAGTGTCACCAGTTTCTATATTAGTTGTGCCAGATTTCAACATATCAAAATAAAGAAATCCACGATTCCTAAGTACTAAATATCTCAATGATTTTATCGTGGGTGATAAATATGCCATCTCGTCAACATTATAATTCATTCCACCATTTTGTAAACCTCTTAAATAGTCTTCCTCCTCATAATAATGGCTTCCAATTACATCTAATTTAAATAATTCGTCATAGATGTTATATGATTCAACATATTTTTTCTGTCTTTGCAAATCTAAAGCTTTTTGAAACATTTTGAAGGCCAGTTCAATTTGTAACTCTCGAGTATGCTCTTCTTCCAACTCATGTTTTAATATTGAAGGATCTCGCGTAATATTAAGAGGAACAAATGATGACTGAATTATGTTAATATTTAGTCATAAAATAGAGTTTATTTTTACATACCATATCTAATATTCCGTCTAAAATGACATGAAGAAACAATTGATAAATATATAAATTGTGAGTGCGCGATAAGTTTAGGATAAAATATAATATAAAAATTAATGTTTAGTATATCTTAATAAATAATACATAAAATTTACTTTAAATATTCATTCCAGATGTAATTATAAAATGTAATTAAAAATCTATAAATATATGTATTCTTATATATGTGACGCCTCATCACTTCTTTTTTCTTTTGATAAATCAACAGTGGGTATTCTTTCTAACTGAGAAGATTCTATTGAAATATTGTCTGAGTTTAATTTTTGACTTTTCTCCTTCTTAATTATTGATCTTCCCATTCTTAAATACCAAATAAAATGACTAGTAAATATCCCAACTTCCATCGCAACAACAACTATGTATAGCACCATACTCATAATATCCATATCACCAACAATAACACTAAGCAAAGAAAACACCCCACCTGACAAATCAGTAGCTAAAAATAAGAAGTTGATCCCAACGACTCTTCCTTTTCTTTTAAATAGCTCAAAATATGGGGGGACTAAACCAGCAGCAAGACCTATACTGGCAATAATCCCAATAATAAGCATAGGCCAATGAATACCATTACGATACAATGGCCTTAACCATAAGATCAATCCTGTTTGTAACCCAATCCCAATTGCAATAAAGCATCCGACATAGAGTATTATTCTATTAAGTGGTAATTTAACAGGTGGATAATATAATGCTTGTGACCAAGATATTGTTGAAAATGCCGTGAAGATTTCAGGTTGTATTCTTAATGGTATAGATCCATCTATTCCAAAAAAATATATACCAAAGGGAATACCACAAGCTGCCCAAAGAAACATCATTAATGGAGGAAAGCCTTCACAGTTTTTGACTTTATAATTTCTGATAATCTGGGGTATTAACTGGATACACCAGAGAATTGTACCAATAGTACCTAATACATTTTCTGCTATAGCATTACCCATAATACTCTATCGGCTAATGGAGTAGACTACAACTGAAAAAGTATCTATTAAATTTATATATACATATATATATATATATATATATGTCAAAACGCAATATTTTTAGCCCTATTAAGTTAAAGATTGCGCTTTATACAATAAAAAAAATTATGTGCAATAACTGCAAATTACACAATATAACATAAAAATTTATTAAATATAATATACCATAATACAAAAGTCACAACTTAGTACAGATATCAATATACCAATGTTATACAAAGATTCATAATTATGAATAAATAACTCTCTCAAGTTAAATAAATACACTACTCTGAGTCACTGTATTCAAAATCAAAATCTTCTTCCGCAGCAAAATTTGCATCTATTAGATCTACATCAAATGAATCATTTTCACTTTCATTTACACTTTCCTCACTAACCGACAGTATATTCTTCCTTATACTATTTAAACTTTCATTGTCTTCAAAAGTGGTATTTGGACTTTTGGGAAGGCTAGAGTTGTTGTTTATACAAACTTGCGATTGTAATGCATTTGATGAGATATCTTGATCTATCGAATCCTTTACATCTAAACTTTGGTTAGCAACATTACCATCCCAACTAGTATAGTTAATACTATTGCTAGAATTAGCAGGGTCATATACAAGTTCACCATTCTTATCGATTTTGAAAAATTCATCAGGCATATCCTCCTCATTTGTGAGAGTATTAATATTGCTAGTATTAATTTTTACGAGAGATGATTTTTCTTCATCACTTTTTTCATTATCATCCATTATAAATCCACCTCCAACAGAGTCATCTGATGCATCACCTTTTTCATCTGAAATTTGATCATTAATCATAAATCCACCTTCAAAAGTATTTTCAGGATCATATTCTTCAATGGCAGCTCTAGGATCCATACGTGATATAGCAGAATTACTTTGCTGTTCAACATCCTTAGTATGAAAGAAACAATCGCCCAGGTTATCATTATCAAAATAATGATCTGATTCATTTTTAGAAAAAATATAATTTTGATTATTATCATTATCATTATCTGAAGCAACATGCTGATTGACATAAGAAGGTGATTTATGTGTTCCACTTTCTAAGATGAAACCACCAAATGTAACTTCTTGATTTTGAACATGTCCCACATCTAATAATTTGGAGTCCACTCTGTTAACAAATGAGCTATCGCTTGACGCATTCAGTTCTTTATCAAAATCTTGACTTTGTATAGAAGAATCTATTGCACCATGCTCTGTATTGAGCCTATCACTAATTCTAAGTTTCTTTAAAATCAACATCCAATTCTTTAACGAATTTAATTCAACTCTTTCTCTCAATAACTCTTCCTCTTCTTCTAATAAACAATCTAAAACAGCAATTACAGCTTCTTTATATTGCTTATCTATTACTATACCGCCTTCTCGAACACTGGGTATTCTATTATGTTCTTTCTTGCCACCACTACGATTTCCAAAATCAAATGCAACGATCGCTTTTGCATAGTCTATTTGTAAAATGTCAACAGCACGTTGAGCCAATTTCATAGAATATTTACCTGTTGTATTTAACAAATAGCCATTTTCAGGTATCATCGTTGGTGTATACACATCAATATTACCATATGCATTCTTTGGGACTTTTCCATTAATGATAGGTTGTGGTATATATAACTTCGTTTGAAATTCGGCATATAATCGAGTAAAATCATCATCATCAATATCATCATCATCGTCATTATTATCAATAGCAGAATGTGATTTACGCAATAAAAATCCTTTTCTTTTGGTTTTTAGAGGCTGTTCACCAAGTTTTAGAACTCTTCCACGTAAAAGCCACGCCTTTACTGATCTTAAATAATGAACATACGAACGTTTATATACTTGGAAAACTTCTGATTGAGAATTCTTTGATCTTCCAAAACTTTTATTTCTAAAGGTACCACACTTTGAGGTTTCGTTCTTGGGATATATTATTTCGTTTTGCTTTAACTGACACTCCAAGGCATAGATTGGATGGCTTTTGAAGTCTATTAAATTATTGGGCATACCTTCAGCTAAGTCTCTATCTCGAAACTCCTTTAATTCTAATATATCTATGTTAGTTATTTTTAAGGCTCTCAATGGATTATTGACAGCTCTGATAACCCTATTATACCATTCTTCATCAATTTCAGATCTAAAAATGATTTTTTTCTTTATTGTCTTGGCATTATAATATTGACTATATCGCCTTGTTACATCTTTAACGCCCCCCATATTATCATAAGCAATAACATAGGTTAACTGATTTCTTTCATAAGAGCTAGGAGGTTCGAATTTAGATTTCTTCCTTAATGGTGCATATTCTAATAACTCAAGGACAATTGGATCTACACTTATCCATTTTTTTGCATATTTATTCCAAACTTCAGCCCAAAATACAGGATATGGAGTATCATCAAAAGCGTACGCTGGAGTATTATTATTAGAATTCAATGTGTTTTGACGGACATTGCTTAAAAATGCAACCTTACTATCCACGCCTTTAAATTTCTGAATAGATTTATTATTATTTACCTCTAATTTAGAAATTTCTATTTTAGGATAAGATGAAATTGAAGTGAAATCAGGAGGTTGAAGTGAAAATACTAACCGAGCTTTAAGGCCAATTGATCGAAGAAGACAAACAAATCCTTGAGCTCCGATATCTCGAGATCCCTTAAAACATGATAATAAGTAAGTAAACTTATCAAATGAAACATTCTTTTCTACCTTGGTTTGTGGGATACTAAGTTCGTTCCAATTTTTTCTTATTAAGCCTTTAGAGGTAACACGAAATCTCTTTCTATACAAATCCATTATCATACGAATACCATCAAGAAATCGTCTTGATTTCACTGAATTAATAATCTTATTATCATCTTCCTGAAATAATAAACCCAATGCCTTTGCTGGAATAATTTGTTTCAATGACAACATTGTTTTATAATCATTACACCATTGATTTCTAATTGATCCATGTATTATCATTGCTGCTAAGTAAAGTTGATGATATAACTTGCGATATTTTCTTTCTTCAGAATTTATTATATCAAACTTCTTAAGCTTCTTTTTAGGTTCATCTTCATATTTGTTAATGTTAATTGTAAAAGTATCAGAACTAGGTTTAATTGTATCATAATCAGTATTTTTAATATCAAGATCTATTTTTGGAGTATTACTCAAATCAACGTCTTCAAAATCATCAGAGTCATAACTATCACTATCATTTTCACTAATTTTATAATCAGATATCAGGTCATCAGTTACCTGATTCAGAATATTATTAACTATAGTTGGATTCTCGTTTATTTTTCTTCTTCTTTTTCTTATTTGTAGAGAATCAGAGGTTAAATCTTTTTTCAGCTCCTTTAGTAATTTTATATACTGATCCTCAGCCATGAGTATTCATATTTTTGCCCCTCCCCAGATAAAACAAGAATTTAATTGTAGAACACAAATTTCGTGCGATAAATATTTTACGCAGATCGATAATTATACTTTTCATTCTTGAAGTTTATAATTAAATGATTTAAATAAGATGTTATGGCTGAGTAATAGTATTGGAATACGACTACGAAGTCATAGACAACATCTTTTTTTGGTGAAAAAGTTTACTTCAGCATATACTTCACTTGGAAAACTTCAATATGATAGGATGCAAGACAAAATACATCGTTCTTACTATCGTTCTTTAGAGAGAGAGAGAATCAAATATAAAAGACATATCACAAAGATAGAACCAAGCATAAAAAATTTGCTTTATTTACTTCAAAAAGAACTGGAGAGAGATACAGATAGCATATTAATCTCAAAATCACCATCATCATTTGAGTCGACATTTAAATCTATGTTGGAACCAGTAACATTTCACTGCATTTTAGCATTGCATTATCTTAATAATAGAGGTTCCATTTCTGAAAAATATATACATGAACAATCAAATATACAGAGGAATTATCTAATTAGCATTCTTCAAAAAATTAGACATAACAAAAATAAAAGCATAGACGAAATAAAATCCAAGCTAGAAAAAGATAACAATATTAATATATCCTTTGAATGTTCTAAAATATTAGAACTTTATTCTTTGAATAGTGTTTCTGAAACCGAAAGAGAAATTCTAGAATTATCTTTACTAGTTTTTGTTTCCCTTTCAAAAGAATATTATTATAATAAATTCAATATTAAAGATGACTTGATGAAATGGATATCATCAATAAATGAGTCTAATATATCGGGGGCTTGTGCTAAGTTAACCAACTTGACAGAAATACCACCTTTTGTTCTCTATGATATTTTAATCAGAACTCCTATGTCATCATCAGAATACTTTTTACAGGTAGACATTTGGTTAGATTATATGAAAGACATAGCTGTTTATTATTTTAAAAAGACAAGCTCTATTAAGTTATGTTTTGATAATCTATTATTTTACGGAGCACATTATTCAGACGACGTACTGAATATTCTAAATTCAACATTATCATTTTTTACTGATACTAAATCTGGATATAGATTTAAGTTTATCAATACTGACTATCTCAATCAGATTATATGGAATTTAGCATACGATAGAATTAGGAGTTCTTCTCTGATGACAAAGATAGACAACAATCTCTTAAAGGCCCAAGAAATAGTAGTAAAATGTGTTCATTCCTTTGAAACTGCAGATGACCTAACTAATAGATTGGATTTGAAAGCACATATGGGCATAGTATTGGCAATTGAATCTATATCAACTAAGAAGGCGAATCAGTTATTTAATGTAGCTGAGAAAAGATTCATATTTGGAAACCATGTAATTAATAATAAAGAACTTATATCATACAATGCTACAAAAATTCTTTTATCTGCAATGCCAGAACAATTGTTAAATAATTTTAATACAGCTGCAACCAATTATTCCCATTCAGCTATAATATGGTTAACATTTATTAAGAAACTATCTAGTTTTGGCTTGTTAAACGAGCAAAGATCTATTAAGATTTTAAAGGAGTTAGTTGCCAATAGTGATACATTGATTATTACAAAAGATATTATTTTATTACTATTATTCCCAATAAAAACTATTTCTGGTATGAATTCCTTTATTAGTATTTTGAAGACACTAAAATATAATCTAGCAGAATCACATTTAAGTTCAATTTTACCAAAATATTTGTCTCTTCTCTACAAGAACAAGAAAAGTAAAATTAAAAGAGTCTTCCCTTGGGAAACTATCCCAAAACATGTCATTAAGTTTGATTCTACATTAGAATATGCTAGATACATTTATAAAAATAGTTTCAAGAAGTTAACCTCTAATATTATTGGTATCATGCTCAATGGAGAAGTTAATGTCCAGCCTGATCAGATTTTTGAATTGTACAAAACTGAGCTTGATAAATCAAATCTTATACCCGATGCTTCATGTCTTGCAGCCTTGTTCCGTGCAGCTTTGAAGACTCGAAATAATTACAGTATTATATGGGATAATATGTATGCTCCTCAAATTGCTATCCATGAATTCAAGAAATATAGTATATCAGGACCATCATTAGACCTTAATAGAGAAACACATATATTTCCGACAGACGACCTTTGGCAACTATATATTCAACTTCTTTCCAAGTTCAATTATGTTTCAGAATTGTCTACGATAATCAAATGGTGGGAGGAAATTAATTTTACACCTTCAAGGGATACTCTCTGGATGCTTTTAAAGTCGTTACCATATGAATTTTCCTCAAGATATATACAACACGTAGAGAAGGTTAACAAAGATAGTATCAAATTAATTTCAGATTCTGAAATATCGACTACAGCCTCAACTAAAAGTAGTATTCAATGGCCATGGCCATCGTCAGATGAATGGGAGTTTCAAAATGCTAATTGTAAATAGTATTGACATATAGTTGTGTATGGACATTAATCAACTTTTGCATCTTTTATAATTTTCAAGTTGTATTGACCAATCATTTTTTTTTTTTCATGGCTCCGAGGCCCGATTTTCCCCAACTGAAAAACTCATATAAATTAACCCCAGAGTTTTTGAATCATCTTCAACGCATACATTAAAATCAAAGTAATCAACTTGACTCATAATGTTAAGATTATCTACTAGATCCACTGCAAAGTTCCAAGCCAGAAACTTAACTACTTCCTCTAGATTATTAAAAGACTTCAGGATCGAATCTGATGCTTTTGGTGAAATTAAGGTTGACGCTTCCAAATACTATGGTGCCCAAACTGCCAGATCTAAGCAAAACTTCAAGATTGGTGGTGAAGCTGCTAGAATGCCAATCCCAGTTGTCAGGGCTTTTGGTATTTTAAAGAAATCCGCAGCAATTGTCAACGAAGAATTAGGTGCATTAGACCCAAAGCTTTCTGCTGCTATCCAACAAGCTGCTACTGAAGTAGCTGAAGGAAAACTTGACGCCCATTTCCCATTAGTTGTTTTCCAAACTGGTTCTGGTACTCAATCTAACATGAATGCTAATGAAGTCATTTCCAATAGAGCTATTGAAATCTTAGGTGGTGAATTAGGTTCCAAAAAGCCAGTACACCCTAACGACCATTGTAACATGTCTCAATCTTCTAACGATACTTTCCCTACTGTCATGCATATCGCTGCTGTTACTGAAATTACCCATTCTTTATTACCAGAATTGACTAAATTACGTGATGCTTTACAAGTCAAGTCTGAAGAATTCAAAGACATTATTAAAATTGGTAGAACTCACTTACAAGATGCCACTCCTTTAACCTTAGGTCAAGAATTCTCTGGTTACGTTCAACAGCTTACTAATGGTATTGAAAGAATTGAAAAGACCTTACCAAATTTACAATTATTAGCACAAGGTGGTACTGCTGTTGGTACTGGTTTAAATACCAGAAAGGGATTCGATGTAAAGATCGCTGAACAAGTCTCTAAGTTAACTGGTTTACCATTCAAAACTGCTCCAAATAAGTTTGAAGCCTTAGCTGCTCATGATGCTATTGTTGAAGCTTCTGGTGCCTTAAATACAGTTGCTGTTTCCTTATATAAAATTGCTAATGATATCAGATACTTAGGTTCTGGTCCAAGATGTGGTTATGGTGAATTAGCTTTACCTGAAAATGAACCAGGTTCTTCTATCATGCCTGGTAAAGTCAACCCTACCCAAAATGAAGCCTTAACTATGGTTGCTACTCAAGTTTTCGGCAATCACTCTGCTATTACCTTTGCTGGTGCCTCTGGTCAATTTGAATTGAATGTTTTCAAGCCAGTCATGATTTCTAATTTATTATCTTCAATTAGATTGATTGCAGATGGTAGTGCTTCTTTTAGAGAAAACTGTGTTGTTGGTATTCAAGCTAACAAGGATAAAATTGAAAAAACACTTCATGAATCATTAATGTTAGTTACTGCCTTAAATCCAAAGATTGGTTACGATGCTGCTTCTAAGACAGCTAAAAACGCTCATAAGAAGGGCTTAACCTTGAAGGAATCTGCCTTAGAATTAGGTGTTTTAACTGAAGCTGAATTTGACGAATGGGTCAGACCAGAAAAAATGATTGGTCCAAAGGATTAACTTACGTTATTAATTGGTTAAATACGTATTAGTTTTATTTATTCTGTAGAAATCAAATATATTCCTACCTACCTTATCAGACTCGTGCGATTACCAATTTATTAAATGAAATTTATCTACAAATATAATGTAATAATCATCAATGATTAATTATTAAGCATTACAAACTCATGTCATTATCTAGCATATTACTGCATATCAACAAGAAGGGACAAGTACAAAAGCGATCTGTTGATTCCAATAATTCTACTGTCTCGAATGGAAAGCCTGCTCCAAGAACAGATGGGTCATCAATGAATGCCGTCACAGGTATAAAACCTGTTGATCCGGTGGTTGCTATGTTAAAGGAGAAGAGAAGACTTGAGAGAAAAAAGAAAGAACAAGAGCTTAGAGAAAAGAAGGGTCTCCCACCTACAAAACCCAAATCTTCTACCAAATCCTCTACAACAAAGATGGCATCGAAGACAACTACGAATTCTAAGGGTCCGTCATCTAAACCACCATTGCCAATAAATCAAGGTCAAAGAATTACAACAAAAAAATTAAATTTCAACGAACTAATTAAAAAAGCATCGAAGATTGATAATTCCAAATTGTCAATTTCCATTAGACCTAAAACTAAATCTCCAGAGGCCATTAATAACAGTAATATACAAAAGAAACCAATAAACCAAATAAAGAAATCTACAAATATTTCACAACCAGCCTCTGAAATATCACGACATACTATTAATACCGTCAAACCAACGAAGAATATACAGCCAGTGAAACGCATACCTGATAATCTAATTAAAAATAGGGCACCTATTCCAATAAGAAAGCCTTCTGCCCAACTTGAAGCTAAGTTGAAGAATAAAGTATCAACAGCAAAACATGGGAGGGATAACATGCATAAATACTCATATTCATCTTCATATGAATATGAAGAAGAAGACAGTTCCTTTATTGTTTCAGATGACGAATTTATCGAAAATGAACCAGCTGACTATGATAGAGATGAAATTTGGGCAATGTTCAATAAAGGGAAAAAACGTTCATACTTTGATAGATATGACGATTATGATTCAGACGACATGGAAGCCACTGGTAATGAGATTTTCGAAGAAGAAATGAGGTCAAAGAGACGTGCAGAGCTTGAAGACCGTAAGGAACAAGAAATGGAAAGAAAATTGCAAGAACAAAAGAAAGCCAGAAAGCTCAAAAGAATTTAATACTTAGTTTAAAATACATTACCTATTACCCATTACATAATTTATAATAAATACTAAATAATATCTCGATTTTAAAACCTGTGATGGAAACAGTTTTACTCTGCAATGCGATTTAGACATAAGCTAAAATCGCAGAATCAATAAAAATCAAGATGAATTAATTAGTAAATCTATGGAAAACTTTCATCAGAATATAAATTCAATAACCAAGGAACTACGTAAAGATTCTCTTTCAGTTAAAAATCGCCTTCAGTCTATTCTTCATGATGCTAAGTTTGTTGAATCCATTCAAGAGCAATGGAATTACCCATTAATTCCCAATGAAAGATGTGGTCTTTGGTACGTCCCAACATGGAAACAATTCGATTCTTCATATTTTAAGTCAACAGATGGACATACAAATGTGTGGACTTTTTCAATGCGTAGGTTGAATTTACATTTATTACCAATTATTAGCAAATATAGTAGTACTGTTATAGTTGATTCTACTAGAAAGGGTAAGTTAATGCCTGATGCTTTACTGAAAACAATTCCAATATGGTGTGCTGTATTGAATACAATACTTTATGAAGGTTTAAATGAAGAGGATATTGCAAAAGAATTAAACATTCCTAATTTTGAAGAAGATGATGAGTTTCAATTTTTAATGGAAATAAGAGCAAATAATTGGTTACTCACGCCAAAAAAAGTTATACCTGAATCAGAAAATCATCAAATATCAATTCTAATTAAAGAGCTTGCTTTAAAAGCAATTAAGTTGAATATCATATCGAAGGATAAATTATTAAGAGACTTAGGAACAAAGAAACCATTAGTCCCTGAATGGTATTACCCATCGAAAAAATTAAGAATGTCAGAAGATCCTTTTGAATTTAGTACATATGTCCAAAATAAAATATACTATTCTGTAGTTTGTTTAACTGCATCTAAAAAGATTATTGGGCAAGAAAATTCACAAATCACTTTGAGATATCCAGATAAAATAGTTTCTTGGACATATGTCCAAGGTTCAGCTGATGACCATGAACTTTGGGCCACCAAAAATATATGTAATGGAAAGTTTGATTCTAAATTTTTTTGGAATTATGTTTATTTTAATGGCGGCGAAATTAATGATCATATTATTGATAAAGAAACAGGCTACATCCATGATTGGATGAGTGATGAAGATTTAATTAAGGAAATTAACAATCTATACGAATCTAGAAAAATTTTAAACCTAAATAACACCAAAATTGAATTAAATATAAGTGAAGTAAAAAATAAAGTAAATGATACAAAAATATCTTTTGGTTCAATTAATCAGGATTTAGATTATGATAAATTCATAAAATCATTTCCAGATATAAAACAAGTAATAATATTTTCAGAAACTTTTTCATTACAAAATATTGTAGAAGATAAAAATCTTCGTGTCTATCAGTTCCAGATAGGCTCAGATAAAAAAGGATCTAAGAAACTAAGAGAAATTTTTCCTAAATTAGTACCAGAGATATCTCTTGGTGAAAATATTCTTATATTATGTGATTCTGGAAAGGATATAAGTGCTGGTTTGGTTTTATTACTTCTTTGTGGTTATTTTGATATGTCTTGGAAGCTAGAAGAATCAAAAAATAAAGTTAACAAAGATTTAATTAAACTGCAATTGAGTCTCTTAAGTGAAGTCAGAAAAATAAACCCTAGTAGAAATACTTTGCAAAGTGTGAATTCATATTTAATGTAAATTAAACTAAAAATGACTTGATTTCTTTAATATACAACTAAGTTAAATCTCTATATGTTTTAATTGTAACCCATATGAAACAAATGCAAACTATGGTTAATCCAGACCATAATATAATGCTATGATATATTGGTGGTGAACTGAATCTCTGATATTTTAAGTTTATACTTAAAAAACTAAAAATTAATGATGAAAGCATACCAATTATTAAAACAAACAATAAACCAATATTATCAAAGATAGAAAACTGAGAATGTTCATCTTCGGCACGAAGGATACTATAAACAATACCTAATTCAGTACCAGCAATGAACAATGAAATGGCTGAAAATGAAAAGTAACCTAATGATAATGTTTCATCATAATCTAATAATGACTTTGTTTGTTCATCTTCATCATATAAGGAATTATAATGGCTATTTGAATATCTTAATAAGGGTTTTTCTTCTCCAAAAATATTGTAACTTGATTTCAATTTAAAAATTTCACTTAAAATGTTCTCAAAAAATGAGAGATAAGATGGTTTTCTTACATGTGTATCATATAAAAACCTTGAAGAGAAATCATCATCAGAAACAGCATCATATGTGGAGAAAACTGAGTTATTATATAATGTAGCTAAACTCTGTACGGAATCATTTTTTATCAATTGAGTCGGTTGGATGTTTCCTAAACTCTTTTTATGGTTCAAAATTTTGCTTGATTTTTCTTGAAACATCATTCTATCTTCTTTTGCTTGATTTTCTTTGTTACTTCTGATTTCATGATTTTTTAATAAGTTTAAACTTAATAATTGTGAATAATGATTGTTTAAATATGGTTCAACAGGAATGACATTAAAATAGCATGACAACATATACTGATAAAAATTCAAGTCCTTAAACAAATTTAAGTATGTATTGTTATTGACTAATCTCTGTATATTTTCAGGAAGCTTCCTCAATAACCTTGAGGAAAATTCTCTTTTTAATGTATGGTCTTGAATGTCAGTAGTTAAACTATTTTGGAAATCTGACATATGTGAATCATTAGAATGAAAACTTAAATGGTTGAATATAAAATTATCATATCCATCAGTATCAAAGTCAAATGATTTTATTTTTACTGAATCACTAGTAGTAAATATATTACTATCTAAAGTAATATAATAATCGTCTTGATAATGTTTTTTTATAGTCGATTCTTCACTATCTGGGCTTCCACAGCTTAGTTCCACCCCTTCTTCTTCTAAAAAGTTTTTCTTTAAAATATATCTTGTTCTATTCAAAATGATTTTCATTTTTGGAACAAGCTTCTTTCCTCTAATACAATCCAATGCAGCTCTTGTAAGTGGTGTAGGTTTATCACGTTGAAAATAAGATCTAATTTTATTTGTACTATCTTCCAACTTCATTGAATCCTGTTCAACAGAACGTGACATAAAGAGTTCTAATATATAATTAGGCAATGAACAATATGCATATTTACGTAAACCACCAATATAACTCACTAATACTGAATCCATATCTCCTTCGTAAGTTAAGATATATGAGGGTTCGTTTAATAAATCGTCATTCTGAAGGTATGTAATTGACATTAATGAGGACGAAGCAAACATTTCAAAGTTAAGAAAAACATTCAAATATAATACAGTAGCATTGTAAGTATTAGAATCATTAGACATTAGAAAATCTAACCCGAAATTTTTCTTCAAGTTTACAATAAGATCAAAACGAGCTGCGGGGTTGCCTGAATATTGTTGACATGGTATTTTAGGATCAAGGGTAGCTATTTCTGACTCTGGATATGAATACAATGACACCATACTCTTTGATCTCTGTGAAAATGACTTGAAACTCTTGAGCATCTTACGATTCTCCTTTATTGTTATGATAATTTCAGTTGAACGCTTAGTAATATCAGACAAGCTGAAATTACTAAATGACATTTCATTTTTTTGCAAATAACTCATCACTTTAGCTGTAAACTTCTGAGCTAGTTCTCTATCCTTATAATGCTTGACAAATTTCTTTAATATCTTCTTGCATGCGATTTTTTGGATTAGGATGAACAACGATAATTTTTTTAAGGTATTTGACATATTAAGACAGTGATATAATAATTCGTCTAGTTTTATTTGCTTTGAAATAGAAGGTTCATCCGAATATTGGACTCCATGATAAACTTCTTCGATATGATCCATCATTTTACTAAGCTCCTCATGTTTGGTGTTGATGAAAAAATTGACATAGTTGAAATTTTCTATAAACATAGCATGTAGCTTCCGAAGATTCTTCTTGTCATTAGTATCACTTTCCAGTGTTATTTCTCTTATTTGAACCTTGAGTTCATTATAATTTATGTTGTAGTTCAGCCATTCCTTAATTGATAGATGTTGTAAGTTTTTCCCAAATTTCATGTAGTTATAACACTAGATTGGTCTATACTAGTGTAGTTTTGTTTACCTATATGAAGCCTAACTTTATTTATAAAGCGATTTACTTTCTTTTAAGGACAAAAAACTTGACTACTAATTTTCCCTAATAAATATCCTTTATACTAGTGCCTGATTATTTACTCTGGGCGTTTAGATGCAATTTTCTCAAAATCTGCAGGTTCGCTGAATACCTGATAGACTGCATATTGTGTAATGTTCACTATCGACGAGTGCCAAGCGATCTTAAGCAGCATTTCTTGAAATTTGCCCACACGTACTCATTTCAACATCTCTTAGCATACATTGCAGTATCAATTTTGGAAATTAGCAGCCAGATATCATTTATAATTTAGTAGTTTATGAGGTTCTGATGTGATTGACATCAGTCTTACTTTACGCCTATTTAGTTGGATACTGCATGAAATACTGCATCTAAACAGATATATTGAATACGAATACAGCCACGTGGGAATCAATTTCTCAAATTCTTTCCAATGATAACAAGAGTAAGTAGGAGGTAGCACGACTAATATCTAATTTGGGGGAAAAAAATGCCCTTAAATGTAAGGTAAAATATACAGACAATAAGCATATATATCGCTTAATAATATTGGTAAACTGAATATGCAGTCAACAAGAATAGAGAATGCCAGTTGGTGGATTAGTTGTATGAATCGGCTTTTAAAGCTGGAATGGATATTGACACTAGGTGATGTAATTTATGGAAATTGGAATCAAATATGTTTATGAGAGTGTTATAATATGATTTATAAATTTAGTTGTAGTGCTTATAACTTGGAAACATTATATATTGTAATAGGTTTATCTTTCCAGTCTATAATATGTTGGAAAATGTTTTCACGTCAACCAAAAAGTGAAAGCCGCTTAGTCACATGCAAAAATGGGGGAAGCTCAATCATAAGAGGTTTATAAATTTTATGCAAGATAAAACAAATAATTTTAATGCTAGTTATACTTAATTATTATTGAATCGCGAAATAGTTTTCATTGGTCAGGATTTCCCATCAGAAAATTTATAAAAAAATATACGTAAATTTATAATTCTACTTTGTATACCTCGTAGCTTTAACGAAAACAGGAATCATTCCTCCTGTTCCAACAGGAAACGGTCTGTGGCCTAACACAAGAAGTTGAGCCCGGATACTTCCAGAATGTGATGTTAAACAAACGGAAGAATCGTTATTGTTCGAAAACATTTCTTGTAAAAACCGATTCATACGAACTGCCTGTTCCGCAATAGTCTCTCTATAATTGTCTTGGTAATATATGTCTTTTTCTACAAACCCAGGCTCAAATACAAATCCTTTCTCTTCATAGCTCAGTAATTCAGATTTGGAGGATCTCTTATCGCATGTATGCACACCCATCTGCTCTCTTAGGTTTTCACATATATATGGGTGCACTTTTGTAATATCAACTTGTTCATCCCAAGTGTTAATTAATGTATCCATTGATCTCCTCAATGGGGAAACATACCACTTCTGTGGTAATGGCGCACCGTTAGAAATTTCGATTTTCCATTGGGCTTGATTTTCTCTAGCTTGGCTGACCCCCAATTCCGTCAAGAGCGGATCAGGTCCCCATATTATAGTACCATCACCATTCAACTTGGACCAGTATTTATTCCATGCATCATTTCCATATCTAGCATGGGCTAAATTGTGAAAACCCTGTCCATGTCTAGCTAAAAATAATATTTTATATTTTTCATTATCATTACTAGATTCATTAAGTTTGTTTAGTTTATTTACTATGGTAGGCCAAGGAAGCATAGCTCCGAAATGTTCATCTAGATAATTGAATGATGGGCCATCAGTGTCATCGAGGGACTGTTTGAACACGTTTGGCACTATTTCAAAACCCCAATATTCCTCAACTTCTGATTTTAGTTGGTCTAATTTTTTAAAATAATCTAATCTTTCGTACTCCGGAAGGCCTGAGTCTAAAACATCTAATTTTGAAGGATTTGTAGCCATTTTGCGTAGTATTGGTTTTTATGGTCCAACAATCTTCAGGACAATTCTAATTAATATTTGGATGGTGATTTTGTGATACAAAAATAAAACAAAGATGCAAAATCTAATAGGAAAAAAAGAAATATAGAATAATTTCTATATGTGTGCTAGAGAAATTGATGTAATAAATGATTTAAAGATTACCTAGCGTATATTCCAATTCTTTCAAATATATTAGCTTTGAAAAGTAGTATATTTTTCAATGTTGGAAAATTTATTACCTAGTATTGTTGCCCATTTGCAGCTATCAATAAATATGATACTACTATATATATTACTTACATCATTATAAATTTTTTCTCAAATAATTACAATTTAAATTTATATTAATACCAGTTTAATTTGATTCAACTTTATCATACTTTATAATATCACTTATTTTATTGTGGTGAACTTGGGACTTACAGTGATGCTATTTATATACATGTTAAGTACATCACTTCCTAAAACAAATTAAAACAAGTGGTTAAGTTCATCAAGTACATAAGCATTCACTTAATTAACATAGATGCTCGGTTTAATAGATTTTTAAACTAGTTGACGTGTTATAGTTAGTATATTACTACCTAGCTAATTACCTTTTGCTATGGCAAAATAGCATTATATTTTATTTTATCTCTTATGCAGTAAATTTTACTAAATAATCCAACACTACATTATGTTTATATTCAAAACATTACGTGTCTTAGAAAATGTTGTTTATATTTAGTCTTGTAAAACCTTGACGTCAGTGAAAAATTCATCTGTATGACAATCGTGCATAACACAAAATGGCTTGTGGGAATTGAGGATTTGATTTCAGCATCAACGACGAGATTAGGATTATACATCACCAAGTAATCCAATTAAGAATGGATAGGTTTAACGATGATTTATATCCATTGGCGTTGTTGATGGATGAATTAAAACATGACGATATTTCAAATAGAGTACAAGCTATGCAAAAATTGGACACGATTGCACTTGCATTAGGTCCAGTAAGAACAGTAGATGAATTGTTGCCATTTTTAAAAGATATTGCACAGGATGATGAAGAAGAGGTTTTCACTGTATTAGCAACTAAATTGGGTGATTTTATTCCATTAATTGGTGGACATGCAAACTGCGAGCCATTAATTCAAATTTTGTCTATATTAGCCTCTATGGAAGAACCAATCGTTAGAGACAAAGCAATCGCTTCTTTGAATAAAATAAGTTTAGAACTTACAGATGATGAGATAAATGGAATATTTTTGTCACTTATTCAAAGTTTGAGTCAAGGAAATTGGTTTTCTAAGAAGATTGCTAGTTGTGGTTTATACGAGTCAGTCATTCTTAAAGTCAATGCAAGCATTAGAAAAGATTTATTGAGCTTATACTTAAAATTAATATGTGATGACTCACCAATGGTTAGAAGAAGTGCTGCAAATAACTTGCCAATCATCATATCGAAATTCACTAATGAGGGTCCATTAGAAGAAATTAACAATCAGGATTGGGAAATCATTTCTCAAATGTTCCAACATTTAATAAACGATGATCAAGATTCTGTCAAATTTTTAAGTATTGATGTACTTATTTCTATATTAGAATTTTTTCAAAAAATTAATGATTACAGTCATAATTCTGAATTCCTAATTAGTGCATTAAAGTTAATCGATGATGAAAGTTGGAGAGTTAGGTATACTGCTGCCGATCGTTTTAGCAAAATTTCGAAGAACTTTGTTGATAACGATTTACTCAAATTGATTGATCCATTTATATCATTAATGAAAGACAATGAAGGTGAGGTGAGAAAAGCTGTTGCAAAGCAATTACCAGGTTTCTGTGAGTTATTAAATCAGTATGATTCTACTAAACCTGCAATTTTAAATAAAATTATCCGTGTTGTTAATGATTTGAGTCAAGATCCACATGAAAGTGTTAGATCTTCATTGGCTTCTAGCATAACTAACTTATCCCCAATTTTAGAAAAGCAATCTACTATTGATAAATTATTACCTATCTTTTTGGTGATGTTAAAAGATGAATTCCCAGATGTTAGATTAAATATTATCTCAAACTTGTCAGTTGTCAATGACACAATTGGAATTAATTTGTTATCCACAAATCTTTTACCAGCTATCACCGAACTTGCGCAAGACAACAAGTGGCGTGTTAGATTAGCCATTATTGAATACATTCCAAAGTTAGCATTGCAATTAGGTGTTTCTTTCTTTAACGATGAATTATTATCTTTATGTATGTCATGGTTATGGGATCCTGTCTATGCTATCAGAAACGCTGCAGTTGATAATTTAAAGGAATTAACTGTTATTTTTGGTGCAGAATGGGCAATTAATGAAATTATTAATAGATTATTGAATAATGATGATAAAATTGATGAAAATGATAAAATTGATTATTCTAATTTCATTACTAGAATTACATGTTTATTTACCATTACTAAGATTATTCCATACTTGGGAAACGAAGAAGTTATTGAAAAGATTTTGCCTTTTGTTAACAATTTATATTCAGATAACGTTCCAAATATTAGATTCAATGCTGCTAAGACATACTTGGTTATCGTTGAAAAGTTGGTTAAGAATAAAGAAGCAAATTTTGAAAAGATTGTAAATTTAGAAATCTTACCTAACTTAGAAAAATTGCAAAATGATGGTGATGTTGACGTTAGATTTTATGCTAGTAAGAGCATTGAAAGAATTCATGATTTAATTGGTTGATGAATGTGAAATTATTAAAAATACCATTATCACGTTTATTACTAACCTTTACTGTAACTGATCTATGTATTCAATAATATTTAGCCCTATTTTCTGTTTTTATACTTTTTACTTTATAACTTCAATTCATATATAAATATTATTGAATTATATGTAGATATCCTATCATTTAATTATTCTTACTATATTTTTATTTACATTAGAAATTGACATTTAGACATTATCTGTTGTTATTTATTTAGTGTTTTGTTCCATCTTTTTTTGCAATTTATCGAAATCAAAATCAAATGATGATCCACATCCACATGCTGAAGAAGTATAAGGAGAGTCTACAACTTTAAAAGATCTTCCAATCAATTCTTTGGTATAGTCTATCTTTGAATCTTGTAAGATTTCTAATGAATTTTCATCAAGAATGATTTGTGCATTTCCTTCATCTTGTCTTTTGAAAATCAAGAGATCATTATCATTCTTTAATTCTTCAGTAGTATCTGATAATTTAAGATTATATTGAAATCCATGACAACCACCACTTTCAACTATTATCTTTAATGCTGTGTTCGGGTTCTTATCATCTTCTGAAATGGTAGTTAATTTCTCACTGGCTCTTTTTGTAATAGCTATCTTCAAACCAGTATTTCCGTGTATTAATTTTGTAATACTAAAATCTTCGATATCTTCATGTGGGACATTTTTTTCTTGTGGAGGGTTTGTTGGTACAGCAAATGAAGATGATTTTAAGACCCTAGGAGTAGAATCTGTTGAATAACGACTTACCAATCCGTAATATATGTATCTTGTTGAATTTAACTTTATGGCAGGTACTATATGAGGTATCTTTTTAAGTCTACTTATATTTCTGATCATGCTTATTAATCTGGTTATTTAACTTACAATTGAATTGATTCGGTGGGATTAAAATATATTTAAAATAGGGAGTCGTGTGATATTCAAAACAATAAATATAGTATCACCATATCATACATACTAGTTTATCTGTAACGTTCATTAGCTACCTTCCAGCTAGAAACAATATCTAAATGTTCCCAGTCTTCTTTTGGACCATCCATACCAAAACTAAGATGTCTCAAGTACCAGAAAGTACCTGCAACAATTGCATAGAATGATGCAAAAAGTAAAACATAAGCAATCTTTTTAACTGGAGATTGGGAATTCTTTAAGCTTAAAGTAAATGATTCAATTTCATAACAGAGAACAAGCATAGCAAAGTACAATGCAGGGACATAATGATGTACATATGTAACTCTACCCATGACAACGAATGGCATAAAATGTAAACCCCAACCGAACATAGGGTAGATACCACCCATTAAGAATAATCTTAATTTCAGAGGATTTGAGGCTGGGAAGTCGTTATATTGTCTCTGCCATCTAATTAAATAGTATAAGACAATGAAAGCAAATAAAACAACACCAACTGAAGAAGGCCAGGTGTTTGCTGGAGATCCAATTAAGTAGTATTTAGCTCTATCAGCGGACCAAGCACACATTCTGATACCAGCATGTAAAGTTGGCCATTCCCAAGCAGAGGAAGCTAAGTCATCTTGCTTCTCATAGTCTGGAACTAAGGCATTATTAGTAGCCATCATGGCTAAGTTAAGTTGAATAAAATCTCTGAAAAATTTAGTTTTTGGTAACTTAAAATCAGCTGGAGTTGGTGGTAATAATTTATTTTCGTTATTTTCAATATTCCACCAAGTTCTCTTGTCCTTTGTAAATGGGTCTTTGAAACAGGCAACTTCACCTTGTCTAAAACCCCAAGGTGGTAAAGAATTACCAGTAACACCTAAATAGCAACCTAAAACTTGATTCTTTAATCTGAATGAAGAAGTTAAAGAATGTAACAAAGTCTTGTTTTCATCACCAATTTGTTCCATAATTTCAACGACCCAGTTATCTTTGTAATCACCAATTGTCAAATTTCCGTAGCCAGAAACTTCATATTCACCCTTAGAAAGAGGAGCCAGTACTTCGTGTGAGTGCAAGTTTCTTCCTGTCATAGGATGCATTAATCTAACAACCATTCCATCAACAATGTACTCAATTTGTTCAGAAGCATCAGTATCATAGTAATTTTGACCTCTAGGTCTTTGGAAGACCCAGTTGTTGTTGGAATCCTTGTGGGAGTAAGTAGTAACTTGCTGTTGCTTGGAACCTTCTGGGAAGGTTTGAATGTGAGAGTGTAATAAACCACCAGTCAACCCTTGGTTTTTTAATGTAAAAACAGAATGACCAACAGAAACATCTCGGGATCCACCAAGAATATCAGATCCTAATAAGTTAGCTTGGAATAAGGAAGACATTTGTGCATCACCGGGACCAGATTTGTATAATAAATCGAAATGGATCTTGAAAGAAACTAAGAAAATAGAGAAAGGAACAATAATTAAACCTAATATTCTTGCCAACCAATGTTGAGAATATTTCTTCCAAGAGATAGATTTGTCACCTAATTTTTTCCATAAATCAACAACAGTGTAAATACCAATTAATGAAGTAACAAATAAGCCAACCATTTTAACAGAGCAAGTACAACCGATGGAGACACCAGTCAATAAGAGCCATTTCCACCATTTTCTGGTGAATTCTCTGTTTTTGGTGTTAAAGGTATCAAATCTTGAAAAGCAGAAAATTGTAGCTACTGTGAAGAACAATAACATGGAGTCTAAAAGAATGAACTTGCCTAAGGTGACATAAGTCAATTCTAAAGTAACCATCAATGTGAAAAGCCAAGTAGTAGCAACAGAATAACCGATTTCCTTCATGGTGTAATAAGCTAATGGCACACATAAAGCAGAAAAGGTGGCATTAAAAAGTCTCATTTTAGTGAAATCAATATAATCTGGGTACGATTCACCAGATGGAAAGTCCCAAGAACCGTTATAGCCAGCTAAGTAACCAGATAAACCGACCAACATCTTACCTAAAGGTGGATGAACATCATGGTAAAATTCGTGTCTCAAGTAGTATGATCCAAACTTACCAAAATGGGCTTCATCCCAAACAACCGCCTTGTTAACACCAATTCTATAGAATCTAACACCAAAGGATAATAATGTGAAGAATATTGGTGCCAATATGCTTTCCAATTTCTTCAACGAATCAACAAATTCTTTTGCTTCGTCATATTGGGATCTTTTGGAATCTTCAACATCTGATTCTTCTTCAACAGGCCTAGTAGTTTTGGAGTTATTAACTCTCTTACGAATAGAACTTTCGTCGTTAATACTAACTCCCGATGAAGGCATTGCTTCTAATTTAGTAAAGATAATGCTTGAGAAAGAAACTAAATACGTGTTTATTAATTTTCTAATTAACAGCAAGTTTTTTTCTGTACGCGATTTCAAATTTTTCAGCTACGTTCACAGTGTACATATGCTCGATCTATGATTCTGAGTTATAAACAGAACCTAAAAGAAACCATATTAATGAGTCTTTATCTTTGATAATATCTTTCTCTGTAGTAGTACTAGTATACAGTGAAGCGTTGTTAGCATCAATTGTGTGGGTTTGGGACTCAAAAGTGTCGATTAGACTGATGTTAGCACTGGAAATTTTGAATTTGCCTTCAGTAGATAAACTAAGAAGAGTCGATGTGAATTTCACAATGGATAGTTTATCAAAGTGTATTTTGGAGGTTTCATACAAAAAGTTGTTGATAAGGTCAATCAACTTAAATTCATTCGAATTTTCTTGTAATTGAGCTATGTCCTTGGAGGGTACATTGATTATTATGTTTCTTAGATTATCATTTATATAACCATATCCATGGGAATATACTAATTCAATGTCACCAATAAGTTCCTTTATAGGATCTGTGTAATACTGAGATAATGTGAAGAATAATTGATTGAGGACATTTTTAATGTAAGAGTAGCTTAATTTGTAGTCCTTTATTATTAACGGTTCATCGAAATCTATGCCTTCCATCAATTTAAATACAAAGTTGTTGATCGACAGGTTTGATATCTTTTGTAGTATTATTGTGTTGAAGTTTCGCTCTACATCATCTTTTGTTATGCAAATAACGATTTGCCGTGGAAGAATACTAACATATCTATGTTTAATGATAAAGTAGCTTATGTTATAGTCCCCATATTTTGTTTCATTACTTTCCAATATTAATCCCTCAGCAATTTCTTCATATGATTCGTAATGTTGTATTAAGTCCCCTTTCCGATTTTCTAACTTAATGAATAGAAATTGAGCGATATTGATCACAAAGTATTCCTCCAATTCAGCAGAAAAAACTCCTAAGGCCCTGTTAGCCTTATAAATTTTGAATGTTTGATCTAGAAATATAGAATTGCTCATGACGTATCCGTAATTCACCTTATCTATTTAGTGATTTTAACGCAAGTATTTAAATGCAAAAACAAATGTTCTTAATTTGGTGCGGATCAAAAATAATTAATATAAACCTACTGGACAAATTTTTCAAATAAATATTTTAAAATTTAAAAACTATAAACTATCTAAACTTATCAATATTTAAATAATTTAAGCAGAGGCCTTAGCAACGTGTTCTAATAAGTCAACAACTCTGGTAGAGTAACCGAATTCGTTATCGTACCAGGAGATTAACTTAACGAAGGTTGGGGATAATAAGATACCAGCCTTTTGGTCAAAGATAGAAGAGTAGTCACAACCTAAGAAATCGGTAGAAACAACAGCATCTTCAGTGTAACCTAAAACACCCTTTAAGGAACCTTCAGAAGCATCCTTGATAGCCTTAGAGATTTCTTCATAAGTAGCTTCCTTTCTTAATCTGACAGTTAAATCAACAACGGAAACATCAACGGTTGGGACTCTCAAAGACATACCAGTTAACTTACCGTTTAATTCTGGAATAACCTTACCAACGGCCTTAGCAGCACCGGTAGAAGATGGAATAATGTTACCAGAAGCAGTTCTACCACCTCTCCAGTCCTTGTGGGATGGACCGTCAACGGTCTTTTGGGTAGCAGTGATAGAGTGGACAGTGGTCATTAAACCTTCTTCAATGCCGAAGGTATCGTTAATAACCTTAGCTAATGGAGCTAAACAGTTAGTGGTACAAGAAGCATTGGAGACAATGTTCAAGTCTGGGGTATATTTGTCTTCGTTAACACCAACAACGAACATTGGAGCATCAGCAGATGGAGCAGTGATGATAACCTTCTTGGCACCACCGTCAATGTGCTTTTGAGCACCTTCCATAGTGGTGAAAACACCAGTAGATTCGATGACGTAGTCAACACCGTTCTTACCCCATGGGATAGAAGCTGGGTCTCTTTCTTGGAAAACCTTAATAGCTTGACCATCAACGACTAAAGTGTCATCTTTGGAGGTAACTTCACCCTTGTACTTACCGTGTGTAGAATCGTACTTGAACATGTAAGAAGCATATTCTGGAGCAATGAATGGATCATTGATAGCAACAACCTTGATGTCCTTTCTGGCCAAAGCAACTCTTAAAACTAAACGACCAATACGTCCGAAACCGTTAATACCAATAGTGATAGCCATTTTTTATTATTCTTTATTTGTTTTATTTATAACTGATTAAAAGTAAATGTTGAGAGAAACAAATTGAGGATTTGTCTCAATTTATATAACAAGATGAAGAAGTTCCCAGCCGCCGGGACGAAGTAACCCATTTGGTAAGAACACACCACCTATTTGAGGTTATTACTATTGCCCGGTCAGGGCCAGTCGATCGCGTTACACAACTCCGAGACCGAGACGCTCGTATGACATAATCTCCTTCTGAATACCAGCATTATGGACTTATAATGACCTTCGTGTGAGCCAATTGGTTATAATAAAGTGACTGTGAATTTTTTGTAGGTCAAAGAAATTGTAAATTTTCAACTACAATTGTTGCTTACGAATTTTACTTGAGTTTATCATCAGAATGCCGGGGTTAAACCGAACTTTCAAAGATTCAAAAAATAACATTTGTGTAGTGTGTGTACAATGAACAACGTTACCTGATATCACATGTGTCGGATTTATGTATTTGAGAAATTGAATAGACGTCTACAGTATTGAGGTAAATACTATTAGGTTGGGGACATGGTAATTAGTGGTCTTATAAGAGCGTAATGAGTCAAAGATGATAATGTCGGAAGTTAGAGGCGAAAAGCCATCGGATATTGTCACATGTTAGATCACATGCATTTTCTTTATTTTCTATAATACTAAAACAGATTCTACTCGGTGAAGGCCCTAAGTCCGAAACCAGAATTGAATCTATTCGGCTAAATGGAGACTTGAATATTAAATGTAAGTAAGATAAAAATATAGTCACTGTTTCTTAAAAAATAAAAAAACACATAATTAGCTAAGTAAAAAACGTTGTTTATCTTTCTTATTTTCAAATTGTATTAAATAAAGAATAATCAATGTTTATTTTATCAATCATATAATAAACTAAAAAATAAAAGAGATTGAGTCCTATTAATACTAATATAAAGATAAGCTTTATGCATTATTTGTAAGGCTTCTACCTTAAATTTTGTATGAAATTACTTTAGAAATTTTATAGAAATGTTATAGAAATGTATTAAAATATTATTAATTTATTGATATTTATATTTACAAGAGCGTTAGAAACTTTTTTTAAATGACATTAACAAATATTGTCGTATATATATCATAAAAATTGATTACTCATTCTATTATATTTATCACGTGAATTTATCAATATTAATATAATTTGATAAATTGTCTACTTAAAAAGAGATTAGGCCTTATTTTTCTTGAAAAAGTTAATAACTATACTAAAGAATATATTATATTCCCTTCAATAAAGCCAATGTCGGACTAAAATGAAGAATAAAATGGAAAATTAAAAATTAATGTTCCGATAATAGTTATTTTAAGTTTAAAGTTTAAGAAGCCTAATATTTATAAATTATATTCAATAATAGGGATGAAATATACCAAAATACGCAAGAGTATACACATTACACATGTGATGTCTTAATTATACTGTATTCTAGTGTACGGCTAGGTTCTCATTTCCATAAATTGCAAATAATCGCTCATTGTTCCAGTTCTGACATGAAAATTTGAGTGATTATCACAGTCAACCCCGGCTATACAATCGGGTGATAGTGAAATAAACTTTAATAACCGATAATCCCCACAAGCTTTTTCCATGTTATGTAATAAGCTTAAGTCTTGTTATCTATCTAAAATGTGATTACTGTAAATATTTTATGCTAATGGAGATAGTATTGCTGTATTTACTTTTACTATTAAAATAAGGCTAATATTGCTTTCCTATGGTCAGAGAAATAATTTTCCGCTTAATAACCTATTGTCATGTGCAGTTTCGAATAAAAGAATACCACTCAAATTTGATGAGGAGAAATTCTTAGGAAGTCAGCTATGTTCTACACATACAACATTCATAATTAGAGGTCATATGTAATTCCATAATATTTTAAAATAACCAAACTTTAATTATTTAGAATTTCTTTTTTATTACAGGTTTGTTTTTTGCTATTTGAAAATACTCTATTTCTCTTGTTAAAATATATATATAGTAAACTATTAACATAAGAAAAAATATTAAATAAACAAGTGTAGAGTAGTAATTAATATGTGTTTAATATGGTGAATATGTATGTATATTGAGTATTATCAACCTTTAAAATTGATTACAAAGTATTATAAGGCCAGAATGTTCTAATTTATATCCTATTATTTAAAGAATATTGATTATTTTATTGAATTTCAGCCTTATGCCTTATATTTGCCATTTTTGATATCGTAATGTAATATTCTCCTAACTTTGACTTCTAGGTCGATCTTTTTTGCGGCAAAGAAATTTATATCCGATGGCAACTTACTAATCCTATTTAAACTCAGCTAATGTAAACATTCATATGCGTTAAGACCGAACTTTTTATTATGAATTAAATATTATTAATATGACATATTACCGACCCGTAGTCAAATAATGGGCAAACAAATAAGGATCTAAACCAAGGTTTTAATATTATTTGTAAACAAGTTGTTGGAATGTTTCTGAACTATCTTCTAGATTGCTATTTCCAAGAAATCATGAAGCCTACATGACCAGCCTGGTTATTGCTGTGAGATAACCGTTACTATTTACCTCAAGTAATCCCGCATATTTATTTCCGCTGTTGTTCCGTCCGAGAACCCTATTGTCGGTCGAAATAGAAGCAACTCGCCGCGCATCTCTGCTTACTATGGAATTATCATATATATACCTTAGAAACTGCCCAATTCACGGCTGCACCAAACCATAAACGGCTTAGAAAATCAACATCTTATTCAAGCTGTATATTAGTAAATGAAACATTCAAATATAGAATCGAATCAAAGAAAAAGGTGATTTATTATTTATTCTCAGTATTAATACTTTCTAATTCATTACTAAATACGATCTAACCATATATTCATATAAGATTACATATTGAGTATGTTGAACCATATATCTACATCTCCATCAAGTATTGATGATCTACACAAGGATGAAAATCTTCATAGAAAGAAGAGGGTTGGTCGAGCCTGCGACCTGTGCAGAATCAAAAAAACGAAGTGTGATGGAGTTAAACCATGTACAAGGTGTGTACAAGATAATAAGATCTGTGTTTTCAGTGAAAAAAAGAAACAGAAAGACAAGAGTCACCCTAGTGGGTATGTAGAATTATTGGAAACTAGATTGGACTTATTAACAAAGAGTATGGAAAAAGTTATATTAATGGCAAAACCACATTTGCCATTTTTTGAAAAATTAATAGAGGAAAATGATGCTATTGCAATTAACGATGTGATATCTTATTTGATTAGTGAAGAAGGTATATTGAGAAATTTGCCCGTGGAATGGGAAAATGGTGCTATGATAGCTGCTAATCTTAATACTAATGATGCTGAAAATGTGGAGAGCGCATCAAAATCGTTTGCAGATTACAAAACTAAAAAAAATGATGGTTCTATTGAAGATAAAGTAAATGATACCGAATCTAAACCTGAAAAGGAGGAAATATCTAGAATTAGTTCATCAGGGTCTACATTAAGCTTAAATGAGGATAGTAATATAAATGAAAATAGACAAGTAGGGATCACAAAAAATATTGATTCTCAAGAATTTTTAGTATCTAGTTACCCAGGTGGCCCTGATAATAAGAATATAGAAATCCAGAGAGGACGTAAGTTTAGCTTTTCAGACTTCGATAGTGATTCTAATTCCATATATTCTCAACAACACTCTTTCCTTACTGATGGAACACCACCATTAGATGGGTTTTCATCTGCTCCAAGATCTTTATTTTCGAATATTGATGGTAGAATACACTCAAATAATAAGAATAGCTCAGTCGTTTCTTTAACTGCAAAATTTGAAGATCATGATATAGGATCGCCAACTTTAACTTCGTTTAATGTATCAAAATCAGATATAGCACAACAATCAAAACATCAACATATAAATCCTATAAGGAGAACATCCTCTATGAAACAAAGACACCATTCTCCCACTACTCACAAGTTCAAGAATAACGGACATGTATCGAAACCAGCTCACAATTCTCATCACTCTATGACCTCCATTGTAAATAACAATGAATTTGATTTTCAACAACTGAATTCTCAACCATCATCATTTCCTCCTACACCAAATAATTTTGAAAATTTAATTGAAGATATCAATTCCGTGGGGTCTTTACCATCAGATGCCTTTAAATTAACGAATTATGACGATTACCGAGATTTTGATATAATGAATAATGATAATATTGAAAGTTTTTTAACTAATCCTTTCTTAAATAAGCAATAGTTTTCCTATTTCTTTAATGTATAGTAGTGGATATTATTTTGATTTTTTTTTTTGACTTTTTTCAGTAAAATATTTTGTATATTAATTTTTATGAACTGTGTTCACCATGGGTGCAAAATTTTATGAAAATAAAAAAATTTTCTATATAAATTAAAAAAAATAAAGAAATATAAAAAATTAACACTTTGAAAAATATACCAAATAATATATCTTACATAATAAATATACTATTACATTATTTGTTTAAGAAATTAACATTAATATATAATTAAAGGACAGAAAATAATAAATAATATACTGTAAAAAAAAGAAAAAAAATTCACAAAAGCTTCGTTAAATTCAAAAATGAAGAATTAATATATGAAATATCATGTGAACTATCCATTAGCCCAAAGAAAAATATTTAAGAATACTTTATATTAATATTAATTATGAAGTCATGATAATTCAAAACATAATATTCTTAAGGAGGTGAATTGCTAATAAAAAATATTAATTTAAGGAATTATAGAAGAAATTGTATTATATAAAGTTATAAAAATATTACAATACACTTGTTATAATATTAACTTTAATTATATTTTTTTTTGGGAAACCTATACCTATTTTAAATAGAACAGATAATAAATCAAAAACAGATGAACTCAAAGAAATTATACTGAAAAACAATATTAAATAAGTATATGTATATAATAACAAAAACAAAATGAAGTAAATAATTTAAATAAGATATTAAGTTATTAATAATAACTATGTACAAAATCCATGTAAGGGAACTAGGGACTAATATAGTAATTCTCTTATATATGTTCTATATTCCTTATAGAACTTTACTTGATGTTATATAACTTACTTTAAACCCTCTGAACTACTCAATACTTATAACTACCTATAACTAGTTCCTAGTTACCCTCCCCTCCATTTTAAGACTCAGGGGATAATTTATTTTATTTATAATACAAGCTTTGTATTAAAGATGTTTTATCTTTATCACAATAATGTTTTCTCTTTTCTTAATCCTTTATATATACTTATGTTCTCTTACAATCCATTGTAAGGGAACTGGGGACTAATATAGTAATTCTCTTATATATATGTTCTATATTATTTACAGAACCTTACTTGTTGTTATGTAACTTACTTTAACTCTCTGAACTACTCAATACTTATAACTACTTATAAATAGTTCCTAATTCCCTTGGTCTTCATCCTGAGACTCAAGGGATAATCTCCTCTATTTATATTACCACATTTACAATTGTGGGTCTCTCCTCTTTATCACAATGATATCTTCTCTTTTCTTAATCCTTTATATATACTTGTGTTCTCTTACATCCATCAAGGGTGATGCGGTGGCTCAATGGTAGAGCTTTCGACTCCAGATCGAAGGGTTGCAGGTTCAATTCCTGTCCGTGTCAATTCCTTTTTTCTTAAAATTAAGTTTCATAATTTTTGTTGGAGGATTTATAATTAATTTTTTTTTGTTCTAGAGATGATTTAATGCCAAAATTGAAACTATAGAGAACTTGAATTATGAAGAAAGGGAAACAGAAAAATGAAGTTGTAGCTTCTAAAAAAGATAAAACTAAGAAATCCTTAGTAGATGAAGGTTCCAAACTGAAAAAAAAAAGTCAAAATGATAATGATAAATCTGATGATACAAAAAAACCAACAAGAGGGTTAGCGATTGGTGATAATTTTGGATGGACAGGCAAGCTTCCAGCTACTTTACTTCATGAACATTGTCAAAAGCAAAAATGGGGTAAAGTTATCTTTGACATGAGGAAATCTTCAAAAGGGTTTACAGGTGTGGTGAACTTGAGTTGGGTTGACCCTAAATCAAAAGATACCATTCAGATTCAAATGATTCCAGAAAATGACTTGTATCAACCCAAGGAAACTACTAATGAAGCTCGTCATTATGCTGCAACATATGCTTTGTATAGGATAAATTATATCAAGAATATGAAAATGATTTTACCAAAAATATTTAGGGATTATTGGTCTGATATGGAGACCAAGAGAATTGAACTTCTCAAGTTAAATAAAGAGAAACATGACAGAATTTATAATAGTAATCCCTTTACAGTCTATCTAGCAGAGAAAGAAAAACAGGAAAGATTAGAGAAAGAACAGTTGATTAAACAACAAAATGAAGCAAAAGTTCGAAAACCAGCCATCAATTTATCTACTGGTACAATGAATGTCAAGAAAAATCCTCATGATTCAAAAGAGAATTATGAGGAAATTATTGAAGAAAGAACCCATTTCTTTCCAAAGAAGGTATGGGCAGAAGCGCCATTTATAGATTTTCCTTCTGACATAAGAATCTCAATAGAAAATTCTGTTAAAATGCATTTAAACTGGATGGTAAAAAATAAAGATTTATTGAAGGACTCTACTGATAGAGAAAAAATTTCAAGTAATTTATCAAGACTTGGATTTCGACAATCACATATAGAAGAATCGTTTAAGTACACGAGTTCGTTTATGGATGCATTAGAATGGCTATTATTTCATATTCCTGAAGATGATTTGCCATTAATTTTTTCTAAATCAGAAGAAGAAAGTGGTGTTTCTTTAAAAATATCAAAAGATATTTCATTTGAAAATTTGGTGAGAAAAATGAGTGAGTCCGGCTGTGATAAAGATGTTATTTTAACTACTTTAAAGGAATGTAATAATGATGAAATAAAGACAGCTGTTAAATTAACCCAACAGTTAGTACATTTTAAATCTTTTGGAGAATACGAAGAATCTCAAAGCATCTGGGAAGAAGAAATTGAGCTAATCAAACTGATTGGCAGTAATTTTATAGAATATTGTGAAGGGTTTAATAAAAAAGTTGTTAATCTAGATTTAAATGTTCAAAACATTGAAAAAGGCTTGATTGCTTTAAAATTATTTAAAAGTGAAGACTACCCAAATGAATTACCTGGAATGCAAATTATAGTAAAGAAAAATTCTGTTAAAATTGCTAACTATATTAAGATTTCTATATTAAGAGAGTTATCATCTTATCTTATAAATGAAAGCTATATTGGTGCATGTTTTATTCACGTAATAATTGAATGGCTTGAAGAAAATATTTCTAAAATTATTGATAATCCTGGTAATTTAATACAAAATATTTCATTAAGAGAAGAAAAAACTAACCAGAATTTACAAGGAAAATCTATGAATAACCAGCTACGAACAAAATCTGGTCAAAATTCCGATATTGATGATAAATTGATAGAGGAAATTAAAATACAGTACCTTGAAAAAATACAATCTTCAGAGTTTAAAAATTCTATAAAATTTAGAAGTCAATTACCTGCCTGGAAGAAAAAAGAAAAATTGGTATCTGTTATTAATGATAACAGAGTCACTTTGGTTACTGGTGAAACAGGTTCGGGTAAATCTACACAAATTGTCCAGTTTATTTTAGATGATTTATATACAAAAGGAAACTTTAGATCAAAAATTATATGTACACAACCAAGACGTATTTCTTCTATTGGTTTAGCAGAAAGAGTATCAGAAGAGCGTGTCGATAAATTAGGTAATGAAGTTGGATATATTATCAGAGGAGAGAATAAGACGACAAAAAGAACTAGAATTTCATTTATAACGACAGGTGTATTATTAAGAATGCTACAATCATATTCTAGTAATAAAAAGAGTAATATGTTTGAAGATTTAGAATATATTTTCATTGATGAAGTCCACGAACGTAGCGTTGATAGTGACTTTCTATTGATTATTCTTAAAAGACTTTTAAAGAAAATTGATAACGTAAAAGTCATACTAATGTCAGCTACCATTAATATTGAAAAATTTAAGAATTTTTTCACTACACCTGTCAATCACATCCATATTGAAGGTAGAACCTTTCCAATTGAAGATATATATCTTGATACTATATTAGAAGACATTGATTATACAATGACAACATATAATGATGAGCTCATAAGACCGAAAGCAGACTCAAACTTCTTTAAATCGGGAAATCTAAATTATGACTTAATTTCAAAAATTTGCTTATATATCGATGATAATTTAACTTCTAATCAAGATCAGGGATCAATTTTAATATTTTTACCAGGTATACTGGAAATTAATCTGTGTATTAGACATATTACAGAGATCTTTAATGTAAATAATAAATCTTGTTGGTGTTTACCATTGCACTCTGCATTATCATCAAACGAACAAAAGCGTGTCTTTAAACCATCTTCGCCAAAATCAAGAAAAATTGTTGTGTCGACTAATGTTGCTGAGACTTCTATTACAATACCTGATTGTGTTGTAGTAATAGATAGCGGTAGATCCAAAGCTCTATATTATGATACCAAATATAATACTAGTAAATTAACTGAAGATTGGTGCTCTAAAGCTGAAATCTTTCAAAGAAGAGGTAGATCTGGTCGTATAAGAAATGGAAAATGTTACCATTTATATACTACTGAAATTCAAAAAAATATGCTTGATCAGCCAATTCCTGAAATAAAGAGAACAAGACTTGAAAACTTATATTTAGTTGTAAAGGCAATGGGAATTAATAACGTTGAACAGTTTTTAAATAGTGGTTTGGATGCACCAGACCAAAAGATGCTTGCTAATGCTAAAAAACTTCTTAATGAAATAGGCGCAATTAATAATGGTCAATTATCAAATCTCGGTGCATATTTATCATATCTACCAACTGATTTGAAGAGTGGTAAATTATTGATTCTTGGATGCATATTTGGGTGTTTAGAGGTAAGTTTAACTTTGGCTGCTGTCGCATCGACAGGAAGTCCATTTTTAAATAATTTTGACCAAAGGGACAATATCAAGAAAATTCAAGCAAAGTTTTCCAATAACCAAGGTGACTTAATGGCCATATCCAATGTTTACGATCAATATGAAAGATTGAGAGCTGAAGGTAAAAACACTAAGAAATTTATTTCAGATAATTTCTTATCATATTTAGTTTTAAAAGATATTAGATCTACAAGAGATCAATATGTTTCTTTATTAAAAGATTTAAAGTTCATTCCTTTAAATTATAATAAAAAAGATGAAAAATATCAATTTCTCAATAAGAATATGAACCAATATGCCATAGTTAGAGCAATCTTAACTGGTGCATTTTATCCACATATCGCAAGAGTTCAAACAGAAACAAAGTTTTTCCAATCTTCTGTTGGTTCTATTGAAAAAGAAAATGATACTAAACTGACCCGGTTTTGGATACGAAATGAGGAATTCATCGAAAAAATTATGAATAAAGTAGAATTGGACACTACTCTACCAGCAAACCGTGCATTTATTCACCCTTCATCTGTTCTCTTACAAAATTTAAATGAAGGTAGTGTAGATAATATGAAGGAGAGCTATTTAAATGAAGAAGGGATTGTGGACATAGCTAAGGCTAGAGAAATGTTCGATCTTTCTCCACACGTATCAAATGGAAATCCATTATTTAAAGCACCTTTTATAATTTATGGAACTTCACATCAGAGCTCTAAATTATTCTTACGTGATATTACACCTACGAGTACATTGGCTACTTTGCTTTTTGGTGGTGAGATTAATTACGATATCACAAGTTCATTAACTACTGGTAAAAAACTACCAGGTATTGTTTTAGATGAATGGATACCTGTAAGAACTTGGTGTAAGAATGGTGTTTTGATTAAGAGATTGAGAGTTCTTTTAGATGGTCTTATTGAAGAAAAATTATCGAATCCTGATAATTATTCCAGAGACCAAGAAGATATTCTTAAGATCTTCGAGCGAGCCATCACTATGATCACGTGAAATTGATATTAGATAAAGACTTTAATAGATATAAATAATTAGTAATCCTAATTTTGTAGACACTAAACTAGTTATATTATAATGACTAGCGTTTCTGATGACGTTGGACTTTTGAGATGTGAACTGAATGGAAACCATGACCAGACTGAGTCTCTTTTGTCAAATTTAAATGCAGATAATAGTACACCCAGAGAAAACTATGGCATTTCTGGAAAAGATCAGGAAGACATAATAAAAAATATTGATGAAGAGGACATATTAGAGCTTCCCCTAGTAATAAGAGATATTGTACTGTTTGAAGATGATTCAGATATACCAGTTTTGACATTCAGGTACTTTCTACTTTCTACTTTATTTATTATACCTGGTGCATTCATAGACACAATCAATTCCTATAGAACGACATCTGCTGCATATTCAATTTTTTTTGTTCAAATCACATCCCACTGGATTGGAAAGTACCTTTCTAGAGTTCTTCCTGCAAGGAAAATGAATTTATTTGGTTTTAGTTTCAGTTTGAATCCTGGACCATGGTCTATTAAAGAAACCGCAATGATCACAATTACTGCTAATAGTGGTGCCACGGGTAATTTAGCAACTAATGCAATATCTTTAGCTGAAATATATTTTGGGGAATCAGTAAATCCAATAACAGCGATACTGTTTATGTTTGCTATTGTTTTTATTGGATATTCATATGCTGCAATTGCAAAACCATTTTTATTATATGATCCAAAGTTTCCATGGCCTCAGGCATTGATGCAAACAACTTTATTAAGGTCTCAAGAGAAATCTGATATACACATAAAGGGAGCTAATAAACAAATGAAAGTTTTCTTACTGGCATTAACCATCATATTTGTTTGGCAATTTTTTCCAGAGTTTATTTTTCCATTATCTTCATCAATAGCTATCCTTTGTTATATTGCTCCTTATAATAGTGCTGTAAATTTTATTGGATCTGGAATGGGTGGGATGGGTGTATTGAACATATCGTTTGACTGGGCTAATATAACATCATCAATATTTTTATACCCTTATTGGATTCAAGTAATCCAGTTTATTGCATTTGTAATTGCTGCATATATTTTAATTCCATTAGTCCATTTTGGAAATATTGGGAACAAATTTGGACTAATGTCAAATGGGTTATTTACTAGTGAAGGAAATGTGTATCCGGTTCATGAAATATTAACTCCAGATTTAAAATTAAATGAGACAGCTTTTAAAATACATGGACCTGTTTATATTGGTGCCCAAAGAGCATGGAATATATTTTTTGATTACGCAGCATATTTAAGTGGCGTTATTTGGGTTATTCTCTTTGGATATGATAAATTTCGCAACTCCTTTAGATATTTATTAAAAAAAGAAAACATCAGAACTCCAGTTCATTATAAAGATAGATTAAATAAATTGCAGCAAAATTATAAAGAAGTACCATTATCTTGGTACATAATAATGTTTGCATTATCATTTCTTACCTTGAGTTTAATATTTTTATCAAACCAAATGTTTATGAAGTGGAAATACTGTATTATTGCACTTATAATGGGATCTATAATTGTTACACCATTAGCTTGGTTATATGCATTGTCTAATTTTCAATTGGCAATTGGTACGTTTAATGAATTATTTTATGGTTATTTAATTCAAAATGATAAACATAAACATCCCGCAAGCGCATTAGTATTTGGTTCCATTGCAGGAGATGCATGGTATCGAGCTCAATACCATCTTGACTGTATGCGTTTAGGGTTTTATAACCATTTACCACCACAAGCAGTATTTTTCTCTCAAATATATGGTGAAATAATTGGAATTCCTATAAATTATTTAGCTTTGAGATGGGTTCTTGATACAAAAAAAGAATACCTAGATGGAACATTAATTGATCCATTACATCAATGGACAGGTCAAACAATTGCATCTTCTCATACAAATGCAATTCAATATGTTGTTTTAGGTCCTAAAGTTTTGTTCTCCAATTATCCCCTTTTGCCATATGGCTTTTTAATAGGTATCATTACCCCTGTTCTTTTGTTTTCTCTTTACAAGCGGTTCCCAAATTCTTGTTTAAATTTCAATTTGTGGAACACTACAGTTTTCTTTTCTAGTATGGGAAAATTCTACGGGAACCTATCAACTGGATATCTTTCAAAGTTTATTGGAGGAACAGTATCCATGTACTGGGCTTTTAATTATAAGAATTCATTATGGAAAAAATACAACTACATATTAGCTGCTGCATTTGATACCGGGTTAAATTTAGCTATATTAGTTCTTTTCCTATTAATGTCAACTTATCCTAATTTAAAAATGCCTAACTGGTGGGGTAATAATAAAGATAATATAGAGAGATGCTTTGCATCCTCATAGACATACCAATTATATTAGAGTTTTAGTATAATACATAGATAACTATTGTAAGGTTCATAATAACATCACGTGACAGCATCGTATATTACACAAAATGCTTTTTCAACTAACTGTAGTTCAAGCTCAAATGATAAACTAATGATATAATAATAAATAAAAAAAAGGTGTGTTGCCACAATGAATAATAATATCCCAACTAATAATAATCAACAGAATAGACAAACGCCTTCTAGTACTTTTATTCAGCCGGGTCAAGTTAATCAGTTGGCGCAGGCTTTAAAGAGGGAAATTGCTTTAGCGAAAGCTGCTGGAGATGATCAAGAAAAAGCCAAACAACATTATACAAGAGCTGGATATATCAAACAAGTATTACTTAATTACCAAAAAGAAAAGTTTCAACAACAAGAACAACAAGGACAACAAGGACAACAAGGACAATCAGGACAATCAGGACAACTGCAACTGCCTCAACCTCCTCAACTGGCACCACAACCTGACACACAACTGTCAGCACAATCACTGATGGTCTCCAGTAATAGCCAAGGGAACTTTGGTATTCAATCACCTAATATGAATATGCAATCTAATAGAATGACACAACAACTTCCACAAGGGCTGCCAGCTCCAATAAGCCAATCAGCACTGACACCAGTTCAAGCACCATTACGTCAATCATCTCCACATAGTGCTGCTACTCCTGGTATGCAATTACCTAACAATAGTAATGTGACAGTAGAAAACTATAACCAAGTAAATTCAAGATTAGGTGATTTTGAAAGAAGAATTCAGCAGTTAGAAGCCAATAAAAAAGCAAATTCAACTCCTGAGCAAGTTATTGCAATCGAGAAAGAGTTAACAGAATTGAAATTCAAATATAAAAAATACCAAAGCTTTGCTATCTACTTAAGAAAGCAATTAGCTGATGTAAATAATAATGGCGGTTCTAGCCCACAAGTAGGAACTCCAGGTGCAACACAAGATTCTAGACTTAGAACCTCGCAGGATCAGCAAATTGAAAGTGCAACAAGATCTCCAAGCCTTCAAAATAAAGGAAGCCAACAATCATTATCACAGCCGGATCTTTCCAAGGCCTCTAGTGCTGCACAGTCTCCATCTATTAGTAGACAAGGTAGATCTGCATCTCCTTCAGCAACAAGTGCTGCAAATTCTACGAATAAATCTTCATCAAGTGGTCCACCTCCAATAAACTTATCTGGTATAACAAAACAAAGTGTTGCATCTTTGCAAATATCAAATAGTATTAACGTTAAACCACCTACAGCTATTACTTTAAAAACAGGGAATAATAGAGCTACTTTGAGTGGTGGAATAGCTAACGGTATTGGATCTATTCTTGGTAGCCCTGCTATTACAAAAATTCCAACTTATGATTTGTCTACGACTGTTCCTGGTGGTTCTATTCCTGATAATGGTGGACGAGTTTTAACGAAACGTAAATTATCAGAATTAGTAAATACAATTGGTGTAGATGAGGGTGATGGAAAAACAAATGTTGATGGTGATGTTGAAGAGCTATTATTGGATTTGGCAGACGAATTTATTTCTTCTGTGACCGGTTTTGCTTGTAGATTGGCAAAACATCGTAAGGTCGATACGATTGATGTTAGAGATATTCAATTGCATTTAGAAAGAAATTGGAACATTAAAATACCTGGTTATGCTATGGATGAAATCAGGGCTACAAGAAAATGGCAGCCTACTCCTAGTTATACACAAAAATTATCTGGAGTTGAAATATCGAAATCTGTTAATGGTAATATGAATTAGTATTATTTTATTCAATGAAATATATAGATTATATCGTATTGAATTAAAGTTGATAGATTTTTAATTTAATAGCCTGTAGCAATTATTCTTTAGTTCAAGTTTTTTATCATCAACTAATCTGTCTAGATATTCCTCTATGTCCAGGAAATTAAAACACTGAAGTTTATCTTTAGGAATGGTTATTGATAATAATTCTTTTATTCTGCTCATTGGTAATGCACCCAAGTTAAATAATATAGAATGAATGTAGGAATATAAAGAATCAAGTTTTTCAGTTTCTCCGTTCGATGAAATATTATTATTATTCCTATTTAAGTATGATTCCATTGAATTAACCAGGTCATTCACCTTAACTATATCAATCTCCTCTTCAGTACTCTCATTAGATATATATATATCTTTCATCACTTCAAGTAAAATTCCTTCTTTTACCCAGTAGTGAAGAGCTTGCGATGCCATATATGTCAGCATGTTTAAATTTGAAGCTATTGTATACAAAGTCAATTCATGATCAATATTATCGAACTGTGCAATGACAGCGGCTTTATCAGTTGATACTTCAAAATATACCTTATTTCCACCAACTATAAGTTCAAGTTTTACTTTTCCCAACAGAGGCGTCAATTCCAATCTTCTTCCTTTTTTATATCCAGAATATTTCTTGCTATAACTTTCAAATTCATCAGTTATTACTTTTGGAAGAATAAAGTTTTGAGTCTCAGATATACTATCGGTAACCAGCAGCCAATATAGATGTGAGAGTATTGTGCTATGAAAATTAACATGAGGTTTTGGCAGGATTAAATTCAATGCCCCATTCACATTATTACTTTCTTTAACATCTTTAATCATTATATCCAACATTGTAAACTCATTTTTACCAAATCTTAGTTTCAATAACTGAAGTTGTTCTTCAATAGTTGTAACGTCATAAGTATGCAAATTGATTAATTTTTCCCCAAAAAGTTTTGTAAATTCATTAATAAATATATTTTTGGATTCAAAAATTGATATTAATGATTCAATAGTATCTGTAACCTTTCCCTTTTTAAAATCAGGTAAAGCATCAATAGGATCAGGTAGCCAATTAATTCCAAGTAATTCATCAATCATTTTTCTCTGTTTCAATTGTTCGTGATGTACTGATTTTCTAAGTTCTTTTGCTAAACAAATCAATTCATTGGAATCATTATCATCAAGTAAACCATGAACAAGCTTTATAATAATATCTTCTCTAGTCTTCAAATATCTTCTTATTGGTCTTACAACCTTATCAAGAAGGACACCTTTTGGATCAATTATTAAGAACGATTTTATCGTCTTAATATATGTTGTTATGACATCGATTGTGTTTGATCCTGAGTGTAATAGTCTTTCATGAGAAAGCTCGACGAAAACTTCCACTAATTTCATTCTTTGAAAAGATTGCGTACTTATTAAGTCTGACACCAAACTAGGGTTGTTTGTCTTTAATAATTGATTAGCTTTTCCATCCTCAGAATGATTAATATGTGAATTAGCATAGCTAATACAATGGTGTAATTCCCTTAAGCATACCTCACTATTAGGATAATTTAATATAATCTCAAATATCTCCTTTATCCTTAAAGATACTAATTCGTCATGCGCTATTTTTTTTAAATCTTCCAAACCAGTATATTTATCATTAGATAACCTCAGCAAAATATTAAATGTTGGTTGTAATTCATTTTCAATAAATTCATTAATTTTCAATAGAACGGGTTGATTCCATTTTCCCACACAAAAATCATTAACAAAACGCTTTATTTTTTCTATTGAAAACTCTACAATTATTGAATGAACATTATCACCTAGATTCACAGATAACAATACCTTGAGTAATTCTTTGATTTGTTTATTCTTACTCTGAAAGAGAGATTCAGATAGAAATATCCTCAATTTATTTAACATATCACTTTCCATAATGATAGCAATTCGAAATAAGGCATTCAAATTTCTATAAAATAATTGTTTAGGAAGAGGATATAGTCCCAAATATGATATATAATTATTATAGTAACTTTGGACATCAACAATCTTCTGAACGCACATAAATAAGTCCAAATCTTTAAGACTAAAATAACGTTTAAAGTCTCGTCCCACGGAATTAATGTATAGTCTTATAAATTTCATTTGACTAGATTCATCCTTAAGGCAAGTTCGTATTGCCGACCTAACTCTTGGTGTAGGTTCGTTAAATTTTAATTCATTAGAGGGGAAAAATGGCTGAAGCCAAAACAAAAGATAGTCTATATCATTTTGGATATCAGTAATATTTGTTTCTAAGTTTTCAAGTGTAGGGATTGGTAATATATGGTTTATTATTTTCTCTGATAGGGGTACATTGGCCATGTTTAAAGTATATAAATATGTAAACAGATAATTTTTAAGATTTTGCGATCTAAAAATGTAAACGCATTTGTGAAAGCTTTAAAAATTGTTAGGCCTATTAAAAAAATGGTAAGTATTGCAAATATTTGATGTTTACGAGAACCAATACTAATAACTTAGCGTTCTTCTAAATCATCATTAAGATCTCAATTTGCAGAAATAACGGGATCGGATATTTCAGTAGCTACATCATTTTTAGAGCAATGCAATTATGACTTACCTAAAGCTATTGAAACCTACTATAATGTGAAAAAATCAAAAGAAAATACTATAACAATTGACAAGGAAGTTGAAGATATTTATAATAAATACAAGGATTCAAAAAATAATTCTGTTATTGATATTCAAGGTACTCTTCAGTATCTTAATGATTTAGGAATTTCTCCTGAAGATCCTAAAAGTTTGACGCTATCATTTTTTTTAAATAGCCCGTCCATGGGAATCTTTAAGAAAGATGATTTCTTATCCAGATGGTCAAAAGAAGGCATCAATACTATTGAAAATATGAGGGAATTTATTGATAACTATCATTCACAATTAACTCTTGAAAGTGACAAATTTAAACAAATTTACGGGTTTGCTTTTGATTTTTTAATGGAGAATGAAAACCAGAAATTATTGGGTTATGAAATAGCAAAAGATTATTGGAAATTACTTTTGGAAAATAATATAAATGAAAAACTAACGGATAGTAAGCTAGTTAAAGAAAGGTTACACCAATGGTACAGATTTATTACTGAAGAACATAAAAGAAATATATCTAAAGATAGTTGGGAAATGTTTTACTTATTCTTTATTACTATTATGGTCAATGATCCAAAGGAATTGAGTGAATATGATGAGATGTCAGCATGGCCCAGTTTTATAGATGGATACATGGAGTATCTCAAAGAAAATTCGCTATTAGATTTAGGTGAAGCATAAATTATCTAAAAAAAAAAGTAATTATATATTATATATTTTAATTCAATAAATTATTAATATTTGCTTTTCTTAAAGCTAGCAAAGTCTTTGACGCATCATGTTCTAAAACATCATTATCCGATGTTTCCTTGTAGTTTTTAAAAATAAGTTTATTATTTACTGGAACTTCTTTCTTAAAAAATTTTCTTTCTGGTAACAATATACCATTGATTTGATCTCTTGGTGTCTCTTCTAGATTGATAGCTGGGTCAGGTAAGTAGAAGTTAGATAATTGTATGCTGCTAGATGCTGATGATTTATTTTGATATGAAATGGATGGCTGGGAGTAGTGTCTAGATATTTGTCCAGCATGTCTATAGTCATTCAAGGCGGTTAATACTGGAGCTATATCAGGTGTAATATCAGGCGATGGTAGCTGTTCCTTTAAGTATTCAGTTGATGATTCCTTATCACTGGAATCTATAGATGAGATACTATTTATTGAGTCTTTAGTAGGGGACTCTGCATTTAAGTCATTAAAATTGAATTCCTTCTCAATATTTCTATAAGAATTAACATCTAAAGGAACCTTAGAAAACTTGATATCAAAGTCATAATCTGGATTTGTTAGTAATAGTTTGTGTTGTTCTTGAATAATATGATGTAAATACATTATGTATTCTACGGAGGATTGAAGGATTGTAAGTTTGTGCATACCATCAATCTTGTTACTGTTATTACTAGCACCAGATTTAACTTTATTAGCACCAGAAAGATTATTGGTAGAGCGGCAAGCAGGAATAAGGTATTTCAAAGCTTCAAATTCTCTATTAATTTTCATTCTTCTTCTTTTTTCAATAATAGAATGTAATTGTTTTGTCTCATTTCTTCTTTTAAGAATTTCTTCAGAATCAATATTAGATGATAAACGACGGCGTTTTTTCTTCATACTAGGCATGACCAGTTCTTGTTGTCCACTTTCTACTACCTCTGAGGATTCATCTCCTACTCCATTTGAAGTATATTCATTAGTTAATATCTCATAGTTCCTATTATTTGCCTCCAAATCAGTGTTCAACTGAATAATTGTAGTTTTTAATACTGGCGGTTTAGGTAACTTATTCATCGTGTGACTTTATCTCTATCTAGATTTTTTTTTAACTTCTTTCAAAATTACTTATAGAACTAGGAAATAAGAAAAATTTTATAATAGTTTCTTCCACGAATAATAGTTAACTTGGTTATTTTATGTTGTTAATCCGTGTTTAAATAACAATTGATCAAATATGCCACTAAGGTTATCTCTTGTGATGTGTTTCTATAAAAGATTAGTGTTATAGTCGTAGTTATAATATTTTTAATCACTTAAACAATGTGATATGTATTGCTTCTTCAAGTTTTGTTATCTTGCACCCAAATACTCCAAATAACTAACAGAAATATCGTTTCTAGTTCATTTATACTAAATAACTACTGTCACCAATAACCACGTTTAGTATTTAATGCACGTTTATTCTTCTTCACATTATTTGACTTCTTCGATTAATATGCTATATTAGGCATGGGAACTAGACTAGGCACAACACGTGGGGCCGATGGCTCCGTGTGTGAAATTCAATGCCCACACGATACAATCTCATATACTATTTCGGTCTATTTATCATACATTATCATGTTAATCAGAAAATTTGAGGTTCATAAGCCATCTGACAATATACTACAACAAAAGTTATATTATCTTACACTTTACTCAACTTTTGGCTGTTAGCATTAGAAAACATCTAATTGGGATTCGCGATATTCTTTGATAAGTGAGAATTTTGCAACTCCCATCAATTTCGAGATTAGTTCTGCATCTAAGGATGAGATAATTTTGTAATTAGGAACACAAGGTCAGTATTAATCCTTTATACAACAAAAATCAAGAAATTATCATTATTAAACCAATTTTTGATAGCATCGTCCACTTATCCAGCTATTAGAATACTTTAAGCCACGAAATATTTAAACCCGAAAATAAGGGCCAAAAAAGAAAGAAAAAACAAAAAAATCCAACCTCGTGTATAAGCATTCAGGGTCCTGGTGACTTTCAATTACACAATTTATTCCTTCCTATTTGACCACAACACTTATAGCCCCATTTACCGTCTCTATAATAACTTCCAAATACCAGGGTATGTGAATGAGAAGGCTTATGACTACTATCCCTGAGATTGGTATGATCATCTGTCGTACGACTATCTATTGAATTAATACTAGGCGCATCTGATGAATTTGTCATTGGAGAATAACTGGCACGATTTGAATTTTTAGAGGATGCATTTTTTTCCTGTCCCTGTGAACGTGCAGGTGTGTCTACTGCAATAACCAATTGATCAGTTACTGATATAGATGGCACAAGCTTATCGTCACTATTTTCAATATGCAGATTATTGGAAGAATTTTCTACACCATATATTGATAATATTTTTTGTCTCTTCTGTTCCTTACTTTCTTGTATTTCCTGTCTTTTCTTTTTAAGCTTGTACTCCATTAGTGTAGGATTACCTTCAATGTTTAAATCCAAATTTAGAACATTATCATTATCATTCGTACTTTTCAATCTTCCAAGATTTTCTAGATTTTTCGTAAAATTTTCCTTTTGTTTTAGTTTTTGGTCCCTTTCATTTTCTTCCCATGCAAATCGCTGAAGTTCTGTTAAAGATGTAGCATTACCATTCAACAGTGAAACAAATTGATTATTTTCATTTATTATTCCTGATAAATCTTGAGCAGTTCTAGATTTAGGATCGAATTTAATTTTATTAGTTGACAGTGATACATTAAATAAATAAGACGGAATATCATATCTGTCCCTTACTACTCTTTCTAATTCATCCTCCTTCATGTTACTTTTAAGATCATCTTTAGATAACCCCAATTCAATTAATTCTAACTCATAATCAGTATTATCAGATTCCTCTATATCTGCGATGGGCATCATTTTACTTTTAATGTTATTCCAATTTTTCAATATATCAGACCAATCATCGGATTGATACCCAAACCATCTATCTCTCTTTGAATCATAGTCATTTGCCTTTCTTATACGCGAGGTTTCTGTTATTTCGATGTCATCATGTATACCTTCACCTGATTTAGCTTCACTAAAATCTATTATATCTTTACTGTTTCTTTGATGTGATAGCGTATCTTCATCATTTCCTGTTCCTTGTGACTTATACCAGGGCTTAGTTGATATATACTTTGGAATGTATGGATTTGTCACTTTATTATTAGTATCTTTAGACATTTTAACTAGAACTGTTGAAAAGAATACGATTCGAGGTTAGAATTCTCACATTAGTACATTTAAATTTTTTTAGCTATATTACAATTTATAAATTAATGCTACGTGTAAAAGAAACTTATGGAATGCTAAATAGTATCTAAATATTCAAAATCCTTTCCACTCGTCTTCACTATCACCATTTTCTTCGACTGCATCTTTATTGTTATCATCATCGTCATCGTCATTTTCAACCACTCCCCATTCTTTTAATCTTTGGTCGTCCAAAACATCTTCTTTACATTTTTCTCTTAAAGTCTTTAATGCAGCTGTTTTATTTAATTTTTCAAACGGAGAAATAAGCTCGACAACAGGTGTTTCACTTACGATTGCAAGCTTCTTCTTATATAATTCGGTATAAAGTTTCATGTCTCTCTCTTCTTGTTCATCTAATTCCTCTTGCAAATCGGAGAGTTCTTCAAAAATAACACGTTCTAATTCTTCCATATAGATATCACATAAATGATATGGCAATGCAACACTAATGGATTTTTCTCCACTTAATGGTAATTCAATCAAAACATTTAAAAATTCATCAAGGTATTCTTTTTTCCACTTTTTTTCCTTTAATTGTTTAAAGTTGTGCCTTAATACTCGTCTAATTAATAAGTAAAACTTATCAATTCTCCATTGATCTATACTTGGCCATTCTTTAATCATGATTATCCAAAATGCTTCCAAAAACTTAGCATGCAACTTAATTGGAATAACCTCACTATACAACTTTCCTAAGTTCTCTGCTAATCTTTCTTGTGGTTTTGGACGATCACAGAACCACATAGAGTAATATAAACCTTTCCACAACTTTTCCATTTCCAATAATGGTAAATTTGATGATGAACGTGAAACTAAGAATTTTCTTAAGGCTTCAAAGGCAGCTTCTCTTGTAGGACGGTCATTAGCCGCTAATTTCTTCACAAAGGTAGTAGTTTGAGACATAGTGTATATTATATTTCACCACCTTATATATGTTATAATATACTAAAGAGGTAGAGGGACCTACATGAAAAAAAAATTACAGAGCCTGAGAAGAGATCACGATTTATATCACATGACATATTTTATCCTAACCGTAAAACCTTCTCTATAGATTTACTTATTCTTTATCAGCCTGAATTAGGATGTTCCAATCACCTAGAGTTTTTGGTTGACCTTAATGCTAACAGTTTAATCATAAATAATATAAACTGCTAATTTCATTAAAAAAACTACTTTGCTTCTGGTGAATATGGAAACCGGTATATGAATGAACAATGCTTCTTATAAAGCAATAATTCCCTTTGTTAAATCATTACTTAAAATCCAACTTAATCTAAATTTTCTTTTTAAAGAAATAAGGATAGTTATAGTTTCATTCCAATAAATTAGACCATTAAAAATTCCTCGTGGTAATTTACCCATATTATCATACAAGTAAATAGCCATTTAATAGATATTGATCGAGATTAGCTTTTTAGAGACTCTTCATTACAAAACAATTCAATAGTCTTAACTAAACTAATATAATCATTTTTTATTTATTCTTTTTAGATTTGGTAATTTTAAAGTCTTTTTTTCATTAATTTAATATTAAATATCTCTACTTAAACCTATTTTTGAACAATAAATTGAAATCCATTGTTAAATTTCAATTTACAAAATTTGATAAACGAAGGACAAAATTGTTTATAATTTGTATTTTGATACAATGTATCATTTTAAACTTTAGTATATTTCTGTTTATATCACATCCGATGAAATTACGTCATATACTTGAATCTTTTTGGGATTCAGAGCTTTAAATTTATTCCATCTAAAATTTAAAGGACGCTAGTTCTTTTATATTGAACCCTTTTAACGAGAGAAGGGAATTATACACCATTTTCTTTATTCTTCAGAGCATTTTTGTCAGATGTAATCCTAATAAAATAATGACTGCGAAATATTCTGTAACTAAGTTTACAGACATCTAACAATATTTATATTTACTTTTCAACAAATAAAATCTAAAATATGTTTTATTGTACAATTTAATACTATTCTCAGATTCTAAGATCAATTTTATAGTCCATTTTGTGTGTAATATAAAGGTTATTCGAATTAATTTCACAGGAATGATTATCTTTTATTTGTGGTGGTTTTATATTGCATATAATTTAATTTACTTTAGAAAAGTCATTTAAAAATTAAAAATTCGGTTTTATTAGGAAGTTAATGAAATATATGAGCTCAAATTTACCAAAAGATTATCATGTTTGAATGTTCTACAAAGAATAGTCATTATTGAAGCTTTAGTTGGATTTTTCAAGTCCTCATTATTGCTCTTTATATAGCTATATTTTCAATTGGATTTATAAGCCACATATTATAAAGCTTTTTTTATTACATTTTCACTCTTAAAGAGAATTTCACAAAATAGATCAATAGTAACAATAAAATATATTAAACCATTTATGAAGGTTTATATAAATTTTCATGTTAAAAGCTATATCAATCGAGTTATTCATTTCCTATTGAAATATATAAGAATAATTTAGTGATTTCAAGAAAAATCTAAACGTGAAAATCAATGGTACTATGTAACCCTTTGAGAATAGTATATACTTAAATATTATAAATTATTCTCTTAAAACAATTTTGTTATATTGATAGCTCTTTTCCAACTCGATATGATATAATACCCACTTAGATTATTAATAACTACCTAAGGTTCAAAGCCTATTTATGGTAATGAAAATATATCTTTTTTTCTTATGGATTTTAACAAATGGATTTAAATATCTTAGGATTCCAAAACTAACTAAACATTTTGATAATCTCAAGATACCAATTGATTGATAGATAAAAACTTATAGATAATATAACTGAGTTTGTTTTATAAAAAAGGCCAGCAAGATACAAAACATAAGTGATTCAAGTTAAGACTGAGCTCGTTTTCCTGCAAGCCTAATTGTTGACGTAAAGAGGACAATAGTGCGCAATAAAAAACAATATGGTTCAAAAATGGGAACACCTGAATATATAAATTAGTCTTGCACAAAATCCTTCAGACGAAATAACATGTAATATTATTTCCTATTTTCCGACTAAGTTTATATCAGTTATTTTATATTTAATCAATATTTCTCATATGGCTTCTAATTTAAACTTCAAAAAACGATTTTCCTTTGACCTCAAAATGAGAGCTAGATTACTATTATCTCTCGCGATTCTAGGTGCGATAGCTACCATATTTATTTGTGGATATGATATATTTTATCCATCTGAATCGGCAAAATTTGAAATTGGTAAAACTTTCTTGCCAATAGAACAAACGTCAGAGTTTTTATCATCTTCAGATAACACTACTGCTGTGATACTTCCTTCTGATTTAGATATATCAAATTTAAGCCACTTTACTAAGCAGTTTTTTGAGGAGTTCAGTCAAATCTCAACCAAGAGTGTTTGTACACAATTTTCAGGTAAAAAAAATGCCCACTCCCTAAGTGAACTGATCACTGAAGCATCCTATCATGATCATACAATTCAAGTTTTCAAATCCTCAGTTGATATTAATAATGATATGGAAAAGTGCGACGCTTTATTAAAAGAGAACTTGGAAGTCTCAGTCACTAAGCCGCAATTATTATATACGTCTCTAATCGAAATTGTACAGCAGTTTATTTTAGAAGGTGGCGCTTATTATGAAGAAGTGAAACCATTTCTTAAGAACCTAGAGAAAGAAATTAACGAAGGAACTTTAACAAAGCATTGGTACCGATTTATTGGATCGTCTATATGGTTGGAACAATATCAAGTTCATTTTATGGTTTCACGTATAGTTTACAGTCCTCCTGGCCCTCGCAACTCTCCTCTCATTAACTTCATGTATGCGCAATTATTTGACAAGAATTGGGTAGAGTTAAAAAACACTGAATTACTTGTACCTACAAATAACCCAGATATTGGTCATTTGTTATCAAATGAACCATTATATAAAAAATTAAAATACCCCATGATCCTACCAATTCCAATATATCATAACGAGAAGAAACAAATAAATTATGCACCACCATATGGACCAGAAGATCCTCGTATTGTTCTTGTTAAAAATCCAAAAGGCTATGAAGAGCCAGTGATTGTATTTAATGCGCTTCATAGAAAATTGCAAAATCAAAATGCAATTTCTTTTACTGATGGTGATGAAGTAAACATAAAGTTTAAGTATTATAGATCGATGTTTATGTGCTGGCCCTGGCAAACCCAAAGAGGCAAAGCAAATGTCGACGACATCATAGATTTCAAATTTTCCTCCAATTTATATCTTAGAATAGTGGAACTTTCTCGTCGTAATGTTGAAAGAGCAGGTACTCAGAAGAATTGGACTCCATTCATTAGTTTCAGTGATAGACAAAGAAATAATTATGACGAGTCCATTTATTTTATCTATGAATGGAACAACTTGAAAGTATTAAAATGTGATTTATCTAATATTATTGGATCTATGTCATACTGTGATTTTGATTATCAATTGGAATCAGATTCAAATGAAGTAGGTCCATTACGTGGTGGAACACTGCTAATCAACATAAACGATTTATTATCCAGATATAGTCAAAAATTTTCTCTGGTCCTTGAAGTTGTAAACAAATTGCCATCATCTAGGGAAGTTTGGGTAGGGTTTGCTAGAGCACATATGTCAGATTGTGGATGTATCAAACAATTCTATAGACCGAACTTAGTAGTTTTGATTAAAGATGATGATAATACATATAAAGTCAGTCATGTTTCCTCCTTCATCTCTTTCGATGTTTCTGTAAGTGGTTGGGATTTGAATGATCCAAAAAATCTTTGTTCGGAAAAAAGTGTTTTAATTCCAAATATTATTAACTCATGGAGCTTAGAAGAATCACTCCCCAAAAGGAAACTGGATAAAAATCATAATATTGGGTTCCAAGATTACTTGACTCTCTCAATTACTGTTTCAGATAATACAATTGAAGTCATGTATATAAAAGGATTGCTAAGCCTGCTCTTGACGTTAGATTATACTAAAGAAGACGAATTGAATAGGTTGTTTGAATATTCATCAAATGAAGAGCATTCAATGAGTGGGTACAATAATGATAATGTTTTATGTGCCATGAAAGAGTCTAAAGCTTTCTGCGAATCATTTGCATCAGTACTTGAAAATACAACAGCCTGAATTATTTAAAACTGCTTTAGACACTACTAAATGTCATTTATTTTTAATAACAGGGGAAAAATTTCCTCGCAAATATTTATAAATGGTTAAAAAATTACCTTGATTTTTATGATTTGTAATATAAAGACATTTTTTATTTTATTTCATTTTTCATTTAATTTCATGTATTGACTTTCTGATAAAAACCTGGAGATGTTCTACAAATGCTACTTATACTTCTAAAATCAATACTCCAACCTGGTAGTAATATAAAATAGGAAATTCATTTGATTTAGCTAATCCAATATTTTCTAAACAGATATAGTTAATAGTATGTCATGATATTATTTAAAATTACTTTTTAATTTATCTGATTAATTATTTTTATTACTTTATATCACCTCAGCTGGAATTATTTATTTTATCTGCATTAAGTTACGTTGGACTAAGTTCTGTTTTATTCATTGTTTCTACTTTAGTATAGTTACTGACATATAGCCATTAATAAAGTTTTTTTAGAAGTGGTTAATAAAAAATTTATAATACATACCAAAAAAAGATAACTATATAGTTAAGTGAATTACTGATTTTGGGTTAAAATGATTTAAGAGTAGAGTAACAAAGTTTACTAAATAAAAAAATTTTAAATACAGTTCTTTGTTGATATATTTTTAAGGTAAATTTAAATAATTTATATATAGGATACATGTAAGAGAACACAAGTATATATAAAGGATTAAGAAAAGAGAAAACATCATTGTGATAAAAAGATGAAACACCTTTAATATAGAACTTTTATTATAAATATAGTAGATTATTTCTTGAGTCTTAGGATGAAGACCAAGGGAATTAGGAACTAGTTATAGGTAGTTATAGGTAGTTATAATTATTGAGTAGCTCAGAGGGTTTAAAGTAAGTTATAAAACATCAAGTAAAGTTCTATAAAGAATATAGAACATATACATAAGAGAATTACTAGATTAGTCCCCAGTATTCCTTATAATACGTAGAAATCGGCGCAAATGGTTTAGTGGTAAAATCCAACGTTGCCATCGTTGGGCCCCCGGTTCGATTCCGGGTTTGCGCATTTTATACTACTATAGTTTTTTTATATTATTAATAACGATGAAGTTTTAACCAACTTTAGAAGCAGCAAAGGTTTACATGAATACATTGATATATTGAGAAACTAAATACAATTTATATGTAAATGAGACTATATTTTTAAGTCAACTGATCTACCTTACGCTTGTTTCCAGGCTATGTTACTTAATTATTTCATGTCTTTTTGTTTATTCTTTTACTTAATATATCTTTATATGGTATTTTGTGTAAGATTCGCTTTTATCTTTAGGTTACTTTATTAGTAACAACCCGTAAAATAATATGTAATTTAATCAAATGGCATAAAAAACATGGTATGAATATAAATACCTAATTTAGCTATTTATCATCTTGAAATACTTTTTATAAATCTCTTCTATATTCCTATGTTTTACGCATTATCGAAGTTAAATAATATTATGATTTAGACCTTTAGCGTCTTTCCATAATTAGGTACCAAAAACAAACCTATCACTATGCCCCTAAAATTTTTTCATATTAAACTTTGTAATATCCCAGGGTAGTCATATAATCTAGAAATTTTGATTTTAAATAATTGCGTTAAGATACCAAAAAAATAATAATAAACAATAATGAATTTTTGCTCAGATTTTTGCTTCATATCAATTGATAATTTGATCGCAAATACAAAGAAGTGATACTATACAATACGCAATATTTTATTATCACTTTCAATAAATATAGGTATAATTTATTGATTCTAACTTCGAATTTTGTTATAAAAAAAAAAGCCACCGCTCTCTAGCATGAATCTTACTTTTGTGAGGAACAATTATTAGTTTGCAATTGGAGAACTTCGCGGCCCTTTCAGTTGCAAAAACTATGTTCCTGTATCAATTAAAAATAAGATTACATTATTTGGTAGGTTAAAGCCATCTAAGCTCATAGCTATATAAGCCTTTTTTTATATTTCCTATTTTTATTTGAATAACTCAACACTTGATATACTTATGCTTCTATTGTAATACTAAATTTACCATTTAAATTAAATATAAACAAAGCATTAATGAGTTATATATTATGAAAAAAACCAAGAGTACTTTTTTTTATATTTACAAGCGGTTAATTTTACCAATATGATACATAGAATATTATAAAGGGAGTAATATTTATTGATAAAACTTTCTACCTAAAAATTTTTATATTAATTTCTAAGAATATCTTAAAACTTTTGGTAGAAGAATAGCCAACTGTGCTTAACTGAAAAAATATATGAAAATTATAGAATACTATTTCATCCTAGTCAAATCAATGTTTATTCAATGTCATCTTTATCCTATATTAAATTTAAGTCCAAAAATGATTTCTTCATTGATTATATCATGTAATATTGACTTGATGCTAAATACACCCATTCGATTTGTACGATTATATCAATTAGATAGACTATACAGAATAAAAAGGTCATACTAAAGAATAACTAGTTCCTAAGTAAAATAATTATAAAATTCTTAAATAATTTGCAATTGCACTTATTTTGCTATGTTATTACAAATATTTCTTCTCTCAAGCTACCCGAACTCATGTAGATGAAGACATAATAAACTAACTACCCAAGTGTAAAAAGCATAAAACTAGAATATATAGCCCATGACTTTAATAATTCACTTATTTAAACCACATTAGAGCACTTTATGGGTACAAAATTTAGACAATCAAATATCTGATTGGGATGTGTAATAACTTAACAATGTAACCAACAATTCCCATCATAATGAAACCAACTCCAACAGCTTTGATAATCTTAAGGTATTCTAATAAATGTTAGTAATTTTGACTTCGAATATGGTATAGTGTTCACATACACTGGTCCAGTCACAGCATGATTATGGTAAACTGAAACAAAATATTTGCTACATACCCTTTTTATCTGGTTTTTGACACTTTTTTATGAAAGCACTTCCATCCTTGAAAAATTCAACTGGAACTTCAGTAATCTTTTCTAATCCTTCAGAAGCCATATTCTATTAATTACTCTTTGTCGTAATGGTTGAATGATACGTGGAATTTTTTCAATTATCGTTCATTTTTATCGCGAGTTGGCCTTAAGTTATTGACTTAAGCACGACTTATTTCTACAGATACTTAGACAGATGTTTAATCGTTAATAATCTATATCAAATCTAAAAAGGAATCTTTATCTTCAGTTCGTAACGAAATCATAAATTCTTCTCTCTTTCTTTCAACCATATCTCTGTAATTTGGAATCACCTCCTCCTTGTACCAAGCTTCTAAGCTATTTTTCATTTGTTGATCTATACTCCATTTCTCAATAAGTGGCCAACATTGTCCCAAGTACAACGATTTCCATTTAACATTTATAAGCAGCTTCAAAACATCTTCATATAAAATGTATATCGATTCATCTATATTATTAACTTTGTGTGACATGACGCGGTTGAAAGAGTTTCTTGAAATGTGAAAGAGATGATAGTTCTTCAATAAACTGGTAAGAAGGTTGTAGAATTTGGATTCAGTCTCTTCAGTAGGATCTAAATTCTCATTCAAATAATTTAAATATCTTTTGTGAATTTGAAGAGAGAAAAACTTGTTGGAATCGTTATAGAGGTTCCATAACTCTGTAAAATTATTAGTTCTCTTATTCTTTAAATCATCTAAGAATTGTAAGAACCCTTCATAATCAAACTCCACATTCTTTTGTGCCTCCTTTAAAGATAATTTATTATGATCATTGCTAATGGAGGAATTTTTCAAATAAAAACCAAGTGCTTTTTCTTCATTGAATTTTGTAGAATTATCACACCATTTGAAAATACTTTCCCATAAGTTTTTCGAATCCAATGAAGATAAATCTAACGAATAGTTATTTTGAAATGCATTTATATATGTCATTGCCTTAAAGAATTCTCTGTTATATGAAAAAGAAGCAATAATAGCTTTCAATATTTCTATTGTAGGATAGTTTGGGCTATCTTTTGCAGGAATTTGAATGCCATCTTTTAATTTCCCATTAGAGGTTAAGCCCCAGGTTAACTCAATGTATTTAGTCAAATAACTCAAATTTTTTGAATATCCAATTGAATAAATTAAAGTTTCATTAAACTTACTATCTAATGAAAATGCATTTTTATTATTCGATTGATGCTTTAAGAAATCATTAAAAATTGTAATGAATGATGTCTCGGATTTAAGCTTGGATTTAGAGGGGTTGTAATAATAACTTGACAATTCAATGTTATCAATTTTCCATATATATGGTAACCCACCACTGTATATTTGTAGTTTTAAAATCCACATATCTTTAGTCATTAATTCTAATGCATTTGGAAACTGAGTTTCAAATCGTTGGAACCATTTTGAGGCTAAGTCAAGCTTTGAATTATGCAATTCAAAGTATATCAAATTCTCATAATCTGAAGTTTGGAGTTGGTATCCAGTTAAATAATTTGAATTATATAAATTAATTCTCTTTGAGTAATGATATATATGTTCAGATGAGTTTGAATAGATTAAATTACTGTACAAGCGTCTAATACAATCAGTGAAATATCTTGCATTAACCATAATCTTTTTCAGATTAGTAGAATTTCCTGAAACATATTTTTGATTTGCATATTGTTTAATCAAATTAACTTGATGTTCTATTAAGCATCTTAAATAAAATGACATTTCCGAAGGACTTATAAAATTTTGCCAACTAGATTTTTCTTGACTTGTACTTGAAGTTAATTTGATGAATAGTTCCAGTAAGGATTCAAAATCTTTTTGTTCAATAAGGTTATAGATTTTTTTCTTGATTAATTTATTCGTGGGTATATTTTCATCATTAATTTTTAATGTAGATAAAAAATATAATTCTGAAAGAGAATTTAAATAATCCAGAGATGGGAGTGATCTCATGCTATGTTTAATGGTAAGTGAGTCATTTCTAACAGCTCTAGCATGAACAATAGCATTTTCTTCTGATGAATTCAAAACTTCAGCATTTGTTACTAAAGTTGGTGAATAAAGGTACCTTCTCGAAGAAAAGTTAATACTAATAGTAGGCTTTCTCCTCAAGACACCAACCATATTCTTAGATTTAGTTATATATAGTGTCCCTTTGATGCTAATAAGCACATTGAGATCTGATCAACTGAAAAAAATCGAGTCTCTGTAACACAAAAAAGATTACCCGCATATAAAAATTTATTCAACTACATACTAATTAATTTATGTATGGAAAAATAAGTAAACAATAACCTACAACTTAACCTTGCTCATAGAATCTAAAAAGTCTCCTCCAATATGTGCTGAATTATATTCTGAAATATCTCTAAGCCCTTGCTCTGTAGTTGTGCCATCTAAAATATCTTGAATACTTTTCTTGGTACCTTTAATAGCCCATTGAGCGTGACCATTAATTTCCGAACCTAATTCCTTACAATAATCCAAGCCCAGGTTTAAATCATTAACAACTTTACTTACAAATCCCAACTTTAAAGCATCTTCACTACTAAATATACATCCTGTTAAAGCGAATTGATAAAGTAAAGATGTATTATTAATTAATTTTGGTAATCTTTGTAGTGAACCAATATCAGCCGGGATTCCTATTTTAATTTCTCTAATAGAGAATTTACAATCATTAGTTGCAACCCTAATTGAACAACATGCAGCAATATCCAATGCAAGCCCATAATTGATACCATTGAGTAAACATATAGTAGGAACATTTATTCTGGCTGGAGCACCAATACAATATTGGAAATCAACAATATGTTGCTTTAATTTTTGCTGCTTCTCGTTTGGAGGTAACCCAATGTCAGATGTCATATTCGATAAAGCATCCTTTAAATCAAGTCCACTACTAAATGCCTTGGGCACATTTGACGAGATTAAAATAAGATTTACCTCTTCACATTCATTTAATTTTGTTAAAATTTCATTGTAATTCCTCCAGACCCTTTCAGAAAAAGCATTTAACTTTTTTGGGTTATTTAACTGAACATGAATAAAACCTTCTTCAATTTCACTTATTATAAAGTGTTCATATTTCTTGAATTCGTCAACACAAAATGTTACCATATTTTCACTTACCCTTTAATAGAGAAATAATTTATTATACATATAATTGTAATATTATATAAATAAAATCTATGTGAATTGGTAAAATACTTCTTTCTTATATAATACATACACATATGAATAAACCGAGGTAAAAAAATATGGGGTAAAATGCAAAATTCATGCATATAACAACTCACACTGTATATTTACCGATTGGTGCCTTTGATTCTTCTTTAGAAGCAAGCTCCAATCCTTCAATCATTTTTTGACGAATAAGACTATTAGCTTCTCTTACTGAGCCTTCAGTTAGCCCTTCAACTAGTAAATAAAGTTTGGCGGGCATTTGGATATCTTTTCCATTCTTCTTGATTGTTTCAGGAATTTTTGTATTAGGTGGGTAATATTGCCCTTTGTTTGTAATAGAAGTAGACGTACTTTCAATAATTTTTGATAAATTTTCATATTGAACAACTACCCATCTAGCTTTTTGAGGTAAGTCATTGATCGTAATTCTAGAGTGGAATTTACACTTATCTGGACCAGAAGTCTCAGGTGCTCTACCTTCAATAATTTGAAAATCTGGTAATTTTGTTAAAAAATCATCCAGTTCTTTTGTTTGTGAAATGTTTGATAGTGAAGCTGAAGAAGAATTAGGTTCCATATTCTCATCAAATACCTTTCGTTGCAAAGATTTTGCATTTTCTCTTAGTTCTTGTAAGTTTTCTAAACCTTTTCCTCCAAAACCAAAACTGTATTTTGCTTTACCATTCTTTACATTATTTAGAAATTTATCATTAATTTCTAAAAGTCGAACAGGTATATCCTTTTCAGGAATTTTACTTAGCCTCATTGCTTTAACCAAATCAGTTATTTGTCTTTCTTGTTTAGCACAAACAAAAGTAATAGCAGTACCTTTAACACCAGCCCTTCCAGTTCTTCCCACTCTATGGACATAATCTTCCATGTGACTGGCAGCTTCATAGTTGATAACAAGTTGTAATCCTTTGACATCTAAACCCCTTGCAGCAATAGAGGTTGCTACAAGTACGTTTATTCCACTAGTTGAAGAAGAAAATTCTTTAATTGCATGTTTTCTATCAATTTGATCTTTTCCTCCATGTATTGTTAATGTAGCATAATTTTTAGATAGTAATTTTACTAAAAGGTTATCGGCAGCCACTTGTTTTTCAACGAAAATAAGTATCTTTGAATTTTGATTACTCTCTTGATATTGCGATAGTATTTTCAATAGGCGATCAAATTTTTCATTTTCTAAATCAGCTTCTGAACCATTATCGTCAAATATTTCTACTTTCTGCGTTATTTCTGAAGCAACCACACTTACACCACCAACGATAATTTCAATAGGGTTATTTAAGAATTTTTTGGCTAGCTGTTCCATTTTTCTAGGAAATGTAGCTGAAAATAAGACTGTTTGACGATCTGGTCTTACTTGGGTAAATATTTTTGTTACCTGAGGTTCAAAACCCATATCAAACATTCTATCTGCTTCATCAAGCACTAAATATGTCACTCTTTTCAAATTAGTAACACGTCCACCATTAGCTGTAAGTAAATCAATTATTCTACCAGGAGTTCCAACTATGACTTCAGCTCCTTTCTTTAACTGTGCAATTTGGGTTTCTATCGACGACCCCCCATAACAACAAGCTACAGAAATGTCTAAAGATTTGGTAAAATTATTGAGTTCTTTGTTGATTTGTAAAGCCAATTCTCTTGTTGGTGTCATTATTAGACCAATAGGGCCATCACCTTTCTGCAATATTGGTTGGTCTTTAATATGTCTAAGCATAGGGAGAACAAATGACAACGTTTTTCCTGAACCTGTTTTAGCTACACCTATCATATCTCTTCCAGACATAATAGTGGGTAATGCTTGGGACTGAATAGAAGAAGGCTTACTAAATTCAAGTTTATCTTCAATTATTGACATTATAGAAAATGGTAAACCTAGATGCGACCATTTTAAAATAGGACTAGGGCAGTCAACACCTCTAACTTTAATTCCACCAAGCTCACTTCGTATGGAATCAATATTCTCTTCGCTTAATTTTGATAATTCAAGTGATTCAGTGTAAAAGTTTTTTCTAAAGCTATTATATTGAATTTTTTCATGATCAGGTTGATGTAATTCCTTATCCTTATTCTGAAGCTTTTGTAATTTTATTGAAAGTAGTCTCTTTTGTTTCTCTTCTTCTTCAGACTCTTGTAATTCTTCACCAGAGTCATAATCATCTAAAAAGGCCTTATTCTGTTGTAATGGTGTAGGACTCTTTGGGGTTTTTTTAGTTAGTTCTTGGTTCTCAAGCTTTTGAATAAATATATCCAATTCATCAATATCATTTTCCTTATCAGTTTTCATTTCACTAGTATCATGTTTGTATTCTTTTGATGTGTCTAATATTGGCTTCTTAAATGCTGGCTTATGTTCATCGTTATCTTCATCATCACCAAAGATTGATTTTTTCATTTCTATACCAGGCTTTTCTATCTTTGAAGGTTTTGATATATTAATATTAATGCTTGTCTTTAATTTTATCGCCATACCTTGTATGCTTGGTTCTTTACCATCACCAGGTTTAAAACTACCATCTTGCTGTCGTTTTCTTTTCCAATCTTCAATTCTCTTTTGTCTTAATCTCTTTTTCTCCAAGTCATCTGCATCTGGTTTTGCTATACCCTTTAAAGAATCTTGTGATTTGGTTTCTTCTTTTTTCTTCCTCCAAGCAGCCAATTGTTCTTGCCTCTTTCGTAGTTTTTCTTTTTTTAATTCTATTTCCTTATCATCTTGGGACTCAGAAATCGAACTCTTAGTAGAATCGTTAGTAATATTACTATTAACGTTGTAATTCATCTTAGCATACTTATACAGATATATATATATAAGCCGTATGTATTAAATCTTTCTAATAAAGACAAAAGCTGTATAATTAAATGCGATATTTTTTTTTATTTAAATGTTTACAATTCGGTTGTGACTGTAACAGTTTGAGAATTTATGAGCATAATTGGTGGGAGTCCCTCAAGCCAGATTTCTAAAGTTTTGATATAATCAAGAGATTCATTGTAATCCAAATGAGTACCAATGACTGGTGCTGGCAATGTAGTAAATATGACAGCTGTTTCTGACTTTGGAGAATTAAGTTTCATTAATTCATTTAGAATTAAATGCTGTCCTTTAGCTGGAAGATTGTTAAATGTTAAACTTTTCAATTCTTCTAATAATTGTTTCTGGGTTATATTTTCCTCATTTTCTGTTTTTTTAGATGTGGATTCATGTTTTCCGTTTGTATTAGTGTTGGTCTTATTTATATTAGAGAAAGAAAGATTAGGTGCACCAAGTTCATCATTAGCATCTAAGGACAATAGTGTTGGTGACTTAAGTTTTTCCATTAATCTATCATCTTGTGTCAAAATAGAAGGAGTCAATAAAGGATTTTCTTCTTTTTTCTTTATATCCAAATTGGATCCAAACGAAAAATAATCATGTTTAGATATATAACCCTTAATTTCATTTCTATTATTGAACTCTTTATAATTCTTGTCTTTCTTCGTATCATCAACACTACTATACCCGTCTGAATTTTCATTTTGGTCTGTATTAATATCATCTGTTACAAATCTAATAGATGAGGTGATTTCATCACCATCACCACCATCATCATCCGAATTGACTTTTGATTGAGGTATTTTATATGACAGAAAATTAGGTTTCAAGTTAGACCGTACAGATCTTATTGAGAGTTCATCAGTAGAGAGATTTGGTTTTAGATTCATCCTTTCACTAAAGTCTTTCAAATGTGGAATTGATTTCTTTTTAGCATTTTGTATTTTCTTTCTAATACTTGACTTTTCAGCCAAATTTTTACAGGATCTTTTTTTAACAAGACAACTATCACCCTTATTTTTGTTTTCAAATTCGTCCTCAATATCACTACTACTGCTGCTAGTGCTCTCTAAAGCATTATTGTAATTAAGATAGTGTTCAGTATTTTGAGTTTTCATATTAAAGGACAAAGAAAGCCCTTGTTCATGTAAATTAGATAAAGTGTATCTTCTATTTTTTACTCCTTTAGAAAGGTCATTGAGCTGCAGTGGACTAGATGAAGTCAAATTTAATGGATTGAGGACTGTCAGATCTTTCAAAGAGAATGCAGTATTCGAATCGTGTGATTTCTTATTATTCAAATTAATTGAAAGTCTTTTCATCTGTTTTTGCTTTTCGATTTCTTTCAAAGTTTCTCGTGCATTTTTTAAGTTCTTCCACCATTGGTCGAACTTCAATACAGAATCTATCTTATCATATTCTCTCTGGTTTTTCAAGGTCCTTGAATAACCTCTTATTAAGAAATTATAAGACATGAGCTCTTCATTATCTAGAGAGATAACTTTAATCTCAGCATCAATTCTTAAATTAGCAAGAAGAGATGTTAATCTTGAATGTTCTTCTTGTATCTCAGAGTTTGTTTCCACAAAAACTATAATTCGTAATTTATGATTACTGTATTTCCATTCATTGACAGTAGATAGAATAGAGCCTAACTGTAAAATTAAGGTATATGTATCAAAGTTTGTTGAAAGGATTGATTTACCATTATCCAATATGTTTATTGAAGACATTTGAATTGGGTATAAATCAATGTATTTACCTTTGACACTTTTATCCTCCACATTTTTTATATTACTCCATATTCCATTCTTGGATGGGAATGGTAAGTCCATTCTATAAAAATTTGCTGCAACTGCAACTGTGGCTCTCATGATAATTAAATCTTCTACAATTTGCACCCATTGGTTTAGTGTAACTTTTCTCTCCTTTCGGCAACTTTCTGTTGGTAATTCTAACATGTTTCTCCTGTTTTCAAATGAAGAGACATAAGTTGATTCATTCCTTTTTAAATCCAATTCATAAAAACCAATAACAGTAATATTTGGCTTCATTCCACCTAATCCAGACCCCATATAAATATTTCTAACACCCCAAGATAATGTAGGACCCAAAGATACTTGAACAAACGCTTTAATCTTAGAAAGATCTCTTAATTTCTGCCAAGCATCTTCTTGCTTTCTCACTTCTTTGTATATTTGAACGTTGAATTCAGGATTCTGATTGGAAGAAGTGTTAACAGAATTCTCATCTACTAATATTACATGCCCCAAAATATAAAGTCCCCCTTTCTTTAAATGATTACAGAAACCAATTAAGTTCCACGATGTTTTTGGATCATCACACAAGAGTAGAATTTGAGGCCTCCAATATTTAATATTAACTTGTAATTTTAATCTCAATAAGTATTTTCTAACTTGATGATAGATAAGTAACTGTGAAATATCTCCAAATTTTTGAGGTGGTGTTAAATAGTGAATAGTCAAAATTAAGAAAAACAAAAAAAATATCACTAAAGTAGCAGATATACCATCTACAATAAACATTGCAATAACACATGAAATCACACCAGTTAATGCTGTCCTTCTGCTAAAATATTTAAATGATGGTCTGAAATTTGGTGCTGAACCTAATCTCAAAAGAAAACAAGCTAAATTCATCACAATAAAGGTCATTAGAAAAGCCATAGTGATAAATGTTGCAATTTGATTTATATCAGCAAATAAGAATAACTGAGCAAGAAACCATGTAAAGAAAACGCTCAATATTTCTGCCTTTTTCTTTTCATTAGGTGTTTTCTTTATGGTACTAAAGACAGATAAACCTGGCATAAGTTTATCTCCAGCTATGGCAGAAAGCATTGTTGAAGCACCAACAATTCCCATAATAACAGAAAACAAGGAAGTTGATAATTCACCAAGAATAATTATCATTCCATACATATTTACCGTTTGAATAACTTTAATATCAGCATGAAGTAAATCTCTTGGGATCGAACAACCCATAGATATGATGACTAAGGAATATAATATAAATGTAACAAGCAACCCTTTTAATGTACCGGTTGGAATTGACTTTGATGGATTTTTTAAAGAACCAGACATTGATGCACCAGCAAATATACCAGCTGTACTTGGAAAAAAAATTCCAAATAAATTCCTAAAAGTTTCTGTCTGCCCAGGTGGAAGAACAGATCCTGCTGCTCCACTACTAAAACGGGGCCATAAATTATCTATCGCAGTTGATAAGGATAGTCCAGTATATCTAATATAATTAGAAGCACCAACTTCAACATCAAATGGACGCACAAAAAATGTAGATAATGGGATAGATAAAGTACTAATAGTTAATGTAATAAATAACCAAAATGCAGTTTTAGACACCAACGAAGAACCAACTAATGCGACACAAGTACAAAGTGCTAGTAATGTAGTAGAATAAAATAATTGCCACCAATAGCTTGTTTCTAATAAAGGATAAATATCACCATAGTGTTTTCCAAAATTTACAATTAATGGTTCAGTAATACCAACAACATTCAAGGAGGAATTCAAAATTTGCCCAATGAAAAAAATAATACCAATTGCACCGCCAAACTCGGGGCCTAATGATCTTGATATCATGTAGTATGCACCTCCTCCCTTAACAGTACCATTTGTTGAGATTGCACTAATAGATAAAGTCGTAAGAATATCAATTGTGTACGACAAAACCAAGAGGAAAATAGTGCCTAGAATACCCATTTGTCCAATAATAAAGCCAAATCTCAAGAACATTAAAATAGACAACACATTAAGTGCTGTAGGAAGAAAAACACCTTCAAAAGTTTCTAGTTTTGTTTCCTTATTTTTCTTTCGATCGATCTTTTGTGTTTTACTAGACCTATTAGAATTCAGTTTCCTGTTGGAAGTAACAATATTGTTACCTTCTGTATTTGATGGTAAAAGTGATGTATTTTCTGTAGCATTCCTTCTATCATGAGTAGGTCGATATTTCTGCATTGCAGTCTTATTCAAGGCAGTTTTTTTTTCTTAAATTTCTACTTATCTTTTACTAGATCGAAATTTATAAATCAATCTTATATCTTATTTATATACAGGTTTGAAATAGGAAATCAATTAGGAACTTACTAAAGAGATCATGAACCCCGGTTTCAAGTAATTTAATATAGAATGAATGCTATTTTTGTCTTGATAAGTTAATAAAAACCTGTCGTATAAATATAAGCGTATAACATAGAATTTTATGTTGCTTAAATAGGAATATTTCTTCTAGCCAGTTAAATGCTTACAAGATTTTAAATCATACTATCAACAATCATATCTCTACATATAATATCATAGATAAGATGCTACAGTATACTGTAGGAGAAATTAGTAGTAAATGTAAAGTTAGTCAATGTTTTAAAAACGTTTAAGTGCATGAATGTCTCAGAAAAGTATAGAGTAGAGGAAAAAGTAGCATTAGATGATACATTACAAAACTAAATTAATGATAAAAACAGAGAGATTGATATAACAAATGTGTATTAGCTTTTTAATATATCTATCCAAGTTCTTGTATTATACATAGCGCATCACTGATAAAATAATTCATTACTATGGTTAATTGAAAAGAAATTCTGTGTCAGGTGACCTGAAAAATTTTCGAATTATGCACATAAATCACATAGAAAAACTAATAGTGGCAAAGATAAATGTATAGCTTATCAAACCATAAAACGTAAATGTTTAGATTAATTTCAACCAGTGCACAACTGGGAATTAGACCAGCATTATTGCTGAAAGTAAGAAGCAATACAGGAAGCTTGGCCATCTCATCAGCTTCTAGTAACTTAACCTCACAAAATGCAACCCAATACTTACCAGCTCAATTTGCAAGAAGTAATTCCCAAACATCAATTAATACAAACCTGTCTACTAAGTATTCTATGGTAGATTCTTTTATTGCTAAGTCTCAGAAAGATCCATTACTTCGTGATATCATAGATCAAGAAACAAAGGTCAAAATTAACCATTTCCAAGAACAGCTTTCGTTAGCCAGTCAATATAGAACACACAAAGATCGTGAAGGCCAAAGAGCATTCGTTGATACTATGGCAAGTATATTCAATTTATTTAAAGATGATGCATTACGTTCTGCTTTCAGTTCAAAAGACTTGTTCCATTTCGTTCAAATGTTAAACTTTTCTGTCTACCATAATAGAACCAGTCGTTTATCGGGATCTAAGAATAGGGATTCTGACCAATATCAAAATGAAAATTTAGTGGATGAGGTTTTATTAAAGAATGCTGTATTAACTGCAAGTGAAACTATTGTTGATGGTGAGTTCAACAAGATTTTGAATGCAAACATTTTACTGTTTTTGTTCTTCTCCATGGGCCAATTTCAATTATATCCAGAAATGATCAACTTATGGGAAAATGGTGTCAACGATCCAGAAGTTGGAAAATTATATTTGGATGAAAAAATCTTAGCTGTAATTTTACCAATTGCTTATAATAACAAGAGATTTAATTACGAAGAAATTTTGCATATTTATGAATTAAATACTAAAGAAAACTCGAATATTCATCATGAATTATTATCATCTATTGGTAAGATCGCTATTCGTGCTGGTGATTATTCCCGTGGTTTAGATTCCTTAGAAGCTTTATTACAAGCATATGAATCAAATACAAAGGACAAGAAAAAGGTTTTAGGTTCTTTGGGTGACCTTCATTTGAGTTTTATTGGCGCCTGTAAAGATATTAAGATCTCTAAACATTTCTTCGATAAGGTTATTCAATATGATTTGCCATATTTTGTTAGATTAAAGGTTCCACATATTCAATCATTATTGGAAAACTGTTACGAATTAAATGAAGGAATTGATGATATTTTATATTTCTGGAGATCAACAGTTTCACACTATAATAATGAAAAAAAAAATTTACTGTTGAATTCACGTTATTCCATTTTGAATAATACACTTTTCCAAATCTTCTTCAAGATGTATCCAACAATGACTGAAGAATCTATTGATAAATTGAAAGAAATAATTTCTTCATATGCTAAAACTAAGACTGTTGATGAAGTCTTCTTGAATACTATTATTGGTAACTACTCGTGGGGTAATAAGGAAATATTAGAACAATTGATGGAAAATTATGAAAATTATGGTGTTAAGCGTACTCCAGTTTCCTTCAGAATTTGTTTAAAGAAAACTGGAGAGTTATCTTCATACACCAATGAAGATATATTAGCCAAATGGAATCACTCTTTAAAGCACTTAGATGAAACTAAGCATAATTATATCCCAATTGCTGATTGGGCTGCCTTACGTGATGCCACTATTTTATCACCATTTTCTGCTGAAAGAAAGGAATTTTACTTAAGTGTTTTGGATAAATATAAGGACTATATCCAAGATCAAAGGTCTTGTATTCGTTTTATTAGATATTGGATGAGAAAACCTGAACATTTTAAAGATATTGCTAAATTAAGCGAATCTAAAAAACAAGTTTTTGATGAAGCAACCAAAATAGAGATTCCAAATTTTTCGAATTTAAGACCAAATATTAACTACAAAGAAATGTCCACAAAAATAATCCAACGTTAAAATTATTAATTCAACAATATCGATATACTAATAAATATTTATACAAATGCTCATACCCTGTATATATAGAGTTTAATGAACACGATTTTTTTATTCTATTTTGTGACACTTATCCGATAAGTAAATATGATTTATATTATTGTGATCTTCATATAAGCACATAGCTCTCAATCTAATATATATTATCACAAAAGAGTATTAGATTTTTAATTTAACAAATGGGTAATTGTTTTTCGAAAAATAGCATACCCGATGAGGAAAAGAATAATACTGTATCTAGTAAGAATAGATTTAAGGAAATAGAAAGAAATTTAGGCGAAAAGGAAACAGTAACTACCACGAATAAACAAGGAAATATAACATTAAATAAATCCAGTATAAATAAAAATAATGGAGAAAAAAAACCTAATGGTTCTAGGCAATTGGGAGGAAATGAAAACAATGTATTGAACGTAAAGGAGGCTGCTGCAAAGGCTGCTGAAGATAGATACCAACTGAAACAACAGCAATTAGAAACAAGTAAAGAAAAATTAAAAGCAGCATCAAAGCTATCAAGAGCAGAGAAGGGATTATAGAGTGAAATTAACTTTAAGTAAAATCGTATTGTTTATGCATAATTTCTTTGTTATTTACTAAAGTCAGTATTTATATAAAAAATTTAAAGTCAAATAAGAAACAACTAGTACTTAAATTTAATTTATTTACCTTGTTACAGGGGTTTATGTATAATGACCATAAAACAAGAATTTAATATATATACTGTAAAACATTTGTGCGAATTTACTCTAGCAACAAAATCTATTTTTAAATTATCTATTAAGATATGTCATTTTACAAAAAGGAATTAAAAAAAGTTAAAGAGTTAATCAAAGAACCATTATTGGAATTAGTAATTGAGTATTTACCCCATTTACAAGCCAACAAAAAAGAGAGGGATGATGCGTGGGAAATAATTGCAATTAAACTTAACAAACAACTCTTTAGAGATAACTTTGAAAACTACAAAAAAGACCCTAAGGATTCACCAGAAGCATTTACATTAAATGGTATGATAGTATCAGAAATATATGAGGATCTTATAAAGAATACAACTCTTTGGGTTGTTAATAGTAATGGACAACACTATAAAAAGTGTGCTGATAGTCGTATTAATAAAATGTTACTAGCGCTTAAGGAAGAAGAGTACTATGATGTTGAAGTGAAAATGAAATTGAGTAAAGAGCGCTTCGAAGAACAAAAGAAAAAATTATATGAAAATATGGCCTTTAATATAGAGACTGCAATGAGAGGCTACTCGATAAATAGCCAGGAAAATCAAAAAATTACTGGTGTTAAGTCGCCTATGTCAATAGAATTAAAGGAAATAAAAGATACTGAGAAAAACGAAAAAATATTAATTTTGGAAAAAGAATTGATTGCCATGCAGAAAAGGTTAGAATTCATAGAAAGAGAAAATAAAAAGTTATTAGAATTGAATCATGAATTAGTATTACAGATGAATGGTAAGCGAACTTGATACTAAAATTAAATCTCTTTAAAGTTTGCCTCGTTAATCCTGTATATAGATAAGAATTTGAAGTGTAACATTTTTGACAATAATATCAACTAAAGTGTAGCACATAATATAGGTAGATATAATGGACCCTACATCTAAAGTCCCCCTTTCACATACATTGTGGTCTCCACATGATACTGTTAAAGATGCTGCTGAGTCTTTAGGGATAAATTTACCGGAAGAAGCTGCTAAAAATCTTGCTATGGACGTGGAATATAGAATTCATGAAATATTGGAAACAGCTGTAAAATTCATGAGACATTCAAAGAGAAAATTACTCATGACTAGTGACATCAGCTATGCTTTGAAGATGTTGAACATTGAACCATTATACGGGTATGATAGTTCCAAACCATTGGTATTTAAGGAAGCGTTAGTAGGCGCTGGTGGTCAAACTTTGTATTATATTGATGAAAATGAAATAGAACTTGAGAAATTAATAAACCAGGAATTACCTAAAGTACCAAGACAAACTACATTTACTGCTCATTGGTTGGCTGTTGAAGGTGTGCAACCTATGATACCACAAAATCCATTACCTTCAGAAATTAAAGCATTACCACCTATTGTTAGAGGTGCCACATCTTCACTTTTGGGTAATGATATTTTGAATTCAGGAATAGGTGGAGACCCTAAAGATGCATCTAATTCATCAACTGATAAAAATAGGAAGCAAGATAAAGATATGGAAATTAAACCATTGGTAAAGCATGTATTATCAAAAGAATTAAAATTATACTTTGATAAGGTTGTTGAAGTATTGGTATCTTCAGATATAGAAAAAGAAAACTTAAAATATGCCGCTTTACATTCATTAAAGACAGATCCTGGTCTCCATCAATTAGTTCCATATTTTATTCAATTTGTAGCTGAACAAATTACTAATCAATTAAGAAACATTGAAATCTTATCTACTATGCTTGAAGTTATATCTGCTTTAGCTGATAACAAAACTATATTTTTAGATCCTTATGTTCACGCTTTGATGCCATGTATATTAACTTTGTTACTTGCTAAGAGAATGGGTCCCGTTGTAAAGGATAATGATGAAAAAAGCATTGAAGAGTCACTCAAAAGTCAATTAGCAGTAAGAGAATTTGCTGCTATTTTGCTTGAACATATTATTAAGGTTTATGGTTCTTCTTACTCAACTTTAAGACCTAGAGTAACAAGAACATTGTTAAGAGCATTATTAGATTCAACAAAGCCAATTGGAACTCATTATGGTGCATTGTTAGGATTAAAAAATATGGATAATGAAGTCATTAAATTAATTTTAGTGGGTAACTTAAAGGTATGGAGTAAACTGGTACTTGAAGAGGGTGATAAACCTGAAATTGAAAAAGAGATTCTTTTGAAAACAATTTTAGAATCATTAAGAAAATTGAAAGTTTCTATTAAAAATCAAGATGATTCTATGGATATTGACTCCAGCATTTCACCTGAAATTAAAGATAAATTAAAAGAAAGAATAGGTAATTTGCTTGCCGAACTTTTACTTAAGGAACCTGATGCGAAAGAAATTATAAGGGGTATATTCTTTGGTGAAATTAGTATTTAGTAAATACAATATATATATTCAGTATCTTGTATACTGTGCTATTAAATTAAGTGCAATGTATTATTTTTTAAAATACACTTTTGTGGCTTTCTTCTGTTTTGTAGGGGAGTAAATAGTATCTTCTTTATTCTCGGCTAGATTTGTGGTCACATCATCATTAAACAGCAATAATGGTGTACTTGGTATATTTCGTTTAACATTAACTGATACGGGAGAACCAGAAAGACTTGCAGAATAGAATGGGGAGTCTTCGATAAAAGCTTTTGTACCAGGTTTTTTCTCTCCTCGTCTTATTGAAGATTTAATAGAAATAGGAGAAGAATTTATTATCTCTTTTGGAGTTTCATTTATCATTAATTGTGCATTCCTGTTAGCTAGAGGAACTATAATATTAGTATTTTTCATAGGTGAAAGTATAATTTCATCTTGAAATGGTTCATTAGATGCTAATAATAATTTTTCGGAAAGAGGTATATCTTTTTTCTTATTAATATTAGTAGATTTTGTTCGAAAAATATTCTGGTTACTTGATATAGTTCTTGGGTTAGTGGGTAAAATATTCATATTATCGCTATACGGAACTGATTCACTATTCTTAGAATTTTGTTTTACAGGTGTAGCTTCTACCTGTGAAATAGAATTCAGTTGATCTTCTTGGTTTAATTTTTGAGTTACAGATCTCTGTCTTGCAACATTATCAATTTCATTTATTTGTTTCAGGGATGTTTTTTCTATTTGTACCTGCTTCTCATTAAAAGACTTTAAATTTAATGACATATCCACTTGCCGTTTTTGAAAATTCTTAGAAGAAAGGTTTGATTTAGACCTCTTTAAAGAGAATGCAGGTAGTAAGTCTTTATTATTAGTCATTGATAAAGATTTACGCTTTAATAAAGGTCTGTTTATATGACCCTTGTCTTTTACAGTATCTTTAACTGCAGAACCCTCCACTATATTGGAAATAAAACTTTCATTAACTGTTAATGGTGCTGTATCCCTTAATTTTTGTTTAGTCAGTGATTTGACGCCCATACTCTTTACTCTAGAGACAATATGCTTTAATATTTTCGGAATCCTTTTATTATAGAAGGGTAATAAAACGTATGCCAAAAACCCAAATAAGTTATCATCCTTTGTTTCTAAATTTCTTCCTAATAGTGTATCCCAAAGTCTAATTCTATCAATGTAAGTATTCAAATTTCTGAATAAATCATATAGATCCATTTCTGTAGTACCCGTAATAGATTCAATGATTGAGTCGCCTATATGTATACCCATTCCAAGAAATGTAGGCATAATCTTTCTCTTAGTTTTAGATGATTTTTTTCTAATAAGGGATTGTTTACTCTGTTTAATTTTCTTCTTTAAGGCTCTTTTCTCTTTCTCTTGGATATTTGCAAAAAAATCTTCTTCATTGATACCCCAAGAACATATTAATTCCAAAATAATAATCATTTGAAGTTGGGCTTCTCTGATTTTTAGCTCTAATATTATAATATTTAATTTCTCAATAAATTTAGAATCTTCATAATTCTCTGAATCGTAATAAAATTTTAGCTTTGACTGAATTTCTGGGTTTTTTTTAAGAAATTCTAGTTGATTGCTAATTTCTAAATCATCAATTGTGTTAGGACATGCAGATATTATTGAATCAAGTGAAAATCTGAGCACACCTACTCTACTTTTGTATCTATTATCTAATGTGTCAATAGAAAGACAAACCTTCATAAGTATATTTTTAATTTCCTCCAGAGAATTCTCACATAATATCTTAAATCTACTTAGACCCGTTTTAGGAAAATACGTCAAAGGGGTATTTAAAGAGTATAATAAATTATAATATCTGGATTTTAAGAAAATCAAAGGGTCATCAGATAATTGTTGTGGTGAGATAATGTTATTCATTTTATCTTCCTTTATATCTCTTTTATATTTAAAATTATTGGGTATTTTCATTGAAAATCTATTTATTATAGATTCTTCCCTCTCTTCTTCGTGTATCTCCACTTCTTTCTTGGGAATTAAAGTAACCCTTTTAAAAAATTCCACCTCAGTAATAACATCAGGAATTCTATATGAATATTTTAATTCTAATGTTTGAATTTTTGTCTCTTTTGATAGACGTGAAAGTGCAAAGAATGTACCATAAATTCGATAAACTAAACAAATGTTTGAATATTTATCAGATGATTTTTCTTTAATTTCACTTAAAAAATATGACCCCAGAAGCTTTGAAATTAATTGAACAATATTATCCTGAAGTTTAAATACAATGGGTCTTATAGCAAATTCATTACTCAGTAAATTATTAATATTAATATTTTGTAAACTTCGTATAATGGTTATTGATATTGGGTATAGCAGTTTTGAATTTGATGAAAATGGCTGTACATCAAAAGAAAAAGGTAGATTTACATCATTGGTCTCTAACTCATTTCCTCTACTCATGATAATAAAGTAAATTTGAAAGATATATCATGAAATTTAATAAACCACACAAAATTAAATTTTCTGATATACTCGCATTGTATTGAGAAAAGTACTAATCTATAAGATGGTCATATTAACGAACTATATACGCAACCATTCATCCTCTACAATATCAGTAATATTAATTCTTTTTTCAACATCCCTAACCAATATTCTTTTTATTAAGTTTTGAGAACTTTCACTAATAATAAATGGAAGCCTTAAATCACCTTCCATAATTTCATCCACATTATAGAATGGATTTTCTTTATAGAGCATAGTATAAAGTAATATTCCTAAAGCCCAAACATCTTGGGCCTTTCCTTCATATTTTTCACCACGTAATACTTCTGGTGACGCATAATCAATTGTACCCACAAAAACGTCAAATGGACCTTGTCTTGTAAACCCAGCACTACCAAAGTCAATTAATTTTATAATACCATTTTCGTCTACTATAACATTCTCATCCTTTATATCCCTATGAACGATACCATTTTTATGTAAATGGTATACAGCCATTACAATTTGTTTAAATATAAATTTGCATTCCATCTCTTTCATATCCTTTTTTACTTCTATGAAATCAAACAAATCTATTGCAGGAGGATCTCCAAATATAGGTGTTTCTAAGTAATAATATTTCAGGTCCTCAAAAAAGTCTAATATTTTCATTATGTTAGGATGAGGTTCATTATTTAAATATGCCATGATCTGGATCTCTGATGGAATTGTTCCAAGTTTGCGATCTCTTACCCATGTATCCACTAAGATTCTTTCTTTATCAATACATTTGATTATGATTTTATATTCAGGATCTTCTTTATGTTGTGCTAACACAACTTTACCATAGGCACCTGTACCCATATCTTTAAGGACAGTAAACTCTGAAAATTTCTTTATTCTCCTTTTAGAACCTACTATAGTTGGCCAATGTGATGACTTTTCCGCCTTAAGCTTTAAAGCTTCGTCCTCCAGTCTCAAAATTTCATCTTCCGAAAAATCTCTACTAACTGACTTAATAATTCTGTAACTTGGAACATTCAGCTCATCTTTATTTTCATTCTTTGTATTTTCTGTTTTGTTTGAATCGGAAATATTATCATTTGTTTGTTTTTCGTTGATATACGTATTTTGTTCATTAATTATTTTATCATTTGTTTCTCTAGCAGACTTAATAAATAACGATGATTTCGGTCTTCTTGTACTGCTTTTTCTAGCGATCTCACTGTCAGCATCTAAGTCTAAGAAATCAGTTGATTCATCATTAAATAATTTTAACTGAGATGGCAAACTTAATCCTAATTTAAAGTCATCATGTGGATCTTCATATTTTAATTTTTTTGGTTCTATTTCTTCCGGAATTGCTGTTGTGAGTCTGTGATGAGTTCCTTTAGTATTATTTTTATCTACTGTTTGTCTATGTACAACACTTCTAGAATAGGTGATCCATAAAACAAATATATCGTTTGAGCTTACTCTTAGTTGAACATCAACAAGTATATCTTTTCCATCCCTATGTTTTCCTATTATACCTTGAGAAGTTAAAAATAAATTTTCTTCATTCAAATTTGTATCCTTCTGGCAATTTAATACTGCATCAAAACGTCTAAAAAAATGCTCTGGTAATACTAATCCTGGAACAATTTCAAAATCATTTGTTTGTTGTAAACCTAAGTTTAAAATTTCAGAAAATTCAGGAATAATACAATTAACAGATTGATTGTCTAATTCAGCAGATGATCTTCCAAATAAATTTTTTGCTATTGCATTATTACAAGATATAATCTTATGACTTTCTGAATCAATAACAAATATCCCTGCAATATATGGTAAGCTATGGATTTTAAGTTTAATTTCATTTTTATTATTATCAAGTTCTAATGGGTTAGATGTAATAGCACAAGGCATATTTTCTTGGTTAGCAAAGCTTAAGGTATAATATCTTGTCTTATTAATAACTTCACTGTCTACTACATCTTTAACTGAGCCTTCCTCTAATTCAATATTTTCACCATTTAGTTCTTTACTTAAAGTTTCACTAATATCAGATAGTTTTCTGCAGGCTTCAAAATTCAGACTATTAGATAAAGAACCGGCAATTTCGAATATTGAATTAATAGTATATTCTTCTGGTGGTATAATAGATTTATTTGACAGTAAAACAACATCAAATGCATCGCAAGGGATCTGATCGAACATGCAGATAATTAAGTTATTTTTTTTCTTGGCCCACATAGAAGTCCAGGCATATCCCTTATCACCTGGTCTAGATATGGCTACAATTTCACCTGCAAATATAATACAATTTTCGGAAACTTCTTCTTCTTCTTTACTTCTTAGTTTTATATTAGTAGTAGCTCTCATTAACCTTTCTGTAACAAAATTTCTAAATTGAGAAGCAATCAAATCCATCAAAGTTAATGATTTGATCATTGCTTTCAGCACACCAAACATTAGACAAGCCAAATCATTTGCTGCTTTTACCAGCCATGGATTATCAACTTCTACTGTAAAGATAGACTGTGGTGTAGAATGCTTTGCTGAAGAAATAGAATGAAATGGTCTGCTACTGTTATTCATTGAACTGACATTAGGCAGTGATGGGGATGCTAATAAATTTAATGCTGTTGAAGATTGAAATTGAGTTTCGTTTTGTCCTCCCAGTAAAGATGAAGTAATTGCACTATTTTCTATAAATGGCATGGACAATGCATATAACAATTTGTTTTTCAAAAAGTTTTGTTTGACCTTCGTGTCATTATTAGTATTTGATGTGAGTGATAAATCATGTAGTGTTGATGCTACTTCTGAATTGGAAAGTAATACATTATAGTCATTTCCAATAAGTTTAATAACATCTTCCAAATCAGAATTTTGAATGAATTTTTCTATTGACTCAGTATTATCGACATTTTTTGAGCCATATATTTGATTGACAGGCATACTATCACTTCTTCTTATCTGAGGCCTGAAAAATGCATTAAGGGCAGCAGAAGATGCATTTGATTCTAAATGATACCTTTCATTAAAACTTTCAGAACTGTGATTTTCCTGTGGGATACTATATAAGCGCATATTGAGACTATCTAATTTATCCAGTGATACACTTGGACATCTTTTGTCAGTATTCGTTACGCTCTCGTCAATTTCTGAATTATTTTGTATCAATTTGAATAAATTTGGACGATCTTTCAATATTTCCAATGATCTTTTCAAAACATTTAATCTTAGTGCTAATGAATTAGGAGAAATGTGAGCATATGAATATGAATGAGAAGATTCAATTGGAAATTTTAAAATATCATCAATGTAATTATTGGATTGGCCTTTGAATTCTTTAGAGGGAATGGATAATTTCTGTGTTTTCAGCTCAGAAATAGTCACATTCTTCTTTATTAAATTCTTTCTTTTTGGTAGGCTAATAGCATTTTTCCTTTCAATGCCTATTTTTTGTTTATTTCCAAAATCTTCATCGTTAATGTAAAATAAGGGATGAGGTTCATTATGACCAGCTTTATGCAAGTTACTTGACATCGTTTATTTCTGGTTCTTATACGGCAGTTAAAAATTGGCAAGATTTTCAATTTACAAAGATGAACACAGTCCCTATATTTGACCGATTTTTAATGCAGTTGTCTTGTTTTACCTTATAAACTTGATTTACTTTAATTATTGGGAGTAAAGCCTTCCTAATTAAAGATCACAATATTAACTATATATGCAGTACATCATTGGAAGCTATAATCAGAGCCCTTTAAAATGGTTTTCAGTTGGAAAAAGGTTCGTATACAATATGTACAGGTAATGACACAATAATAATTTTACGCTTGAGAAAACCTTATGAATACTAAAACTGAACCTACTCTAATATATATATTAAACTTACCTTATATGTGTATATATAATAAATAATATATCTATTATCTTATATACGTCTGGAAATCATAAGTATAAATTACATAATTTTAACCATGGATTACAAAACTCACAGGAATATAAGTCAGTGTTACCTAAATGATTCCTTTGTAAAAGTTGTTATGTTAAAATGGTACAAAATATTTTCTAATCTAAAAATATAAAGACTGTATGCAGGTAATGTTATATTAATGTCTATAAATCACAAGGTCCCCTATACTAAATATAGTATTCGGATAGATGTAGTAAGCCATTTTCATGTATTAATTAATTCCCAAAAATTATTGATCTTGGTAATTATATAAAATACAGTCACTAATAAGTGTATTGAATAAAGTATTTGTTAGGATTTACCTCGTGTAAGCAGAGTTATATCATAGAAACTGGAGTATGCAAGAAAACTTATATTGCATATTGAGATTAATTTAAAGTAATGATATAGTGAACAACTATATTATTGATTACTAAAACTTCTAATCCAGATATCACTCTCATCGCAATCTCTCCATAACCTACTGATTGTGATACCTAAGCTGTATTTCTTTTTTTCTAGTTCATCTTGTTTCATTTTCAACTTTTCTATTGCCCTTGTAATCTTAGATCTAGTTGCATAATCTATTTCAACATTAAATGGCGGTAATAAATTTACAAGAAAATCTATCTCCTTGTTAATTTTCTCAATTTTATTAACATACAGATCATATTTGTCTTGTGATGCCTTGAGATGTTGTGTTGATTTTTTATCTCCGTTTTGTAATTTTTGTGTAGAATGCTTTCTTCCAGAGTATGGGGTTTCTATTGTTTCATGCGATACCTTTCTGACTTTAAATTTAATAGGCTTTTTTTGAACAGGAATCTGGGGATATTTCTTGTTAGTGTCTAATGTTGTGGGATGTTCAGTGGGTGTGATATCAACAGACCTGTTAACATCATCAGTATTTGTTATTATACTTGGTGGATCTGTGTTCACTTTATTTTGGTCTAACTGGTTGTTTAATTGATGCATCGATAAGCTTTGGATAAGGTTTTCTGTTGAGCTGTTACTGTTTGAAGATAATGACGCGAGAGATGAAGATTTTGAAACTCCCTCATTCGTAGAGGTATTCATTGTGATTTCGGTGGTAGTCATAAATTTGAATTTAAATATTGTAAATTTTCAGTAATTATTCAATAAAAGAGGAGTCTATTAATAAATAAATCACGATGCAATGACGGTGTTAACGGTATAATTGGATACTTAAAGTTATATTGTATGCAGGATTTCCAATTATAGTATAATTATTAGAATAGATGAAATTTAAACATTACTGAAATGAAACTCATATTATATATTCCAATAGGCGTGTATGTGGTATTACATACCTATAGCTATTCGTTTTATTCTGAATAATGAAGATAAAGCTGGGATTTATGATTCGATATCAGGAGCACATTTTATACAGTATGAATCATCACAAAATATAACTAAAAGCTACGTCATGACCATTTGCCATAGTCTAAAACACTTGGATGGAGATGTAGAAATTGCAATAAATACTAAGTATTTAAATACCAAGGATGTGGTTAGATGGTATCAATGTAAATTAATTTCTGAAAGAACGATATTAACTGAATCAGATGCGACATTTAATGTTCTTAGCTCTTTTAAACAAAACCAGTTTCTGTTTCTTCCTAATGATTTAAACGGTGGGAATTTAAGCGATATTCGCTTATTGATTGTCCAGCCTTTTAATAATAAATTACATGATTTAGTTGGGCTTAAACACTATGAACCCTTTAGTATGTGTAGTTGTGTAACTGGTGACCTTATTTCATTAAGAACATATCCTTTTAATCAAACTAATTCTATTCTTCTTAATGATTTTGTTTCTCGAGGATATATTAATTACATTAACTATGAAAAAGGGAAACCAATCATCTACTTAACAGATTTAAGATATTTGGACAATATGGTAGGAGGTATTGTTAATTCTGACAAAGGTTCAGTTGGGTTAATATTAGGCAACTTAAGAAAAAGTGAGGGTCAGGGTAATTTAGTGATTATAATCCCCTGGGAGCAGGCTTGGATGATGTTCTCTGGTTTGACTGAAACATCTCGTATGCAAATTGTGAAACCTATGCATCATGAATCAGTTTTACCTATAGTTGTAAGTGGGAAGACTTCACAAACTTGGGGGTCTTGCGTTTACTACAATAATTATACATTAATAACTAATAATCATGTTATTAAAGAATTTATTGATGATCCTATAAATACAAAATGTTTTATTTATATATCTCCTGATATATCTATAGAATTAAATTCTAATGATAAAATTTTGACCCCATTTACAGGATTAGATCTATCATTTTTAGAATTAAAGAATGATAATCTTAAGAGATTATCTCAAAACAGAAAACCAATTAATATAAACAAAAATTATGATAAAGGTGATACAGTAAAGACTAAATCATTTGGCTTATTTTTAAATAAATTTTCAGTAACACCAATAGAATCTATAGGGGTTCTATCTTCGAAATTTCTTTTACCGTTTTATGAAAGTTCAAATACAAAGACCCCTTGCTTATTGGTAACTTCGGCTTCTTGTTGGAATGGATCCTCTGGGGGCGGTCTCTTTGATACATCTGATAGGATGGTTGGTCTAATTTGTTCTAATGCAGTAGTTCGTATTCCTCCTCTTGGCTATGAAACTAAAGAATTAGAAACTATTCCTGATTTTTCTATGTGCTTACCTATTGATATTATTGAAGCATGTTTTAATCATATTCAAGAAAAAAGTACCGGTAAAATAAACCATAAAATAGAAAAGTTATGGAATCTTAATACATTCCATAATGATGTTATTGTAAAAGAATCAAAATTTTAGATTATCTTATTCATTCGTATTTAACATAAACTATTCATTATAAAATCGATTTGTTATTGTTAATTTGGGACTAGAATTAGTAGCATTTACTATAGGTTTTGCTGTAATTGGAGGTAATAATAATTCCTTCCTTACATATTCAACAGGCTGTACTGGAACTTTATAGCTTGTTGTTGGAGAAATGCTAGAATATGACGAATAATAACCATTAGATGTAGCATGTAAATTCATTTGGTCTGTGAATGATTGCCTAGTGTAAGGTTGTGCAGGGAATGATGTAGTTGATTGTAATGGTACAATTGATATTGATTTTGATCTTCCAGTATTTTGATGTTGTGAATTTAGTGTAAAATTTAAATTAAGCTTAATTAAATTTAATAATGCATTATTAAGATTTAATTTAAATGAATTCAAGTTTTTCCAGCCACTATCAATATACTCTAACCATTTTTCAAAATATGAATCTATTTTAAATTTGAGTATCCAAAACCACTTATCATTTAGCTCAAATTCATTGTATTTATCTCTTACAATTAAATAAACTAAGTTTTGAAATATGTGGTTGTAATCTTTTTCCTGGAATAATTTTATTAAGACTTTTACCATTGTCAAGTACCATGAAATGACTAAACCTTCTGCTGCCTCTAAGTCTCTTTTGGTAAATTTTTGAAAATCAACACTTTTCAAGTCATGAACGTTTATATCAATGAAACTCAAATTAAAGATTAGTGGGAAACTGACTATTATTACATTATTGTTTATTTCAATTTTATTGTTGAAAAACAGACTCAATTCGAACTCAATCTCATTATAATTTGTAGTCAAAAAATTTGACAAAAATGGCTTGAAATTAAATGGATAATTAAATTCGGACAACGTTATTACCAATAAATTCCAGTTAAATACATTATCTGGGTTAAATATGTAATTGTTTAATAGTTCTTGTAATTTTGATGGACTATTTATAATCAATTTTTTCTTAAACAATTCAAATAATTCATTCTTCAGGTGGACTTGGTTGACCAACTTATTTACTATGATGATTGAATTATGCAAAGAGTTTTTTGAGTCAAAAATGAAGAATTTATCATAATATACCAAACTACTAAGCTCGTTTGATAGTGTTAAAGTTACTATTTCTTTTTCAAACTTAGAATTTAAAAAATGTACTGATTTGGAATAAAGTAACATCATATCACGTAATGTCATATCATTAATTTTTTTGTCTAAAAAGAATTCATAAAACTTGGGTGGTGGTGAATTTATTAAATATTTTGATAATAAAATATAGATATTCCAAAATAATTCAAGATTATTTTGAATTAGTTCAGTTGAATAGTTCGTCAAATTTGACATTATAATATAGCTTGTATCGTCAAGATAATTTAACACAACATTTGAATTGAAGTTTGGAGGTAGGTGATTGTCTAAATCATATTCAATGCTAATGTATGATAAAATAAAGAGGTTGTTTAAAATATCAACCTGGTCAGATAAATTATAATTGTTATTATATGAAGGAACAAGTTTCATGATAAGAACAGACCAACTTTTATTAAAAAATTTAATACAATCATGATATTTCTTATTTACAGCATAACCTATTGCAATAATTGAATATGCTAAACAATATTTAAAATCAGATTGTCTATTGTTATTCAGGTTTGAGCTTAAAAATTGAATAAGATCTCTTGCAATTGAATCAAAAGAAGTATAAGTTTCTACTTTGACCAATGCTTGGTAACCCATTAAGAAATAATCATTTGCATTTCTGATATCATTATCTTCTTCCGGTATGAATTGATTAAGAAGAGAATCAAGCTTCTTTGTGATCGACAATAACTGGATTGTATTATTATTAGGTACTGGATGATGTTTGATTTCTTCTGTTGCTACAACCGTTTTTTCTGCAACAATATTAGAACTTTTCAATTCTATGTTGTGAACTGTTCTACAGTGCCGTTGGAGAAGGTCTCGGCGAACAAACGCCGAGGTACAGTGTAAACAGTGGAAAGGCTTTTCGTTTGTATGAGATCTTTCATGACGCTGCTTGTGTTCTGACCTAGTGAATGCCCTAGCACAGAAGGCACATACGTATCTTTTCTGTGAATTCACCATGGTTTATGAGAGTTTATTTTATGAAATTAGTTGAGAATTAAATTCCTTGTGTAATATACTTGCAATACCCCGCGTTAGTTTGGTAGCCGATGCCCCCCACATACTTTTATAGTTTTGAACAATAATCGGTGAATTTCTAGTAAAAATTTTACGCAGAAGATAAATTTAACATATTGCCCCACCAAGTACTAGATAGGAACTGAACCCCTAAGAAGGTAGTTGCGGAATAAATTAAGATGCAATACTTAAAGTTAACTTTACAAAAATGTTTGATGGGTATTTATCTATTTATAGGTGATATATAGTATCTTCAACCTCTTATATGGACTAGGATTATGTTTGTCACATGGAACAAAAAGTTGACGAAATTTAAATACCAGGTGAAATAACCGCTGGAATGGCTAAAAGGAATTTTACTCGGAGGTTGAGAGATAGCCCATAATACAGGACTAAGACCGGGACTGAAATTTTTTTGATCGGACGATAGAGTAAGAGTATACACAATAACGAGAATGGCTGAGAGATTAACTAGACGTAGTAGCTTTGATAGCATTACTACGCTTGTAAACTCACTAGTAGGGCTGTCTGACCAACGTGAAGAAGATAGAAATGCATCGATGGCATCAGATGTTTCGGATTTAGTTTCGCATTTCAGTAGAAACTCAGAAACAACTGTAACAGACAATGTGGAAATTTTCAATGAAAATATTGCAAGTTACAATGTTTTAAGAGAACTACCTGTAGTATCATCATTTCTACAACTGGGGGTTCATGTGTTCTCGTCAATGAAATCTGTGGAGATATATGGAAACAAGAATCTTACATCAGAAGAGCTAGAGAAATACCATAGTCAAGGTTTAGGCATCCCTATATTGCAGACTACGTCATCCATGCTCAGTATATTTAACCCAACTTCCCCTTTTATGACAATTAATCGATACAAAACTGCAACTGAAAAGGTCGAAGTTTGTAAGGTTTATTTCAAAATTGTCTCCAATCACGTTACATGTTACACTCTCGTATTTAATTTACAGAATGGACCTCGAGCAGTAGTTCTTTTAAACAATGGGGTGCATCCTTCAACTGATTTTTTTTGGGAAAACACGAAATGTAGAGTTGTAGGTATTACAGGCGATATGTCTACATTTGGAAATTGCTTAATTAAAGTATATGCTATGCATCATGATTCTAAGCTTTTAAGTGACAATATAGATGTAAAGCTGAAAAATAATTTAAAACGTATTAAAGTCAAACTATCCGAAACTAATGAATTATATGAAGCTATTCGAAGAGGTGATAAACGAAAAGTCAAAGCGTTAGTAAATCAGGGTAAACCATTAGTGAACGTTCCTGTAGGAACATTTATAGATAATGGTAGCGTAAAAGTACAAGGTAAATTTGTAAAAAACGGCACAATAAAAATCTTTGATACAACATCTTCTATATTAGAGATAAATGAAAACACTATAGTATTAACTTGTATCCTACTTACATTACGAGAACAAGAACATAGAAAGAATAAGGGAAATAATAAACCTACGTTTATAAATTAGGTCAATTTATATAAAATACCGAAATAAAAAAATATCATTAGGTCGCTTTTTACGTCAAAATTGTGGTAATTCCGAGTTGCGTAAATCCGTTCGGTTAGAAGATTAGAAATCTCACGAGATATATATATCTGTTCTCACATCTCTTTGTTTATCGGTTAAGATTTTGTTTGTTTCTTTGTATTTTTTAGGAATAATATATATTTAAAATGGCTGATAAAAAGTTGTCATTTAGGCAAGAAATGAAAGGCTTTCCTGTGCAACAGATGGTGATCCTCAGTATTATCCGGTTCAGTGAACCTTTAGCATTCACGTCACTTTTTCCCTATATATATTTCATGATTAGAGATTTCAAGATCGCTCCAGTAGAGGAAGATATTTCAAAATATAGTGGGTATTTGGCATCTTGTTTTGCATTTTGCCAGTTCTTGTTTTGTGTCAAATGGGGTACATTAAGTGATAGAATAGGTAGAAAGCCAGTTTTAATGATGGGACTTTTAGGTACCGCTATATCCTTAGTTATTTTTGGTTTCAGCACAAATTATTACCTTGCATTTTTTGCTAGAAGTTTAGCAGGTGCTTTGAACGGTAATATTGCAGTCTTAAGGACTATGATTGGGGAAATCGCAACTGATAGAAAACATCAAGCTTTGGCATTTTCTACTCTTCCTTTACTTTTCAACTTTGGTTCATTTATTGGCCCTTTAATTGGTGGTAGTAAATATCTAACCCACCCTAGATCTGATAACGTTTATGATCACGAAAGTACATTAACTATTGCTGCAACATCACATTCATTCTACGAAAATTTTATTAAGAAATACCCATATGCATTATCTAATATAGTTGTTGCTATATTGTTACTTCAGAGTATGCTTGTAGGATATTTATTCCTTGAAGAAACTCAAGAAAATTGTAAAAATAGAAGAGATCGAGGTATTGAGATTGGTGATTGGATCATATCTAAATTTGGCTTTAAAACTAAAGAAAGACCATGGAAGAAAGTGATTGACTCCCAAACAGAACAATCACCATTGATACAGAATAGCAGTTCACAAGTACAAGATTTTGATTCCAATAATAAGGAATATGTCTCTTCTACTTCTATGTACAGAAAGGCTTTCACAAGTAAAGTCATTAGCTCTACTACTGGTAATTTTGTCATTTCATTGCATAATGTTACATTTGGAGAATTTTTGCCCGTTTTTTTAGCAGCAAGATTTAAACCTGAAATTTTGAAATTTCCATTCAGAATTGAAGGTGGTCTTGGATGGAAGGTAAATGATATAGGTAATTTAATTTCTAGTACCGGTATTATTGGAATGCTAATTATTATGATCATCTTTCCATATATTGATAGAAAATTAGGAACTATTAATGGTTATAGATTTTCTGTTTCTATTTTCCCATTAGTATACTTCCTTTTGCCTATGTCTGTGTTTACATTGCATAGTTATAATCCTATCTTTCCTGAGTGGTTTACTACTCTATTCCTCTATTTTATCACATCATTGAGAGCTTTAGCCAGTGGAACTGGGTTGCCACAAATAATGCTATTAAATCATAGAGCAGCTCGCAAAGAACATAGAGCATTCGTTAACTCAGCTAGTATGAGTTTCACATCTTTAGCTAGGTGTGTTGGCCCTGTTGTATTTGGTTATTTAATGTCCTTAGGTGATAAATTATCATGTGCATGGGTTACATGGTGGGCATTGGGTTTATTAGCATTAGGTGGTTCTGTACAAGGATTCTTTATGGAGGACTCTGAAGACGAAGAAGAGACGCTTAATTCAAATTAGACATCTTTAACTGAATAATATAATGATGATGCATAAAGATGTCCCCAATGGTCAATTGCTATTTATAAAAAAATATTGCATTCATTTTATATTATTTTTAGATGCATAATATAGTTGGTTTATATACTTTAGCATAGGATATTGTTGAACTTTAAAAATACCTTTTATAGTAAATTTAACTAATATTTTTTATTTTCGATTTTTAATACTAAAACTACTTTTAAACTACTTTTTAAAATATATTGATTCAAAACAGTTTCTTTTGAATTATATGAGCGAAAATTATCAAAATTCATTTTCTGACAAATACGAGCACATCTCAATAAAATGACGTAAGTAGAAATTTTATTATTCTACTCAAAAATTCCCTCAAATTTCAGTTCATAATAATTAAAGGAAATACTCTAGTTCAAATGCCAATTAAATACAAATATATATCTAAACCCCATAATATAAAATTATTATTTTACTCTCTACTGTTACTGATCTTTAGATTTTATGGTTTATATTAATAAAGATATTTAAGTACTAAAATTAATTCCCATTAAAATAAAAAAAATTTGATTCCCATCAATATAAAAAAAAGTGATTAGTTTCCTGTCAAAATAAACAAAAATAAGATAATAGATAATAATATTTGTTTTATAAATTAAATTAAAACAAAATATTTTTCGTATTATAGCAACGTTTTACTCAGTGAATGAGGAATATTAGCAATCATATTTAGTATCATAGTAATAACCAATAGCGGCTCCATAACTTAAAAAATAGGATTATAGCTTATCAAAACCAAATTTATTCACTAAGATAGTGACCAATAATTAGCTTAGAATCTTTGGTTAGACTTTCTTTGCTTAATCTTCTTTTGGATGAAGACACCACAAATAGCACAACCAGCTAAGAAAAGTAAAACGAAGACTAAAATAACACCACCTGGCAACATTTTCTATATCTTAGTTTGTTATTTTCTTTAAATTAATAGATTTCAAAAGAAAAACTAATAAGAAGAAAAGAAAAATCCATCAATCAAAAATCTCTGGGAATTTTCGACAATTATATGGCAATTTTTTCTTGCATAGTGGTGCATTCTCAGTATTCATTAAGTGGTACAAAAAGGAATTCTTTCAAGCGGCTACAAAACGTTTGTCATAATCGGCAAAACCGGCCATATGAGCTGGTTATCAACACTACTTTAATAGGCATTTCATTGCACAAAAATGTAGCCCTGCTATATTAATTACACTTCTTTATGGAGTATTGGTTTTGAGCGATCCTAATACAAGATAGTTATTAAAGGTATAACACATAAGAATAGACTTTTGGGACACTTATGGGGATCTGGAGTATCCTAAAGTCTAATGAATTGTTATTTTCAATAATGATGACACAATTATTGTTAATATAAATAAATAAAGCATTTTATGGGAATAATTTACTCGATTGAGCGCTCTTTGAGATATCCACAAATAGAGAGAAAGTTAAATTATATCAAACTGCAAGTCAGAGAGTGTATACAAATAAACGACCAAAGAATATAGGCTAGAAATAAAATATCGCAGTCGGTTACATCGGCATGCCTATTGTAAATTTACCAAAATGAGTATACACATTACTCAATCTGGGCCAAAATCCGAAAACCAACTCTTAATATTCATTTATAACCGACCACATGGACGGAAATAAAGTAAAATAAATTCAAATATGTGCTCGAAATTAATGGAGTAAAGAACCGGTTTAGGCTTCTCTAGTGGAAACAGTTACCGTAAGGCTACGGGTAAGAGATAACAAAGTAAGAGTAGTGAATGTAGTGGTGCACGCAGGGCCAAATTTCGGAGAAATAAAAATCTTCCACAAATAATTGATTTCTAATAACAAAATAGAATAAACCTAATATTTTTCTATATAAACAGGATGTTATTCTCAAAGATATCTTCTATGTAGATGGTCCATTGAAATATCATATTTTGTTGAGTAATATTCTAATAGGTTTAATTAAGCCTATTAAAGTATGTCATAATGGAACAACACGGATAAGTCGGCACATCAGTGACATTTACTTACTTTTTTGCAATCGGCCAAAACTAACCGGATAGTTTTATTTTTGTAAATGCATGATAATTGTCAACGATCTAACTTATTTTATGACCTAGGATTAACTGCCGATTAAGATAGACAATTATGATTTTAATATAGTATAAACCGTAGTCCTTAATAAGAGGAGATTACATTGGTATACTTATCATGTACTCATGAATGATTTTTAATCTCTTATCTTTTTGAAATATTTTTATTATTAAATATCTACTTCTAATTCTAATTTAATTAATTTTCATAAAATTCGTTAAAAAGTTAGTAATAGCATACTAACATGTTATAAGTGGTCTTTATGTAAACATCTTTTTAACTGATAAATCTAGTCAAATTTGCAATGTATCTTGAACAGATCAATGATAGGCTATCAAAGAAGTTTGATCTTTACCTTGATTTCTCAATCAATTATTAACAAAAATAATGCAATTATAATATAGATGAGGATTAATGATGAGAGTTGGTATCATCAATTATATTGAGAACGTGATTAATATTAATTAAAACAATTATCAGTAGATCCTGGATATTTTTCAAAAGATACGTCGTCGTTTAGATGAATTAACTACAGTTTTCAATGAAGAATCTGCATTATAACTTGTCTTTAACGTTTTGGTACAATACGAAAGTTGATACTGACTTGATCTAAATCTGGAAACTGACTGACTTTTGTTATAAAATCCTTTATTTAGAATTGAATTTCCTTGTGAGAAACCTTTCTGATTCAGAACCATTGAAAATTTTCGATATAAGCTACTGGATTTAGGCTTGCCAGAATTTAAATTTTCCGTTTTATATTTTTTTATTTCATCAACTTTTATGTAATATGGTCTGTATTTTTTAGATTTATTTGTTGTAACAATCTTTGATTTTGAACTACATGTTTTGGCAATATTTTCTACTTCATTCGCCAATTCTTGGCTACCATTACTACTAATATCAATAATATCAATTTTCTTCTTTCTATTAGGTTTTGGGATATTATCCTTATTTTTGTTCGAGTCATTTTTTGTTATATCATTCTGCAATTTGATTAATTGATTCATATTTTTCCTCCATTCATTTTTGTTAATTGAGTTCTCAAGTTTCATTTTCTGTAGCTTTATTCTTTCATCATTTTCAGTATTTAGTTTTGAAATAATGGTATCTCTTTTCTGATATTTAATACTAGTTAATTTATGATTCTTAGGTTTTAGATTATTTAATATATTTCCGTTATCACATATTTTTAACAATTCATCAATTCTTAACGATTCTCCTGGAGGAATTGGTGTTGGATGAGAGGGTGTAATACAACTTAACTGAACCTCTTTTCTAAGAACATGATCAATGTCAACTTCAGAAAAGAATGCACAAGACTGTGGAACTTCTTTAATACCAAATTGTTCACAAAACATTGCCCTAGTCCATAAATTACTAATTTGTAAAATCAAAGCTGCTTTATATTTATCTTCTTCTTTAACCAAATATCTAACTTCATCATGCACGGTAATCGCCAATCTTGCATTAATTTGGTATTTTTCAATTAAATACTCCATTGAAATAATTAATAAATGTAAGTAATCGACACCAGAACTCTGAATAGCCCAGTTAATTCTAGAAGTCAAATAGTTGTTTTTGTTTAAGTTACCAATTGTCAATGCATCTGTAATTGCAGCACCCAATACTGGTGTCCTAGGATCACTTTGATATGATATAGCCTCTAATGCATTAAACATAACTGATTCACTTCCACCATGATACATCCTTCTTTCTAAAAATTTCGATGTACTTGAATGCCCCTTCGTTTTAGTATACAACCTTTTTGCAATTGTTTCTGCTTCTGCATCACTAAGTTTAGAATTACATTGTTTCAATAATCTAGTAGCAAATTTTACCCCTGCTCCATATATTCTACCATAATTGAAAACCTTTGCATCATTTCTAGAAATCCCTAAAATTTCGGCTGTCTTTGAATGTAAGTCAGTTTTCTCATTTTTGTCCCCCTCTAATGTCATCCAACCTAATGCAGTCCCACCATGTATCTTAAACATAGAGTCACCAACTAAAGAGGCTATCCATAATTCTTCAGAATCAACATCAGCTCCTACAAATACATAACCTTTAGGAGCTTCGATCATTGCTTTTAATTCTGATCCTATCCTATTGCTTTTGGCATTTGATGCCGTTAGCCAAGTATTTTCTGTTGCTCGTCTGGTGATTGTTCCCATAGCACATAACTTGGGTAAAATAATACCCATGTTATCATACTCTCTTGCTAATTTTTTAGTTCTGAAAAAAGAGTTCTTTCTTGGGTCTGAATAGACAACAAATTGTTCAGATATTCTATTTCTATTCCCCATCCAATAAGAAGCTGTTGAATTTAAGCTCAAAATTTCTTTTGCATAATTATATGCTGATGTTAATGTACCGTTTTCGAAATATTTGAGATAATTCTTTGACATTATGGTGGTGCATCTTTTACTAGGCCCATCTGGATGTGGTATTTTAAATAGCTGGTATACAGAATTTCCATCCCTTAAGGCATCAATATATTTCAAATGATCATCTTTATTTATTCGAGCTTTTGAGTAATTTTTCAGCTCCAATTCCTCAAACAATTTTTCATCATAAGGTACTTTAAAGCACCAGCCTACTGAATCTGTCCAAAACAATGGGTATCCTTCCCATTTTAATTTCAACAATAATGGTGTGATACGTGTTCTTACAGATATATTCATTTCACGCTTTTTCACACCATCTTTTGTTATAGTTTTAAAAAGCTCACGATACCATTCAGGGTATCCAGTTAAGAATGCCTGCTTAGCAACAGGAGTCCCATCTTTCCTAAGTCTTGTTTCTTTTAATGACCAATTTAATTGAGATAGCCATTCATCATTTTCCCATTTCGGTTCCGAAATATCTTCATTATTTACAAATTGAACTAATTCATTTGCTCGACCTTTTAAGATCTTAGTAACCTCATTTCTATTTTCTTGATAAGTCTTCTCTGCTGTTTCAATATAAGAATCCCATTTTTTGGTTGTGGGTAACATTAATGTGCCTAAATGTCGAAGTGCAGCGAACGAAACTGGATGAGGAACTTTCTTTTTAAATAAAGGAAGTAGCTCTTTTGTTACAGCATATGTAGCTTCAACATCTTTGGCACAATAATCCATTAACTTATTGAAGTTTTCAATAATATCCATTGGATCTTCCGTTGAAAAATAGTCTCTATCTGCTTTATTGAGCTGTATACCACAATGGAAATCTGCAACATTAGCCAAAGAATTTGGAGATCCTTTGTTTAACCATGGATCATCAGACAATTCTTGAGCTAACTCAGCCATCGTGTAGCTGACGACATCATCATTTTTATCTAACTCAAACTCCTCTATATCATCCTCCAATTGGCATTTACTCTTTCTATGCTTGTTCCACATTGGTCTTTGTTGGGAACAAATTCCACTAATTGCCACATGTAATGACATACTATCAAGATAAAACCCTTTTGATTGCTTTATGTTATATTCATCTAAAACTCGAGCTCGGTCATAGCTAACATTGTAGCCTACTAATAATTTTGGATTGGTTAAACAATTAAAGGGTATCAAGTGTTCCCAATCTTTATATGATTTATCTTTTTTATAATTCACCAAAAACGGGGAAACCCACCCATACCATGCCTTTTCAGTTACGCAAGTACACATTACGGCGTACGGTGATTTTTGATAAATAACTTCTACATCAAAAACTAGTGCATCTTCTATTGGATACGGTACTTTTTGGGGTTCCTCTCCTGGTACATATCGTGTCCATCCTGAAGAAAGCATCCATTCTGAAGGCTTTTGTGGAAGTATTATTTCAGGACCAAAAAAGGCATCAGCCATGTTTTGATATGGTTGAGAGCTTCGTACTCCTATTTTATAAAAATGTTCATCAAGTGTATTTTGTCCTAATAATTCGGGGAAATTTTCTATATTTATAGGTTTTGTAATTTGTGTTTTCTTTCCTAATAAATTGTTTTGTTTCAAATGTTCTTTTGCTAATTCTAATAGTTCGCTGTTTTCAAGATTCAAATAGCTTTTTGGTGATGTTTTCGGAAAAACTTTCTTATGAAGTCCCTCTGATAAATACTGTATTCCAACCTGATTTATTCTTGGCTGCTCTTCAAATATTTGTAGAGCTTGTAGCGATTGAGAAAAATTCCTAGGACTTCCCCACACCGCTCTCAATATGCCTACTTTTTGTATTTTTGTTCGTAGTACCCACATTGGAGTCTTAACTCAATAACCCAGTTAATATTGACTCTTGTTGAATGTTTTATCTTAATCTTTTTTTCACTTATATGGTGGTTTGAAAGCAAATCAATTTTAGCACATTTAAAATGAATTACCTTTATTATTATCGTAGTCTAAATAAATTCACATACAATCAAATTTACCCTCGATTTCTGTAGCGAAGCAACCTTTGTATCCAGTTGTTTTGATTTTAAAGTCTGGCCTATTATGTCTCATTATTACATAAAAAATTCTGTGCACTATTATAAATTATAACAGACTCAAATATACCAAAAGCGGAATAACACAAACATTCCATCCCATGCACAATTCATAAATATTAGTATCAATCAAACGTAAACAAAAAGTATTTTCTTGAATATAGAAAATCTTATTTAGATATAATCGTCAAATAACATATTTTAAGCAGGTAATTGTTGAAAAAAGGAATTGTTTTATTAATTTGAATAGTAGATATCCCAAAATAAATATGGTTGATTTACAAAGTTACAAAAAGGCAGATTTGGTTAATGTATGCAAAAAGCTTGATATATCTACTCTTGCTAAAGATACAAAAAAAGTTTTAAGCGACAAGCTTGAAGAATACATTAGAAGTCATCCAGAGGATGGAGAATTAACAATTAGAGCATTAATTGATGAAAAAGAGGAAGAAGAAGAAGAAGAAGAAGGTGACGAAGCCACTTTAGCTGAGGAAGTTAGTGAAAATGATGAAAGTGATGAAGTTGAAGATAAAGATGATGAAGCTGAAAACGATGATGATGATGATAAGGATTACGAAGATGGTCCGCCAATTGACTTAAAGGAATGGATTGTTGATCCTGTCATTGAAAAGGGGGAAGTGCTTCTTTCAAAATTATATGAATTCACTGATAGTGTTGGTATCACTACTGTAGAGTTTAACGAAAGGTTAAGAGATAAATTATCTACTAGTGTAACTTTAAACTACTTGGAAGTGATGTTAGAAATCTTCCACTACTTCTATGTCTTTGTTTCATTTAAGCCACTTTCTCAACATTCTTTACTTCCTTCTGGAATTAAAAATATTGGGTTTATTTCAAATTGCTGCTTCCCATTTCCTGATTTTTCTAGATTGTTCAAGTGTGAAAGCATATCAGTTTTCTTTTCTTGGATGTTAACTTCCATTATTTTACCTTTAGTGCTCTCTTATTATATCAATTTTACAAAAAGAGTTATTGTCTATGATGATGAAAGCGGTCTTGTTGCTAGAATCTTCAAGTATGATCCATTTACATTTGCTTTGTCTAAAATTTTGATATTTTATTTCCTTGTTAAAAAGGTTGACTCCTTAATTTCATTGGGTGCTAATGAATCCTCAAATGCTCTTATAAGCTATGTTACCAACCAAATAAGTATTTACGGTATTTTCACAACTACTTTTGGTAATTTCCCAATTATCCTTGGATTAGCAAACGTTGCAATTGCTATGTATTCACAATTTGAAGAATATTAATTATCCAGTATTTTTATAATTCCAATGATGCAAAAAAAAATGATTTTCTAGTTAATTATGTTGTTATATTATACTTTATTTTGCTAATATGAGCAATATTATTGTTGTTCATTTGTATACTGTTCTATTTTATTTTAGTTGTTTAATACTGTAACATTATATATCTTTACATTTATATTAACAATATGTATTCCATAACATTCAGAAAATAAAGAATCTACTTAAGATTATTAAGGGTCCATCTTGTTTTCAAACCCAACTGATCAAAATCACTAGTTAGTTCTTCTGGCTTAATAGCTTGGGGTCCACTAAAATGTTTCATAATTTTAGCTAACAAAATCGCTTCTGAATTTTTATTATCATCTTCAATAAGTTTATCACCTGCATTTTGCAATGCTGCACTTCTTCTTCCCCTACGTTTCCCAGGAGATGATGTTAAATTTTCAGATCCATTAGTATCTGAACCTGATGTTATTGGATCATACAATGCATTTTGGAATATTTGATGTTTTGCCTGGATTGTTTTTTTCAGAGATTTGTCTTTATTATTAATTTTACCCTTTTCAGGAACATTCCCAGTAATGAGTTCAAATTCATCTGGTGAAACTAAAGGCATAAAATCGTGTACTAATGATGGATTCAAATTATTGTTAGGTTTATCTAGATTAATGGCGGTATTTGGATCCAAGTCATTATGAAGTGATCTCTTTATTATATCTTTAATTTCTGAATTGAAATCACGATCAGATATACCAATGAATAACTTATAAACTTCCTTACTTTTTATGTCAAAAAAGTCACTATCTTTACTTTCTAATATCTTATTGAAAAGTTCTTTCTGAAATTCAAAAAAATTCTTTAGTTTCTTTAATTTATTTGTCATAATCATTTGCATATTCTTGTATACCTTATTGGTTTCTTGATAAAATGTTTGAGACAACTTTAAAAATTCATAATTTCTGGCTAATTTTAATCTTAAAAGTTCTAAATCTCTAGCTTCTTCCATTCTTTGGGTAAATTTTAACAATTCTTCATCTTTTATATCATAGCTTTCAAGAGTTACGTTACTTTCTTTGATATTCTTTATTCTCTGTAAAATTTCTTGTTTGCGTTTCTGAAATATAGCTTCACTATTTTTCAATTGAAGGTCTGATAACTTTTCTAATGATTCCCTGAGTTCACCTCTTCTTCTTTCTTTATTGCTACCATTAGCCATAATGATCTCTTTTGGTTTATTTTTATATAGTTCAGAAATATCTATCAGTTCAACATTATCTTCTTCTGTAAGTTGATTTTGATCATTATTAAAGTTGTTTTGCTGAGTTTGCAAAACATTATCCTGAATTCTTATATCACTTGTTCTTGGAGATATATTTAAATAACCTTCTGGTACACATATGTTTTTATCAATATTGGCGCTTTTATTTGTCCTATCACATTCATAAAAATCAAATGCATCTGTTGTGTCAACGTTTCTAGCATATTCAATGTACCTTTCTATTTCATTTTCCTCGAAATCTCTATCATTTTCGTCACCTTCAAAAAATTCATAACTATCATTATTAAGCTTTCTTTTAATTTCATGGTCCTCCACAGTGAACCCTTCCTCTACCGCTTGAGATTTCATATCAAATAAAGATCCAGCGGCACTAGCAACTACCATATCAATACGGGGTAAATTTTCCAGTACATTCAAAAACGTATCAAATACCTCTGTAGGAATTAATGGGGCCCTATCTGCAACCAATGGGTATGGCATGTAGTTTGGTGGAGGAAATGGAAGAGGTGGTACTTGAAGATAAGAACTACCTTCAATAACTACTGAATTATTGTTAGATCCTTCTTTATTGTGATCCAAAGCAAATGGTAATTTCTTTTGATCAATAACAGGTGGTGGTGGATAGATAAAGGGAATCATAATTCCACCATTGTTAGATTTCACATCCTCTGGAAGATATGGTGGTATTGGTGGCGGAAATTTCCTTAATATACCATCAATCTGTTGTTTTAATAAGTTATCATTTGAGTTATCACTTAAGTCACTAAAGAATTCTTTCAGGGTAAGAGGTGGTTGAATTATTGGTACAATATTTGGAGGAACAGAATGAAGTACCGGTGCAGCTTTAAAATTATCCAAAAAACGGGGGACATTTGAAGGCCTTGGTTTCTTGTGTATACCATGTAATATATGAGATAAAGCTTCAGGTCCTGGGAATTCCCTGGAACTAGCACTTCTTTTTCGTGGCTGTATTTCTGTCGAATCCATGTTTATGCAGTTTTTTTTTTTTGTAGCAAAAAAGCCTTATTATGTCGCTAGAATGATTTTATTGGTAAGAACAAATTCAATACTATTATCCAAATAATATAAATTGAAATTGATTACTATATGTGATTATGTTTAATTTATGATATAGTCACCTGTTAATTCAACCGACGTCACAGAAAGCCGCCTATAAACCTGTATTAAGAATTTGTTTAAAAATAACTACCAGCACTAATAATTTTTCTTTATAAAATTTTGCAAAAAGGTTTTATTCCTATTTTTTGTTCTTATGTCACTAATTAAGAACTGGCAAAAGAATCGTTTTACTGCAAATTAACCTGTTTAATAACTTTGGTTTAAACGTAAATTAGAGGAATGAAGATTTTAGGTCGCAGCTTTTTTATATTATGTAATCAATCAACAAAGATGTTTATGTGCATGTCCCGTATCAGAATGAAGATAGTGAGATCACGGAACCCTGGTACATGTGACCTTTGTGAAGTGATTTTTTGCAAAACATATAACTATATATATCTACAGTCGAGAAAGTTTTCATTTATATTTAATTTCATATTAATAATCATCTGGAACAATAATTTGACAATATTATGCATAGTTTCGGTTAATCGCAGGGGTAAATAGACGAGAATCCATAACATAACTTTATTTTCCGATTTATTGCAACTGCAATTATACAATCAGAATATATTAATAACCTTTATGTAAATTTTTCTTAACAAAGGTTTTTTAAATCTTTATTTTTATATATTATATATTTATAATAATTAGTCTTTGAGTATTTATTTTTGAGAATTAAATAATTCTAAAAATTTGTTGTTTTATCGCAAGGATCTAAAGAATTACAAGTTTAATCACTAAATAATTAATTATCTACCAAGGAATACTAATTATATTGAACTTAATAACGATTACTTATTAATAACCTAAAAAATAACCGATTATTGCCAATATGCTCCTTTTGAATCTATTAATGAATCCCTTTGCAGCTATTTAAAGCAAGCTAAACAAAAAAAAGTCGTTCCCTAACCAAACATCCAAACCCCTTGCAATCGTCCAAGTCATGTTTATAATCATAGGCGTGTATAAATTTCATTTCCAATTGTTTTTAACTAATTACGTGATTAATACGTTTCACATAAAATTGATTGAAGTTAATCAAACTTTATAAAAATTGGTGAATTATACTTAAAATCCACATAAGGTCCTCAATTCATAAAAATTTTTTAGTTTATTTGATTATTAGAATTCAAAGTATATCCTGTCACCTCAGCGCTAGATTGTTAGACAGGAGAGAAGAACTACTGTATTCTAGGAAAAACTACGAAATAGTTTAACTATTGAATTATTCTTGTTATTTTCTACCAGATTTCATCCAAAAACTATTGATCTAGAACACGTCAGTTACCATCAAACAACTACTAAAAAGATGCCTCCTAAAAAGTCTAGAAAGGTGAAACCTGAGGCCAAAGATTTAGTGTTGGCAAAGATGTCTGGATGGTCAGCTTGGCCATCATTTGTTATGCCAAAGGATTTAATTCCTCCATCAGTTTTGAAGGCAAAAAAGAAAACTACAGAATATTGTGTTATTTTTATTCCTGATGGTGATTTCTACTGGATGACAGAAAAAAACCTAGATCCATTGTCGGATGAGTTATTAGCTAAAAAATTGGAGAAAATCCCAAACAAGACCAAGCAAAAAAAAGGCAGGACCTTAAATGTTAACGACGCGCTTTTAGCTGCTAAAGGATTAACATTCGACGATTTTATTAAAACTTTGGATCTTGGAAATGAAGGTGAAGAAGTTAGTGATCAAGGGTCAGATATGGTTGAGGATGGGGATATAGAGCCAGCAGATGATATTAAAGAAGATAATGGTAATGAAAAAGAAGAACAAGCTGAAAAAGAGTCAATTACAGAAGAATTGGTAGATGAAGTAAATGGAAAAGAAAAACACGAAGAAGAAGAAGAAGAAGAAGAAGAAGAAAAAGAAGAAGAAAAAGAAGAAGAAAAAGAAGAAGAAAAAGAGGGTGATGAACCTGGTCTATCAAAGGAAAAAACTGAAACTGAAGAAATTGAAGGAAGAAAGGCATCAAGCAAACGTAAAGGAGTATCAGCAGTTAATGGTCTAAGAAAGGTTGCTAAGGTAGAAAATGGAAAATCAGAAAAGAAAGTAAATGGCGATAACGCAGAAACTTGTGGAAAAGTGCAGACAGAAGAAGAAAAACAGCATCAATTATGGCTTTGTAGAATAAAGCTTCAACGTTCATTGATACAAAGAAATCAACCTGTAACACCAGCAGATCCAAAGCAATATCCTCCTCCAACTGCAGATGAATTACTGGTTTCAAGATTGATTTTGCATAGATTAGTTGATTTTCCTGTTTCAGTGGATTTATTGAAACAAACTAAGATTCATAAAGTTTTAAAATGTATCTTAAGGGATGAAGATCTTGAATTTCCTGATAGTTTCAAATTGCACGAAAAGTGTGAGGAGCTTCTTTCTAAATGGAGACCTCTTATTGAAACCATAAAATTAGAAAAGCTGTCAAAGGCCAAGACCATACCAAATGCTAGAGATGATAAGCCAAGTGACGATTCTCGTTTAGATAGCAACCCGCCAGATGAATCTGAGGTATCAACTATAGAAAGTAACAGTAATAGTAAGATTAACGGAAAAACTAATAATAATGATGATGATAATGGTTCCGTGTCTTCCACAATTAATATAGATCAAAATTCAGAAATTCCATCAGCAACATCGGTGGAAAGCTAAGGTAAACTTGCTTATACTATCTTGTATTTATTACGAATATATATAATAATTCCTCTAAAAAGGTGTAAATATGTGAACGAAGCTTTTATGGGAATATTTAGACAATGTAATAGACGCTTGGAAATTATTTAGACCGTAAATCGACTTAAATTTTTTTGCAGTTGAGAATAATAATGTCTTATCATATAGTCAAGTCAAAATATCGAATAGAGTTATATCGCTTTCAATCATCCCAATTTCAGCAATGTTGATAATACAATAAATAATTCAATCTTATGTCGATAATATTTATTAAAAGAAAAATATAGGAATTTAATTGTAATTTAACACATAAAATTTATTTGTGGCGTCAAGTCAACAAATAAATAACACCTATGTTGGCTTGTTTCCAGGTTATTACAACTGTATGTAAACTAATGCATGTTATTTTAATTCTAATGATAGTAGAGGCGGGATCGTATAATGTAAATACCCAATCACACACGACTAACACAATCTTCTTTCCGTAATTAACTACTAGTTTAAATGCTCATGTGACCTTCCAATCAAACAACGTAAATAAGTAATAGAATAATTGATGCCCAATAAATATCAAGCACACGACCTATACCCAACGTACCCCAAACCGGGTAACTATCACTGTACTGTTATTTACTGTGATTAAACATAGTTAAACGGTATGTAATATACTGTGGAGGTTGAGGAATTTTGCCAATGGTGAATTTTTTTTCCAACTAGCGGCATCTGTCGTTGGTCGAACCTCAAACTTCTAATAAATATAAAACAGTAAAAAATCTTTTCTTCTTACAATTTTGATTTATTAGACTAATTGATAAAAAATGGCTGAAGAAGATGTAAGTTAACTACAATTAGACTAATGAGGTTGATAAAATTGATAGTGGGGTATGTTTTTGTATGGTGACAATTGCTCTTGTTGAGTGGGATTGAAACATTAGGGAATGCGGTTTGGAAACCTATATTTTATTATTTTATAATACTCAGCTTGTAGCTGTAGCCGTATCCTATTCTTTTAGATGCAATAATAACCAATATGAGAAAAAAAAAACCTTACTGTTATAACCATCAAATTCCCCATTTTTTTTATATTGCTGTGGTCAAATTACTAACATTATTCTAGCACACTTTCGAAACCGCTGATGCTGGTGCCGCTTTAACTTACCCAATCCAATGTTCCGCTTTAAGAAAGAACGGTCACGTTGTCATCAAGGGTAGACCATGTAAGATTGTTGACATGTCCACTTCTAAGACTGGTAAGCACGGTCACGCTAAGGTCCACTTAGTTGCCATTGATATCTTCACTGGTAAGAAGTTAGAAGATTTATCTCCATCTACCCACAATATGGAAGTTCCAAATGTCAAGAGAACTGAATTCCAATTAATTGACATTGATGATGACTTCTTAAACTTGATGGATGCTGATGGTGACATTAAGGCTGATGTTAGACTTCCAGAAGGTGAACTCGGTGAAAAAATTCAATCTGAATTCGATGAAGGTAAGGACTTATTAGTTACTATCATTAGTGCCATGAACGAAGAAGCTGCTATCTCCTTCAAGGAAGCCCCAAAGCTTTAAGTTAAACCTATATAGGAATCATTAATATATAACTATTAATAGTGTCGAATAACTTAATTCTAATAACCTGATGGAATTTGTACATTTATATCGTTACTTGTAGGTGGATTTCTGGGGTTTAGCCACTTTTCAATGATAGTATATATTGCAATTTCTATTAATATTTACACTAAATTTTTTCATTTCAGTGCTGATGTAACTATATTTCTGTAAGTTTTTCAATGAATTAGTTGCAATATTCCTGGTTAAGATTTCGTGGGGGGGGATCTATATCAAAAAAAAGTGTAGTTCTATGTCAAAGTGTAATTATTTTGTTGCCGGAACAACACTACCTTCTATTTTATAATCTTAATCTATATGACCGATTTAGCCACAAGCCACCGTAAATTGTTTCTGTCTTGTTTTATCTGTTCCACCTACTCCACCCTTGATGAACCCGGAAAGTTTAAAATAGATGGGGGGAGGAATGGGGGGCGGTGACCGAGGAAATTAAGGGATCACCGGAACTTTCTAATTTAAAAATATTTCATTGCTAAGACCCTTATAAACTGAAAAATTAAATATTTATTTCAAAAGTAAGAATCTTGTTGCAATAGATAATTGGATTTGTATAGTATCTTTTGAAGTCAATATTGGAAGAAAAAAGTATCTGGTTTGAAACTCTGGAATAAAAGTGCAAAAAGTCATTCATATGGGAGGAAATATATCACCATAGAAATGCTAGAGAAACGAAATTCAGCATCAGCATCAGCATCAATCACTAGTGACAATAGTAATGTAACTGCTACTACTGCACCAGATTCGCTGTATAATTCATTTGTTGGAAATGCACCTTCCACCGCTTTATTTTTCCTTGCATTGGGAGTGGGGGTGTTGATTGCAATCCTCTTCATGTTTTTCACTGTCAGATACTTTGTCAGATCAAAGTTTGGTCTTCATGTATACCCGGTATATCGTAGAAATCCAGAAGAAATAGATAATACAAGCACTACCCATGATGAATTGCATGATTTAGTTATTTATATTAGAGAGCATCATTTTATTAGGGGAAGTATGATACCCTCAGGCATGGGAAGAATTAGAAACCTTAGGAGTCGCTATAATAGAATGAAAAAATTAACTGAGGAAGAAGTAGAAATATTATTTCCCAAGAAGACATATTTTGACTGGTTGAATGGTGGGAAAGAAAGGGATGTAGAGCAGAGAGATGGAATGTTACACGAAGCCACACCAGAAATTGGTGATGTAGAGAATAAGTCTGAAATGCCTATTACCACTGAAAAAGATATCACAGATATTATTAATAAAACAATTCCAGAAAATAACGAATCTGGTTCTAGTTCTACACCTGTAATGGAAAATATCGAATTAAATAACCTTGATAATGAAGTCGAATTGCATTTTTCATCTGGTTCGTGTGCTATTTGCCTTGAAATAATAGAAGATGAAGATGAAGTCAGAGGATTACTTTGTGGTCATGTATTCCATTCAGAGTGTTTAGATCCTTGGCTTACTAAACGTAGGGCCTGTTGTCCTATGTGTAAGCGGGATTACTTTTATAAAGGCAATAAGAATAATATTCATAATGCAAATGGCAACTCAAACGAGGTTGATTTAGGTAATAACCATGAAAATAATGAAGAACAAGATGATAATACAAGGGATGATATAAGTTTCGATTATGAAGCATTTAGAACTGATCCTGCTCTAAGAGCAATAATTCAGGAATTAATTCCTCCTTCTGAGAGAGCGAGAATGATATTAAACGACTCAAGTTTGCGCCATTTAAATATCGAAGAAAGAGCAACAGAAGCTGCAAATCTTAGATATGGTAACTTATTTAAGCGTATATGGTGGAGGCTTATGGGTATAAAAAAAAAAGATATATTGTACATGGAGATTATCTCTATTGCTGCACATGATAGATCAAGTCTTACTGAAACTGAAGTCAATTCTACCACGATTGAGCTGTCTGCTAACCACTCAGATACTGAATCTATTGTCAATATAGAAACTGGTGCTACATCTACTACAGTAGTTCCTTCACACGATTTATCTCCAGCAACTTCTCATATTTTGAGTACTGGTACTCAAAATGTGTCCCAATCTACGGTTTCAGATGAAACTCGTAGATCCATTGCTGAACAAAGAGTATAGTGTATACATTATAATATTTTTATACTAATATATTTATACTATTGAATGGATACAATATATATATGAGCTTATAACTTTTCACTAGTGTGTAAGTTACACAAGTAAGAAACTTCGCATTCTTGAAAAAAAAAGAGGAAAATTGAAAAATTATACATAGTAGAATATTTAAATTGGATTTACATTCATAAATATTAGAGATACTAAAGCAATATTAAAAATGGGTATGTATTATATGATATAATAATATATATAGTATATATAAAAGAAAGAATAAGTACTAACAAAGTAATAGCTCCTCCTAAGAAAAGTGTTAAAATGGATTTAGGTTCATTCTTGGCCGATGATTCCCTTGGTGGTGGATCATGGGCTGATGAAGAAGTTGACATGTCATCAATTGGTGTTTCTATCAACACCACTTCTGGAGTATCTGCTGCTACCAGAGTAGAAGAGAACGTTCAATCTCAAGCATTTACTAGAGATGATGAACCAAGAAGAGAAAGAAAGGAATTCCCAATCCCAGACCACCCTCCATTCAGGGCTAGAATTGGTAACTTACCATGGGAAGTTACTGAAGTATCTTTAACTAGATTTTTTGAAGACAGAATGCAAGCTAAGAACATTATATCAGACTTAAAGTTACCAGTTGATAATGCTACTGGTAGATTAAAGGGGTTTGGTTTTGTTACCTTCAACGAAAGAGAAATTTTAGAAGAAGCCTTAAACTTAAGCATGACTGATTTTAATGGTAGAAAGATTTTTGTTAATGTAGCTGCTCCTCAAAAGCAAGACGTGTTTGATATGGACTGGAGAGCCCCAAGAGGACCTCTTTCCTCAGGAAAGAAAGAAGACCCAGAATTAGACTGGGGTTCTGCTAGAGGTTCCGGTAGTGGTTTTCCACCTCGTGAAAGATCTAACAGAGGCGACAGACCAAGAAGAGAAGAACCAGAATTAGACTGGGGTTCTGCCAGAGGTTCTGCTGCTACTTTACCACCAAGACAAAGAAGTACTAGAAGTGACAGACCAAGAAAGGAAGAACCAGAATTAGATTGGGGTGCTGCTAGAAGTTCTGCAGCCGTTTTACCACCTCGTGAAAGAAGTAATAGGGCTGACAGACCAAGAAAAGATGATTTAGACTGGAGTTCTGCCAGAGGTTCTGGTTTAGACTCAAGACAAGGAAATGATAAATACTCAAGAAAACAAGAGCCTGAATTAGACTGGAAAAGAGGTCAAGCTTTAGAACCACGTTCTAGAGCTAATAAGCAAAATAAGGCAGATGACGAACAAAAAGATGAAGCTAAGCCTAAGAAGTCGTTGTACGACGTTTTAGCTGTTGAAGACGATTCTGAAGAAGAAGAAGAAGAAGAAGAACAAAAACAAGAAAAAAAGAAGGAAACTGGTTTAGAAGAAAGTGCATCCAAGTTACAAATTGATGACTCTAAAGAAGGTGATGGTTGGGAAGTTGTTGGTAAATAATTTCTGCCTTCTATGAATCAGCATTTAATTTTATCCCAATCCAATATATGACTTTGTATAAAGTTATATTTGACTTTATTGATTAATAGATGCAAAGGTATTAGAAATATTCCTCTATGCCTATGCTGTATGTATTTAAATTGTGATTTTATATTTTGAACTATATGTAGGTCATATGCGATTTTCATTTTACAGAACCCATTTCTTAAAGATATCACGATAATTACCATTAGTGATAAGGATAAAGAAAAAAAATCTAATCATGGGTAACTATTACTTGATAGATGAAAATGGTATGTTAATAAAACATTTTTTTTATACATAATTTTAGATTATTTAACTATTGTTCAATAACTAATATTTCAAGTAAATTACAACAAGCTGAATCCTTCTCCAATAAATAATTTGTTGAAATTATACGGTTTAGAATCTATTGAAAAATCACTTGCAAGAACAAATCCTGATGGTTCAAAAGGTGTGAAATTAAGAAAGTCATATAAAAACCATATACTGGATCTACCAGGAAAGCATCAAATACCCCCAACTAAGCAAGTACCTGGGAATCTATTGGATCCAACGATAGCACAAGCTCCTGACATTATTAAGGAAATAGATTCAGGATTATTAAACCGGGCATTAAAATTCGACAAAACAACAATCAATGGTATTCCTGGGTTTAACACGGCAAGTTTAGCCATCAACGACCAACAAACTCTTATGAGAGGTGATGACATGTCAGAAAATGACGAATTTGGATCAACTAAAAAGACAAAACGTAAAAAGAAAACGCAAACTTATGGGGAAGTAAAGAGACAACATATATAATGACAATAATTTTGTATACTATTTAATGATAAATTTAGACAATATAAATCTATATTAATAATTAATTTGAAGCTACTTCTAAATCTGTTATATTAATAAATTTCTCATATCGTTTTAGAGGTTTAATTAATTTAGATTTTGGATATCTTTTTTTTTTAATTGTAAACTTATTTTCCAATAATCTACCAGAATGATTCAATAGACTTTTTATAACCATCTTCTTAAACATCATAGCTATATCAAGAAAAGATAAAAACTTGTTTTCAATATTAAGTTCAGGTAAATGAATCAAAAAATCTTGAACATTCATCAATCTTTTAATTCCCTTGCTTAATTTAATTGAAATCATTAACGATATCTTTCCGATTTTCAATGAAATTATTGACATATACGTATTTGATCTTTTCAACATTAACTTGATATTCTCTTGGTATTCAAGCCCAGAAAAATCTGAATAAAACGATTGTGATTTTTTGGAGTTAAGTATTTCGTTACTTTTTGAAATATTATCATCCGAATCATCCTTATCAGAGTGAAGATTCAGAATTGATAATTGTTGATCAACAGGCGAGGTAGACTTACTTTTACTCGACTCTTTATCCAGAGAAGGTTCAGATTCCATTGATTCACTCGATTCACTCTTTCGTGTGTTAATTATTTTTATTACTGGGTTATTATTGTTATTCACATCATCTAAAGAATCAGCTCTGAAGATAAATTTCATCAATTTCTCACCAGTTATTTCATCAATTTTGATATTTAACGGTTTTGATTGAATTTCGAAATTTTCCATAATTTTTATACCACCTATCGACCTATTCATAGTCCAATCAACTACAATAAGGTTATCATCAGCTTTAATTGCATCCTTCTCTTCATAAGGCTCAATTAAGCTTCGGTAATAGGCACATGGTATTAAATTGAAACCTTGCATCATTTTGATCTCAATTCTATTCTCATTTGAACCATCTTCACTAATTATTCTCTTAAAATTACCCTGTGCAATTGCAATATCAAGAATTGGCTTTCGATCATCTTCAAGCATATGAAGAATAATTTCATCTGCACATATATTCCACAAGATTTTAGGGGATGAATGAATATTCTCCTTATAAAAATCACCAGTTAAAATGGATTGCATAAGCAAATAAATATCTGTATCTGTACTTCTACTTTCAGAGAGAAGCATTGCATAATCATTATACTCTTCATTATTCAAAAAGTTTCTTCTAAAATGGTAGTTATTCAACAACTTTTTAAGCAAATAATGATAATTATGCAAATATCCCACTCTTTGATGCAATGATCCAAAATCTTGTAAATCTATCGAAAGTCTAAGTTTCTCTAATTTATCGACTAGTGATTTACTCATGGGCTCAGTATAGAAAAGAAGGTCCAAAATAATTACATATAATGCAAAGTATTGTTCAGATGTAGATTGTATTATGAGTTTTGGAATATCCACTTGTAATTTTTGTCTTAAGGTGCTTATTTGCTTTTTAATATTATTTTCATTTGATCCATCATCAGCATCTTCGGATTCACTAAAGTTAGCTAGCTTATTTGCTAAAGGTTTAATTTCATCAAGAGTTAGCATTATAGATGTTTTCTCAACCAATAATTGTTTATCACCAGCAAGTGCACCATTTTTGCAAATTTCAACACCAAGCCATGGTGGCCAGTTTTCATTAGATCCATATGTTGAGTTGCTCAATAGAATTCTATCAGAATTCATTATATCCTCTTTTTTTAAGATAAAAATACTTGCATCTTTTAAAATTACACCAAAACGTACTTCTAATTCCTTCGGATTAACAAATAAATGATCATTTTTATTTTTCTCAATAACTGACATGATTTTTGCATCTATTGTTGGAGCTGATATCAATACCACAGAGTTGGGAGTAAGTTCACTTTGTAATTGAATCTGCGGTGAAACTATTTCTATCATGTAATCTTCTCTAATAGTCTCATTCACTTTTACTTTACGAAGAATTTGATCAAAATTCAATAGTCTATCTTTAGAAGATATATGATCAGATTTTTCAATACCCGTGATTTTCTCTTTCAAGCTTACTTCAGTGAGTACTGATATATCATCTACATTAATTCTTTCAGCTGATTCTATTAATTCTTCTATTGTTGCAATTGATTCATGAGAAAAATATTGTCTTAAAGATCTTTTGAGTTGAAAATAATGAATATACTTTAAAATTGTATTTCTATTTTTTGCATTCCATTTTAGAAGCATGCCTGTAAATATAAATCTATTATGAAAGTGATCATCAAAATCAACTTTTGAAGGAGCCAGAGTTCTTTTCATTTTTTCCCACTTTTCTTGAGTTTCAGAGATATTCTTCTCTAATGATAAAATTCTTTCTTCTAGCTGAGATGTATCTGTTCCTTTCTTCTTATTACTATCGATATGCTCTCTCAATTTATTTATTCGATCTTCATAAAGTTCAATTAAAGGAGCAAAAACATTCTTAGATTGTAAAGTACATTCATGAGTTTGCACTTCTTCAAATAGTTTAATAACAGATGTCATGTTTAAATGTATTGGATCAATCAAAAATTCTCTCAAATATGAAAATTGCTTAGAATATAGTAGTGGGGTTATTAATACATCTCTACTACTTTTATTCAAAGATGGCATGAATGCTTCTTCATAGTCAGCTATATCAAACCATTGTTTATCACTATCATGAATTTTATAGTCTGGTTTCTTTTGACTATCAATCATAGACATATAATTTTCTTTATCAAATGAAACATCAATTGATCTCAAATCGATACCAGATAAATGAACTTCGCCTAAACCGAAGTTCATTTTTTTTATCTTTTTATTTGTAGATAATTCTTCATGAATTTCAATTCTTGGTTCTTTCTTTTGATGTAAATCAACAATAAAGTCATCCATTTTAGCTCTTATACCAATACATTCAATTTTATTATTTGCTTCATCTTCATCCCTATAAATATGAGAAATAAATAAAGATCTAATTTTGAATTGAAAAGTATTGGAAATCAAGTGTTGGGAGAATTTCATCGAATTTTTTTTATCACCATAAAGATTACCATTTCTAATTGGTAATTGCATACTACCATTGAAAAGTTTCCACCAGTTAAAAAAATGCAAAAAAGTATTTGGCGAGAGATAGATTGCATTATAACAGGAAACATTACTAGCAATCAAAGTTATAGCCATATGTATAAAATCACTTCTAAATCCTTTAAAAGAGTCATGATTTGGTTCAGTATATTTCGGATCAAATAAATTAATTAGATAATGAGGTTTACAGTCTGTTGTAATATCATTATCATAATCCAGTATTTTTCTTTGTAAAACAAAACCAACTTTAAAATTTACACCACCGTGTAGCTTGATAACATTCTTTTCAATAAATTGAACATGAAGCTTTGTATTTGAACTAATAGCAGAATAATCAAGATAGTAAGCAAAACATGATGAAATAAAATTTGTTGATTTGGGTAAATATACAAACGAGTCACTAGGTCTTGTCCATGTCAACATTGGTGCTGCCATATAATTGGGGATATACCAAGACACAGATTCTGATTTTGCTTCAAAGAAATTTCTAGAATCATCGTGATTGTTAATTTCCCAAAGTACATCTTCATCAAAAGAAAGAATAAACCCCGATGCTGAATCAAAAAGACTATAAGGGTTACGAGACCCTTTGAAAGCAATTTCTAACTTAGTGTCTGAATGGATTGAAAACTTTCCATGCATAATTAATCTTATCTTATCCCAAATACCTAACTTCATTGATGGATCTACAGGGGGCTTAGAAAACTGGTCCAAATTTAAAAGAACCTGTTGCAATCCAAATTGATAAGATTGACCCCAAACAAAACGATTAGCATTACTCGAATTGAATTTCACACTTAAATCAAAAAACATCTTTACAGTAGCCAAAGATTTTTGAATTTCCAATAAATAGTATTTCCTCTCTAGTTTTTGATACATTGTTTGGATTAAGGGGGTAGCCAACTCTCTTAAATTATGCTTATCAATAGTAAATGCTTCTGAAATAATAAAGTGTCCAGATAATAATATAGACTTATTTGAAGTATCAAAATTTCGTGAAACATAAAGCAATGGTAACGGGTAGTCTCTCAAATGCATTCGTAGTTCACTGATTCCTAAATTAATAAACATTGGTATTAACATACTATATTTTGTATCATAAGGTACACCTTGGCCCAATTTATTAATAAATTTAGGAAGCTCTGAAATATCAAATTTCGTTGAAGATATGTATAGATCTATATCAGACATAGTAACAGATAATAAAGGTGGTTGAATAATGCATGGTAAAATCCTTCTATTATTCTTTTTCTCCACAAATATTTCATTTCCAAAGAGGTAATTTTTATTACGTTGAATTTCCTGTGTTAACTTATGTTTATATGATTTAACTTTTCTGATCCACGACCTAGTTATCATCTTCTGCAATGCAATCACATTATTTTGATTAAACTGTGAATTAGTAGCTTTTGACTCCCATAATGAATATAGTTCTATTCTTTTGTTTTGCTCTACCAACCCTAATTGGAATATCATATTTAATTCACATTCAAAAGGGTCATCCTCCATTCTAAAGCTTAACTTTTTTGCAGTTAATTTAATATCTGGAATATTTAATCCTTTTGTTTCTTTTGGTAAAACAATATTAGTCTTGCTTTTACTGTCTTTGTTAAGGCATTCTACCAAATGTTTGATAATCTTAATTGTAATTGATAGATTATCAAATAATTTATAAACCACAAGTTGATGAGCATGAATGAATCTGATATTGTCAAAACCAAGATTAAATTTTTCAGAACACTTTGGGTCATTAGATATAAGCTTTAAGGCATCTATACAAAGTACCCTATCCCATTTTCCTTCTATAATTGGCGAATCTGTTAATAAACGAGTAAAATTGGATGATAATTTAATTTTCTTGTTTGATAGAACAAATATTGAATGGAAGATCTGTAATTTTACTTTGAAATCATCACTAAGATGGAAGACATATTGGAAGTTATCTAATACCAAATTTAAATGAAAAAAATCCAAAAATGAATTGATTTTTGGTTTTGAGGCCTTTGAAAGTTTTTTAAAGTCATTATCTATCTTTTTCCTAATTAGAATAACTGGATGCACAATATATTCTTTCATTAAGTATATTGACCCCACAATTGTGAAAATTTTATATCTATCTAAATTTCCAAATATTTGATCAATATGTAGACTTGTATTTAAGCAATTGTTTGAATCAACTCTTTTTGAACTGATAGAGTTTTTAATGGAAGGTACAGAAAGAATCGACTGGAAGTTTGATTCTCTATTTGTCTTAACAGAAATATTTAATTTTGCGAGAAGAAGTTCTAAATTCCAAAAACATTCTTGATTAAAGGATGCCAATGTTTCTTGGGAACTATCAGATGGATAATCCATTGATGAGTCATAATCGCTATTGGTAAGAGTTATGATTATACTTTCAATAGAAATTTTAGTGCTCAGATTTATGTTATTAAAATTTAAGAGATTTTCATCATGAATAAATTCCTTTGGAAGTAAGATTGAAGTAGACCCCAAAAATAAACTTAATGTGGTAACTTTAACTTTTGTTTCTAATAGCCATTGTGGTAATGATTTAAATAAGCCATTTTCTTGTATATTTTTGTCATCTATTTCTTTAATATTCGTAGTCGATGTTTTATTTATTATTTCAGAATTTAAAAATTGATACATTGATCCTTTGTTTAAAAGTGTAATTGCCAGATTCGTTATTCCAGATAATATACTGTACACTCCACGTAAATTTTCAAGATTTGAAACTACTAATAATGGTGTTTTGATTTCTAGACTAGAATCAAGTTTTAGATTCTTTAAAACACGTACATCAAGTGTTATTACTTCAATTCCAAAAATTTCTTCCTTAATTCTGGAATTAAACTTATTGTTAATAACACTCTCATACAAGATTGAAGGATGTAAAATATGACAAATAATATTATAAGTCCTTGATATGGAAGTTGAAATCTGAAAGTTTAAAAGTGAATAAGAAGAATTTAAAATTTCTATTTTCTTCTGAGATTTATGTTTAATGATAATTCTAGGTTGTTCAATAACTAGTTTCATATCCAAATGAGGATAATGTTCATTTAAAAGATTCCAAATAGATTTCATAGACATAGATGCATTAGAATCCACTTTATCATCTGTCATATACTCTATTTCAAACAGGTCACCATATTCAGATTCCTTAGAATTAAAAGAAATCTCTCTTTTCTTTAAATTTTTAAGCTGAAAGTAATTCTTTAATAGAATCAAATTATATAAGAATTCACTTAATTGAATAGTATCAAAATCCAATATTGGACTATTTGCTGATGAATAAAATTCTATTTTAATATCCTTAAACCCAGAGCCTGATAATAGCCTATAAAGCAAATTACTCTTAAAAGTAAATGAACAATTGGGAATGTTCAAAATCTCGTCTGTTTCTTTGAAATATTTATCGTTATCTTCAAAACGTAGATCCACATAATGTAAATTAAGTAATTGTATTGACGAGTTTATGTGAAATGGAATGTCTTTTTCTGTATCAAACATAATTGAAAATCCTGCTGATGATGGTAATAATTTTTGGAAATTAACTGTTGCTGCTTTAAAATTTAAATTAAGACAAGTTTTTAATTTATCCCTTTTCATATAAGTGTTAAAATTAACATTATCATAAAAAGTAGCAATAGGAATATCATTTAAATCTGTATCTTCTAAATGAATAGATAATTCCCGAATATATTTTGTAATCCTTCCCATTCTTTGGAGTTTTTCATTAAAGTTTAGCACTTTATTATCGCTTTTAACCTCATTGTACGGCTCCTTTTCATAGGTTTCTAATAAAAGTTTAATTGTATTGAAAACCAGCAACCTAACTCCACTAATGAACAATTGAAATCTAGAATCTTGAAGCTCACCAGATTTTAAGTCAATTAGAAAATTTAATCTAATATTAGTATTAGATAGGCTAAATATATTTAAAGTGTCATTTTCTATTGAATTCTTTGTTGATTGTGCCACGTTAAGAGTTCTGACATCCACATATATTTTAACAGCATCACTAATTCTTTTACTGTATCTTGAATTTAATAAATATGTGAAAGTATCTATCTTGTAGGTAAATTTCAGGTAAGCAACAATAGTATTTCGAAGTTCAATATTAGTTCTTGGTATATGTCTTAAGAAAAATCGTATCAAAAAACGTGGAATGGTATTATTGAATACATTTAGCTTGAATTTATTATTTATGTTCGTTTCTGTATTTCTACTGGTCTTGGTTCTGTTATTATTTGTGGGTGGTCGTATCTTAATATCTATATCCTCTAGTATAATCTTGCTAGTACCCCATAACTTTATACGAAGTTTGTGTAAATAGATATCTAGAGTATTGTTTGTTACAATGACCCCCAGTAAAACGAACCCATTGCTGAAACTTATTCTACTCACATATACACCACATAGTTGATAAATTACATTCCAGATAAATTTCCAACTTAAGAAAACGACAACAATGTAGAAAAGTACTACATCACTCCGTATCCACCCCATCAAATTATTATTAGAATATCTTTAAATGTTTTATGTTAATATGTGTATGAAATGGCTTCAATGCTATTTACTTGGGGATACCATTGCTGACATTGCTTGTAAGTTACTATTTAGGATGCTGCCAAAAACATATATCCTATATATAAGTGTTTGTTACACAAAAATTTGAAAGACCCCTCTCAATTTTACTATCCCATACAATAAGCCTCCCACATTGTAATTATTATCGCACTTACAATCAAAATTGTTTACTGCGAAATAGTAAGCAAAAGTTTATATATTAACTAACGCGATCGTATATAACAGAATAGAACTTTATAGTTTTTTAAAAAAAAACTATACAAAGATAGTTTAGTATAGCTTATTCAAAAAAAAAAGTGATAATTCACCTCTTAGAATTAACATTGCATTACAAGGTGAATGTGACAATAACATAGTTCCACAGATAATATAATAAATAATCTTTGCATTCTCGTAAAACCTAAAAACATATACATTTAGAATACACAGAAGTATCTACAAACAACGACGTCCTTTAGAAAAACAACGTCATTACAGAGGCATCGAAAAATACTTCACACGTGTAATACATTAGGGTTAGGGCAACATAATAATTCTCACTCATTGGTAGTTTAATACTGCATACTGTTGAAATATATTATATTAATAGTGTAATTACCAATTTTACCATTACCAACATTCCACCTACCAATCTCACAATTCTATGGAAAAAAAGTGAAAATTTTTAAGAGCTAATAATTTGTTTCTAGTATTGCTTAATCGACACATAGTTAAAAGTATGTTTAAATGATCAAATAAACCAATAGATACTGTGGAAGTGAACTATAATATTGTTATTGAATAGAATATTGTGTTGAAGTTAAATACAAAGAGTTACAACAAAGTTTTAATATACAAACCTGCAATAAAGAATTATAAGATGAGAAAACATATCGAAACTTTTTATAAGTAGTTGAATAAATATGATGTGATATCAAACACTACCTACTGAGTTAGATGAGTTCAAAATTCTCATAGTTCATGGGGCCTAAGTATCTAACCGTTTTCAAGTATAGTATACTAACATTTATTTAGTGGCTGCTTCATTACCACACCCAAAGATTGTTAAAAAGCACAACAAGAAATTCAAGAGACACCACTCTGACAGATACCACCGTGTTGCCGAAAACTGGAGAAAGCAAAAAGGTATTGACTCTTGTGTCAGAAGAAGATTCAGAGGTACCATCCCACAACCAAACATTGGTTACGGTTCCAACAAAAAGACCAGACACTTGATGCCATCTGGCCACAAGGCTTTCTTAGTCAAGAACATCAAGGACTTAGATGTCTTATTAATGCACACCAAGACTTACGCTGCCGAAATTGCTCACAATGTTTCTGCCAGAAACAGAGTTGAAATCGTTGCTAAGGCTAAGAAGATCGGTGTTAAGGTTACCAATCCAAAGGGTAGAGTTGCTTTAGAAGCTTAAATATGACCTCATACTTCTAAATCGGTTTGTTAAATTTGAACCAAAAATGTACATTCATACGTATTTAATTCGATTTGTAATACATGCGCTGATAAAAACTAAATACTGTAGTTTCAGTAGTTATATTTATATGTCAAATTTTAAATATTAAACTGACAAAATGTATTTATAATATATGTTTATAAATTTATAGATTTAACGTTGTCTAGAAAGTGATCCAGATACTGCTATTGTACTGATTTCTAAATGATGATGCTTTTTAATTTTATAACCCAAATCACAATTACCATTATGATCTGAATGAATTGCAAAATTTGTACGATGTAAATCAGTATTCAATGAAGTCAAATCTTTCTTTGAGGTGTGTTTGCTGAGAGAATTTTGGGGTTTCTCATTATCTGATACTATTTGATGTGTTGGTGTTTCAACATCCTTAAATTCATCTACAGACTTTGCGGATGTTGGGCTTGATACAGTATAAGCCTTAGATTCTGCTTCAGGTATCATTTCTTGTTTATGTATATAACCATTATTCTTAGAAGTATCATCTGGTTTGTTTATTTCTCCTTCTTGCTCCTTTTCATTCTCGATAAGACATGGTAAAGGCCTTTCTGGTTTTTCTCCACCAAAATCTAACATAGATTTAATACGAGGTATGGAAGAGACATGTTCATTATCTTTAACTTGATTCAATCTAGGACTCTTTGGGATTTTTTTATCACTTAAGCTTCTAGGGTAATCATTCTTTTGAAGTTCTAAAGGACTATAAGTTAATGATGAAGAGGAATGGATAGATGATACATCATCCACAGCTTTTCCTAAATCTAACATGCTTCTTACCGGAGTATGTATTTCATAATTATCACTATCATTTCTGATAGTATTCCTTCTAGAAGAGGTTCTAGAATTTGTAAGTGAAGAGCTCGATGAATTCTTATCATATCCTGGGAATGGGTTTAAATCTTGATCTTCATATTCATACAAACACATTTCCAAACCATTAAACCAAGGATCGCTAAACAAAATATCCAAATCATATCTAGATGTTGGGTTAGGGTCACATAATTTCCATGCAACCCTTGCAGCATTACTAGAACCAAACTTAGCTGCCCATTTAAATTCACTTCCTGGTCCCTTGGAGAAGTCGCTATTGTTCTTAAATGATGGGTTGCTAGAGGAGTAACGATCATGACTGAATTTATAATCTCTATATGCATGATCATTTGGATTGGCAGATTGGAATGGAACATTTGCATATACAATACAAAACAAAAGCATTCCCAAGCTCCAATGATCCATTTTAAATGGATTGTATGGATGTTTTTTAATTTCAGATTGACTTAATTCTTTTAGTTTCATAACTTCAGGAGGCGCATATGGCGGTGATCCAACATATGCAGTGGACATTTTAACTGGTGATAGTAAATCATCATCAATTTCATGCCCATAATCACTAACACCAAAATCACAAAGTTTTGCAATTCCATTCGAATCTATTAATACATTTTCTGGTTTTATATCACGATGAACTATACCTAAATCATGTAAAAATTTAAGACCATATGCTACTTGTTTAAATAAACAAAACCGTTCATTAAGACTTGTTCTTTTCCATCCAGGTTTAACAATAGTGTTAAATAAATCACCACCTTCACAGAATTCTAATACAAATCCCCATCCTCTTGTCATATTTCCTTGTGATTGGATTCTAACCATGGCTAAAATATCAATTACATGTCTTGATTTGCTCATCTTTTTTGCTAAAATATACTCTTTACTAGCTCGTTTGTAAAATTCTTCATCAGTTTCATTCCCAATTAATGTAAATTTCTTCAAAGCATAGCATTGTTTTTTATTTTGAATGGAATGAATTAATCTAACATCAGATGATCCTCCAGACCCAAGCTTTTTTGGATCAATTTCATAATCATCCAACAAGTTTATATGTTCTTGTTTCATATCATCTGGTAAATAATCATTTGGATCAGCAACAGGATTTGTTAATATTCTTTCACTGTCTGAATTACCAGAAAGATAGAAGCTAGTATTTCTAGGAAGGTTCTGGCTAACAGTTTTATTCAACCCAAAAGGATCATAAACTATTTTTTCATGCAGAGGAGGTGGTACTCTGCTAACATTTTGGTTTCTTGCTGCATGGGCTGCATTCTTATTATTTATTTGCTTTATATGAGCAAATGTTTGTGCTTTGTTTAAAATTAAATGTTCTTTATCCCTAGCTGTATTTGCATTACTGTTATTTATAGACAGTTTTCCAAAAGTGTTGGTTCTCTTTATAAAATTAGAAGCATGTCCTGATTTTTCAAATGGAGAGCTCGTACTTGAGCACTCACTATCTGACTTAGAATCATTTCGGTGATGAAATATTTTTGACAAACCATGATGGTGAAAATTAGAGTCAGATACTGGAGATTGATCCTTCTTAAAGAATTTCTTTAAACCATGATTGTGGTGTTCTTTACCAGTATCATTTTTTAAAGGCATAGTGATTATATTTTTTTTATTTGTTATACAACTTCAAATGAAAATCTTAGTCTAATCAATACACTATAATATAGGCAACCTTATGACTCTAATTTAAGTATGGAAAAACTATTTGGTTTAAACCGTATGTGTAACCAGAAATCTAGCAATCGCAAATTTCGTTAAGATTTTAAAACTATAGGTTTCTTCAAACTGCAATAACAAAACTAATAAGCTAAATCATTAAACCATTGAGGATATTATGTATTTATTAGCTCTATATTAAGGGGAATTCTCGGATATTTCTGGTATTGCATATAGTAGAAAATAGAAATGTTCACACCCCATTGCACTTTAGCTATTAGTACGGCTTAAGTGAGATTTAAAAATATGGGAACCTTATGTTACTAATAGCAATCAAATTTGATGTCAATATTTAGATGGTTATAAGCCTTGCATTTATGTCATACAATATTCTTGTACTTAATTAGTTATTATACTATTTAGATAAATATAGTTTGAATTAGATGTATATTATTATAGTACAAAAATAAAATGCTATTAGATATTTTAATAACAGCAATTGGTATAAAACGAAATATTAAAATTAAACGTTGAGAATAAAACATGTGAATCAAAATGAATTGATAATAAAAATTGTGCTCAGAAACTGAACATCCCTTTTTAGATAAAAGTATTCATCAGCCTAATATTTAATTTTGTAGAAATTAAACACTTTCATCATCAGAAGTCTTTTGGTTTCTCTTGATCTTGAAAAATCTAATTCCACCATTTTCTTCCTGCTTAACTTCTGGGTCAGCTGGAGCAGATCTAGTAAATGAGGAATTGTCTGCACCTGGAGCATTGTATGCAACTTGTTGTTGTTCAGCTCTAACATGGTCCATGTGACTACGATAAGAATTAAGAATAGTACCAAAAGTAGCATTTATGAATGCAATGAAAATTGCAACAAGAATAGCCCAAAGGAAAGCCATCAATGAGACACCAATATGTGCACTCAAGCCATCAGCATGGAAAGCATTTCTAGCTAAAACAACAGCAGCAGTTTGGAAAGAAGCAGTAGCAGCCATGAAGAAAAGAGCAACACTAATTAAACTAACAACGACTTTATCAACAGCAGAGAAAATCAAACCAGCAATATCGATAATTAAAGCAATTGAGGTGAAACAGAGAGTAATAATAAGGAAAGCAAATGAGAATCTAGTCAAGTAATAGTAAGTATCTCTGTTGTCAACAAAATCATGTGGGACGTTTTTGGTAGTGCCAAAGTTATCAACAGGGGAAATTGTGAAAGCTGGGCCACCTCTGCAATCTTTAATATTAGCTGCATCACAAACACTCCAGAAGTACCAGAGGGATGTATCAGCGGCATTGGGAATGTTAGAAGTATCAGCCTTCAAATAGTAGAAGTTTTTGAATGGAAAAGCGTGGACTGAACCTGATAACACTGTAAAGATTAATAACAATGCTGCTCCGGATAAGAAGAAGATGTTAATAAAGGTTTGATAAAGCTTCATTCTAATTATCTATAATATATTTAGTTATTTGCCTAATTAGCCAAATTAAAGTTTTTTTAGAAAAAGTATACTTTGCACTTAATATAAATTAATCACCATAAAAGGGATTTTTGCTCTACACCTCCCAAATTTTCATAGTGTGCATATAACTAAATGTAAACAACTAAAATAGTCATTTTTATAAGCCAATCCTGAAAAAATCATCACTCATTCCAGAAATGGTTAACAAACATTATAGAGCGGCTAACGAACAATACAATATGCAGGTTAGTGTTTTTATTTCTCCCAATACGAGCTATTCATGACCGGATACTGGGAAAGAACCAGTTGGAAATTTCAAGTTACACAAGGTTGCTATGCAAGGAATATCAAGTGTCATGTAGCGGTGTGCATAATACACTATTCAGCGGTTACAATTATTACTCATTTAGGTAGTTGGTGATGTTTTGAATGCCCCATGACCTAGGAGTCTTCGGTATCGTCATTTTCGTTACCATCGTTATTGTCATTGTCGTCGTAGCCCCATTTTGTGCACCATCCGTACCATGTACGTTCGAGACATTTTTTTGGCAATTCTGTGTGTGAAGGATGAGTAGATGTACACAGAGTTGATGAGATGGAGGTGTGCACATAGGTCAGAGACTTGGATTGCGAATGGGAATGTGAGGAACGTGACTTTGATGGCCTAAGGGGATTTGGCAAGAGCGGTTCATCGTCTTCATCATTGTCATGAGTAGTGAACTTCCAATTGAAACAGTCTCTACATGGTGGTTGTTGTACACATTCGGGGGTCTTGTTGTAAGCAAGGATTATGTCATCTATGATTGTGTGTATCCTGTGATTAAGCAAATTGACTTTCCAACCTTTATCAGTGACCACATCGTAGACACATTGCTTTCCCGTATGACATGCAGTCTCCATAGCGTATCCAGCTACATTACACGAACTTGATGCTCCATTGCACACACCCATGTATATTGGATCCGCAGTGTTACCAATATGCCATATATTTTCCCAATTAGTTGGGATCCCAGGAGGTTGGGGTAAGTGTAATCTTTTGGTTGCTAACATTTCTCCTGGAGCATCAAATGCCACAACAGGAAGCCCGTATGTTCTGCCTAAAAGTGACGCTAATGATCCACCAAGTGAATGCCCTGTAACCCATATATTGGTGGTATCTGGAGGGTATAACGCGGTGACATTACGGTATATATCTAACGCTGCTTGATAATACCTATCTTTTCTCATCAACTCCTTTTCTAAGCAATCCTGATTGCATGTGTAGGTTTTCTCGTAACAGTCGCATACTGTAGTCCATAAGTAACTGATTCTGGCGCAGCAACAAGAAAATAAAAGATTGTCATTGATTTTATCGTTAGTAGAAGTTTCTTCATTTCCACCACCAGGAATTGCTGCCCCTGATGTTCCCTTAATCCCAATAACTACAGTGCTATTGTCTTCGCTTACAAATACATGCCCTCTAAGACCTGTATCACTCCAACCAAATTCTATATCTTCGTCGGTATCGTCTGGATTCCAATGACCAACGTCGACCCAGTCCAGCTTTTCTTTTTCCTTTTCTGATTGGGGAAACCGTACATAAGCATTAGATGATATCGTTGCCAATGATACAAGAGTCTCTTGATCTTTAATATCAGGAATAGGGATTTCTACTTCATCTTCCCATTCCAAATTAATATTGTTAAGAATACTAGGATTTCCCTTAATTTCTCTGGCATAACTTAGGTATGAATCTAAAAAGTCTGGAGTGTGGCGGTTCTTTAATCTTCTTATTCTTCCATTCATTCTATTCTTGTTGATTTTCAACTTGATACCCCATGGATTCTTTCCACGATGAACATTTGGCCAATCCATAGAATTGTAAATATCATCAAGCTTCAGATTTTCATCTAAGGAATTATATTCGTTGTCATAATCATTACTGTCATACTTGTAGGGTACAAAATTTGACGGAACATCAAATCTTCTATGGACTTTATAGTTTTTAGGACCTGTTCCATGATGAAAGATATGTTTAATAGAAAAAGAAGTGGCATGATTTATGTTAACTTTCTGTTCGTTATAATCTTCAATGTTACTTATTCCATGTAATATATTATCTCTATTCGCTTCTGTGGAATAGTGACAAATAAACTTTGAATATATATGCCCTAAACAGATAACCCCTATCAACACAAATATTGTAAATTTAAACAATTTCCATATTTTAACTGAAATAGAATTTAAATTATAATTCTTATCATTATTCTTTAGCATTATTTAAATGATTATTTATTATTTCAAAAAAAAAAAACAGAATATTATATTTAGATATCTAGATTACGAATACAATGATCATGTAAGATCTCTTATCAAAAAAGCATAATTTTCGTGCACAGCACAAATTATATTAAACATATATTATATATAATTAACTTCCATTATATCTTTCTTGTAATTATCTAATAGTACATTTCTCAGTAAAATAACTCTAATATCTCTAACTATCTTTATATCTGTCTTATTAATGTTTTTTTTTTTGGATTCATCATCTAGACTAATCTTCAATATTTTATTTAATTTTAATAACACATTGCCTAACACTTCAGGTGTTAATATCATAGAATTAGTACAAAACTCGTCAGTAATTAATGCAGTAAATAAATCTCCACAACCGCTAAAGGTGCAACTTATTTCCTCAATGGGGATGCAAAATATTTTTTGGGTGTTTCCAGAATATCCAACACCATACATATGGCCATCTATTATCACAGATGATAATACCAAATTAGGAACATGGTAAAGTTTGTTGAATTTATTAATTGCTTCCTTTAAAGATTCAAAATTTGATATTTTCATGTCACATAATAATTCAAATTCAAATTGATTTGGTGTAGCTAATGATACATAACCACTATTAAAAAAACGTTTATAAATAGGTATCACTGCATCCAGGACATATAGTTTATTATTGTCACCCATAACAGGGTCTAGTACCCAAATAGGACGTGGTGATTTTCTAAATACATCTTCTAACTGATCAAATATACTCTCCATTATTTCCCCATTAGGAGTATATCCCGTAACAATTACATCATATTCACAATTAAAATCTAATATTTCCTTAAGTCCATTGATAACTAGTCCAATATCCTCGGCCGAAAAGGCACTTCCCTTAAATTTACCATACCCTGGATGATTTGAAAAATTTGTAGTGTTCACAGCATCTACATCCCAACCACAAAATTGTAAAGGAAAAACCATGGCTCTATTTCCGACATAACCATGACTAACATGTGACAGAATAGATAATATCGACCTTGGCATTGTTGATTTGTAATGTTTGGTTAATTCTTTTTCATTATCAAAATGATAAATGATAAGTAGTAATTATGTCGTCACGATGCGACATAGCGACACATATAATCTTGAACACGTCGTGAAATATAGCTACAGTATTGAAAACAACTTGAAAAAATACAGCTATTAAGCTATGTCGTTAAAGGAGTCTGCAATTATAGGATTAGATTATCCAATTCAGGATGCTAAGTTTATCGATAATAAAACTATTATAGCAATTGGTGGAGGTGGTGAAGGAAACAATGGTGTTCCTAACAAAATTACAGCAGTAAGATGTAGTTTTAAAGCCAAGGATCCTAGTAGAAAATTACAAAAGTTTCGTGAAATAACCTTACCATCAAATGAGGATTCACCACAATGTCTTGATATAGCAAATATTTCTGGTGATGACGAAAATAAATTCTCAGTATTCATCGGTTGTAACCAATCTTCACAATTGATTAAATCCATGAATATTAATAATAATTTAAGAAAATATGTATACACTAATGATGAACATTTAAGGTTTTTAGATGCAGCACAGTTGGAACAAAATCTAAGTGGTGATGTTGATGATTATCCTAAAATCATTCGTCTATCAAGTAACAATTCTATTGGTTGTTTAATGACTGCAGCATTCCCATCAATGATCTATATTTTTAATCCAGAAACTTTAGATTTGAATTTTAGATATAAGCCATCAGTTGATGTAGAGATTAAGGATTACTGCTTGAGTCCAGATGATGATGGAAAGGTACTTTGTTATATTACTGGGAATTCTATTGAAACTGTTTCAACCGTTACTGGTAATAGTATATCATCTTCTAATAATAACCAAGAGAATAAAAAAGAATTATCTGGCTTCATTCTTTCAAAAGTTAAGTTTATTGATAATGAAAATGTTATAGTTACAGCTACTTCACGTAAAGATAAATCTATTTCAATTCTTCAATATTCTATTAACAAAATGAAATTGATAAAACAAAGAGTCGTTACTAAAAAATTTAATGCAGTTGTTGCATTAGATATTTCAATTAATCAAGATTTAATTTGTATTGCTGGTAATGACTTTTCTGTATCTATCATAAAATTATCTACATTAAAAACAATCAAAGTATTTAAAAAGTTGCATTCTTTTGCAATTACTAGTGTCTCTTTTTCACCAAATGGTTCCAAATTGGCTACCTGTAGTGCTGCGAAGTCTCTTCAAGTTTTTAAAATACCAATCAACTATAGCAAGAGCAAATCTTTAGTTGGAACTCTATTCCAATATTTTATAAGTATGGTATTCGTTGTATTATTATCAATTCTTATTCAAAAGGGATATGAAAATGGGCAATTGTTTGAATATTATGAGTTAAGCAGACATTATGGGAAAGTTGGTTTTGATTTTACGAATAAGTACGGTCAAATGGGGGTTGCTTTTATTAGAGAAAAACTTCAGCAGAACATTGAAGAAACAGGCAAAGATAAACAATACTTTCAAGAAACAGAATGGGATACGACTACTCAGGATGATGTTGTTTCTAGTAATTACATAGATACTACAATAATACTGACGACTCACAGCACCAAAGTTCAAGGTTCTGGTAGTTCAATTAGTGAAAAGCCAACTGTGACATCTAAGACCCAAACTAAGTTGAATAACAATGAAAAGAAGTCATCTACCAAGAAATCACATTTGAATAAGGCTTTAAAAAAGAAATCTTACATCACCAAAAAAACGTCAGATATAATTGAGAATTCGAAAGTGCAAGAAGAAATTGACTACTCTCACATATCTAGTACAACTAGTAAGCCAAATACCATCTCTCTTTCAAAGAAGAAATCTCAACTGAATAAAACTAAAAAGGTCCAAAAGAAACCTTTAATAACTACAACTGAAAATATTCCAAAATCTACAGACATTTCAGTTGAAAGTAGAAAAGAAAAAAGCACAGTTTTAAGTAAAAGTGTTGGTTACAGAGAAAATATTCAGACTGATACAATTCATAAAAAAGTGCGTGATAAGAGATATTCCCAAAATTCTGAAATAGAAACACCTGTTCAATTGGCTACTGATGAAAAATCTGAAGATGCTATTGAAGGACTCATTGAGCCTGCTGATCAAGAGTATACCGAAAATACTGAAAAAGCTACCAAATTCGTTGAAGAGGTTGTTAATGATATTGAAGATGCTGTCAATGATTTTGAAGATGTCGTAGAAGAACATTATGAAGAACCTTATGAACAAGAATCTACTGATGTTGAAGATGTTGAACAAGAGTCTGCTAAACAAGAACCTGTTGATGATATTGAAGAGACTGTTAATGATTTTGAAGATTTTGAACAAGAGTCTGCTAAACAAGAACCTGTTGATGATCTTGAAGAGTCTGTTAATGATCTTGAAGATGCTGTCAATGATTTTGAAGATGGCGTAGAAGAACCTTATGAAGAACCTTATGGACAAGAATCTACTGATGATGTTGAAGAGACTAACCAAGAATCTACTGAACAAAAATCTGCTGAAGATCCTATCGGTGATGTTGAAAAGATTGTTGATGATGCTGATAATGACCTTGAAGATACCGTAGAAGAACCTTCTGAACAAGAATCTACTGATGATATTGAACAGGATATTGAAGAACCTTCTGAACAAGAATCTGCTGAAGAACCTGTTAATGATCTTGAAGAGTCTGTTAATGATCTTGAAGATGCTGTCAATGATTTTGAAGATGGCGTAGAAGAACCTTATGAAGAACCTTATGGACAAGAATCTACTGATGATATTGAAGATACTAATCAAGAATCTGCTGAAGATCTTACCAATGATGTTGAAGAAGCTATTGAAAAATCTGCTGAAGATCTTACCAATGATGTTGAAGAAGTTATTGAAGAATCTCCTAAAGAATTTTCTGAACAAGAACATATTAATAATGTTGAAGATGCTATTCATGATGTTGAAAATCTTACTGGTATTGAAGAGGTTGCAGAAGAATTTGTTGAACAACCTGTTGAACAAGATTCTCTTGGTAAACTTTCTGAGCACTATTTTGATCATGTTACTGACATAAATGTTGAAGAAACTCCCGAGAAAACTCCTAACGAAGAAAATATTATTGAGCATGTTCTTGGAAATATTTCTGAAAAGTTTGCTGAAAAACCTATTGAAGGAGAGTATTTTGACGAACAGATAAACGAAGCATCTGTAATTAGTAAATCATCAGAGTTATCATTTGGGACTAACTCTGTCACTGAAGATGACTCGATTGAATCAGTTGATGAAAATATTAAAGAAAATGATGAAAATATTAAAGAAAATGATGAAAATATTAAAGAAAATGATGAAGATCCAGTAATATACAATCATAATCTTGGTAAAATTATCAATAACCACAAGTTTGAACCTGATTACGAACCTGTTGATCTCGGTACTGAAAGTTTTCAAGAATCTGTCGATGAATCAAAAAATAATGATGATGTGTTGGATGAAATTACTAGAAATACAAAAAATAATGCTGGTGTAAATTATAAGGCTCCAAAATCTACAACTAAAGCTAAAATAGATAATCATGACGAATTATAGAAATTTGTTATTTTATAAGATTTTTCTAATCTATTTAAATTCCGCTTTTGCGCGACTTTAAATTTTATATAAAATAGACAAAGTTATATTTATCGTAGTTCATTATTAATCTAATTCGAGATTATTTTGAAATTATTAATGGTCTAAATATTGTATTCTGCTCTTCGCTCTTTGTTTGAAATATAATACTATTTAGGTAATGAGTATTAATCCGTTTAGTAAAAATCTCCAAAATGTCACTGATCCATCTGAATGGCAAAACACGAAACTACCTGCCTTGGCTACTTTAGATACATTACAACGATGCTACATTTGCAAGGAGTTCTTAAAAGCACCAGTATCAACTAGTTGTAATCACACTTTTTGTTCACATTGTATAAGAGAATATTTAATTTCTAAGAATTATTGTCCACTATGTAAGACAGAGCAATTTGAGAGTAACCTTAAGAGAGAAGTATTACTTGAAGAAATCATTTCATGTTACACAAATATTAGGCCTCTATTACTTGATACCCTTAGATCTCCATCACAAAATGAAATTAATAGTTCTAAGTTCATAGACACCAATAGTGAAAACAAAGCTTTAAAGAGACAATCCTCTAACGATATAATAGAAGTTTCTTCTGATGATTCAGAAAAAAAGGCATCAAATCATAATTCTAAGAGGATAAGGAAAGATAGTCCAAAAAAGGATTTAGATGCTATTCCTAAGAGAAATGAAATGGTTGAATGTCCAATTTGTTCTGAAATAATGCCTGCTGACATACTACAAGGAAGACATATCGATGATTGTTTAAATGGAAGGAAAACACCAATAACATATGGTAGTAGATTTAAAGTATCTAATAAAAAACTACCTAAGCCAAATATAGAGTCTTTTTTCCAACGTGCACCCGTAAAGGTATCATCAAATCCAATACCTAAGCTTGATCAATGCAAATTTTATTTTGATGAAGTCCCTAGAAATATATCAGAAATAAAAAAATTGCCTAAATTGGATTTTGCATCTTTGACAACTCCTAAACTCAAAGAAAAAATGGCTAGTTTAAAATTACCATTGCAAGGAACTAGACAACAGCTAGAGTTAAGATACAATCATTACTATGTATTGTACAATTCTAATTTGGATAGTAATCATCCTGTTCCTGAAAAACTATTAAAACAGAAGTTAAGTCAATGGGAACATGCGCATCTGGCATTTACCCTGTCTTCTAATGATATATTTTCAACGAAAGGACAAATTAGTCACAAGTCTATTACAGATAAGGATTTTTCTTCTAAAGAATGGTTAAGAGTATATCTGGCTGAGTTTAAACAATTAGTTAAACAAGCTAAAGAGACACAAATAAATAGTAAAAAGGAAACTGAGAAATTAGTCTCTTGTCATACCAATGATTTGAGCCATACATCAGAATCAATTGTAATTGAAAATGATTTACAAGAAAAGCAATTAAATAGTATAGATTTGGATATCAAATCTGCAATAGCTACTAGCCCTTTATTTGTCAATGAAGATAAATTATAACCTAACACATAATTTGAAAAATTCCCGGTTAATTTACCGTTTTTGGTTATGTAAGACAACATCTGAAAAACTCGGAAATATTTTTACGATTTGACTAATTTAGTATCGAATGATTAACCTAAAGCAAATAATTTCTTATTCATGATTTAAATTAGGCCAAGCATAAAAAATAGTATGGGGTATGATTCACTGTATTTGAATACACATGAGACTGCCTTGGCGGTTGTCGCAACTGCTATGAAAAAATCACGTTTACGAATAGACACATTGATACTCAACTCGGTTTTGGGAGGAGTGCTCTTCTCATCTGGTGGAATGCTTTATATCCAGGTTACAGGAAGCCCAGAACTCTCTGAAGTTAACCCTGGTGTTTTACATCTTTTGCAAGGTCTTGTATACCCAATCGGATTGTTTTATGTTGTTATATTAGGAATGGAATTATTTAACTCTAATGTACTTTTCTTTAGTGCGGCGTTAATGAGAGGTGGAGTTTCGATTATAGATATGTGTATTAATTTAGTAGTTAGTTGGTGGTTTAATTTGGTTGGAAACATATTTGTTTGTTATATATTCTGCAAATTCACTAAGATTGGCCAAGAAACCTTATTTATAGATTCATCCATCAATGTTGTGAAGGAAAAAGTTGCATGTTCCTTTGTCGAGACTTTCTTAAAAGCAGTAGCAGGAAATTTTTATGTATCACTTGCAATATACTTGCAAATGATGACAAAACCATTACATGTTAAATATCTTATGATGACTTTACCAGTATTCACATTTGTTCTGCTTGGATTCACACATTCTGTAGCAGACATGTACTTATTAACTATGGGTTTGATTATTGGAGCACCAGAATCAGTAGGAAGAGTTGTATGGAGAACTTTCTTACCAGGTGCTCTTGGTAATATTATTGGTGGTTCCTTCTTTGGAATAGTTTTTGCATGGTATGCTCATATTGTGGTGGTTGAAAGAGATAGAAAAGAATTAGATTTGCCGGAATATGAATTACGTGATGAACAGCCAGATTTGAATATGGATTCTAGAGTAGTAAGACAACGGGTCGAAGTTCCTGAAGGATATATTTATGATACATTTGATGAAAACGATAATTTAAATTCAAATAATTTTGATAGAGGCTACACTCAAGAAGGATATATTGATGATATATTTGATGAAAACGATGATTTAAATTCAAATAATTCTGATAGAGACTACGTTCCACAAGGAATCGTAAGTGACACACCTACTCTTTCAAGAATGTACTCAAGGACATCTAAATTTAGCTCAAAATCGTGTTATAATGTGCGCTCCCCTAAAAACGTCTTCCCAGTCTATGGTATGGGACCTGCTTTACATAGGGAAAGATCAATTGCTTCTGGTAGACAAATTGATTCAGAACAAATTTCAACAGACCCAATGGAAGATGAATGTCCAGAAAACAAAAGTGCTGAATATCTATCGTCACATCTTAGAAGTCTATTGAATAAAGGAGCTTCTTTATTAACAGGCTGTAAAGGTAATGATATTGAAGCACAAAATAATTCCAGTACTTCATCTATAAAATTAACCAAATGCCAGCCTGCTAGATTCAAACAGTTTAGTTCTGTAACATCATCAAATATAGATAAGAATTCCAGAGACTCTATAGTACCTAAAAAAAAGATTACACCACATACATCACTTGAATCAGAAGAAAATACTCTGTATCGAACTACATTTGGCCTATCTGATCAAATAATATCTCAAGAGAAAAATATAGGTGCTTTGTCCGAAAAGAGTGATGGTAGTTCTTCTGCAAATAGTTCTATTAGTTAATTTCTATAGCATTATACGTCATTTATTTAGCATTATTTATTAAAATAACTTTTATAACTAGTTTTTTGTTTATAAAACAACGTCGTTGAGTATATAATTAACAGAGTTTCTGTAATGAAAAAAATGGACGAGACAGGAATCGAACCAGTGACCTTTTGCTTGCAAGGCAAACGCGCTACCAACTACGCCACACGCCCTTTTCGATATGAAAATATATATTAATAATAAATATTATAGTTTTTTAATATTTTTAAGAAAGTATTGACATGGACTATTTAATGTTTAATAAATAATATAACACTTTTTTATATATTGATATTTAAAGTTACTATCACGAAATTGAAAAAAATAAGAATATATTTTCATAATAGTGGTGAGTATTAATTCAATATCACTATCAGAAAGCATATCACTACTTGTTTTAGAGTTTTATTGAATTATTTTTATTTTCCTATAAAAGCTTTTGTTTAATGTTAATGTAAATAATTTCATTCTTTACTTCTTAAAAATTAAAGTATTTCGGGGAGCTGCATTATGTTGATCTTTTACGAAATTTCAATATTTCCCAATCTTGATGATAGAAGTGAGTATATATGGTCTAGCAAAGTTTATGTGATGAAAAAAATGGACGAGACAGGAATCGAACCAGTGACCTTTTGCTTGCAAGGCAAACGCGCTACCAACTACGCCACACGCCCGTTATGTGTTCCTTTATTGCAATATGTTCCCTTATTATGTTTCACATACTATATATATCTCATATGCTGCAAATCCATCTAGTTATTTTAGGGATTAAGTTTTTTCTTAGTTATTATATATTTATATATTAATATAATATTGCTTTCTATATAATAATACCTATTTGAGTTCATTTGTTTGATTATTATAGCTTATCCTAGTTAGAAAGTCTATAATTTCCCTAACATTCTCTAAAAAGGGTATTTTTTATATTACCTTACTATGTTCCTTTGTCAAGATTGTTTACTGTATATATTTATCTATTGTTGCAAATTCTATAAATATATATTCTGGAAATAACAGTTCTTTATAATTATAATTTTATATAGAAATAACTTTTTTTCCATATAAAAATGTCTCTAGGAATTCATTTGTTTAGAACAGGTTATAACTTGTTAAAAAGTATATAAGCATAATAACATTTCTAGTTAGGTCTAATAGAAATAAGTCATAGTTATTAGTTAATTTTTGACTAATCAATTAACTATTATATTATATTATATTATATTATATTATATATTCTTATTTAACTGTGCATTATGGTTATTTACACAGCAACCATGAATATACAAATACTATTATATACCCTTTACATTTAAATTTTTTAATTTTCACTTTTCTATTAGCATCTCTAAGTATGTACTTCTGTCCTCTAAAATTTTTAATTAGTTAATAGTTTCCATAGGAAGATATGTAATACTACATATCAGGTGGATTATCTACATGAAGTAATAAATGACCGAAAACAGTTACGGGATTTAATTTATGTATATAATTACTACAAGCTAATGATAATCTAAAATAAGATATTCTCAAGGATAAGACTTATTACATAATTATATTATTTAAGAAACCATACCTAAGGAACTGATTTGATATCAAATAAGAAATCAAGTTATATTTTGTATAATTCAATAATTATTATAATATATATGTATTATTTTACTAAAAGCTAATCTATCACAGTTACCCTCTTAGTAAATAAAGAGTTCTATGTGGTAGTAATGGAATATTTATATATGCTATAGATACACCATGGTCTAATATCTATTATCTTGACTTTTTGGGAATTGGAGATTAAAGTTATAGTTTTACTTATTATTTAAAATAAAAAAAAAAAAGTTATTAGAGATCTATATATTTATGTAAATGAAATTAATACTAGGTATTCTACTGAATAATTAACTATAGAGAGTAATATTTTTTAAATAAATAGATTCTTAAAAACTCTATAACAGAAATACTGTTGTAATGATACATTTGAATAAATAATGGTAGATAATATTTTTAGTATATTATTTAAAAAAGATTTATATTTTTACAATTTTTTTAAAAAAAAATTAAATAAAGTAGAAACACAGAAATTTTTTATGCTGTATTAGATAAAGAACCAATATTTTAATGCCCTTTTATATTTATTAATAAAGCACAGTATTTAAGTAGTATTTTGTAAGATTTCCTACCGTGCCTCACTTAGTGCGGCTTATACCTCATTGAAAATCTTAAGATGAGGTTAAATAAAAATTCGACTTGAATCTTTTTCATACAAATTATCAAATAATAATAATGGTAGAAGTTAGTGGAACATCTGCATCAAAAGCATATCTTGATGATGCCACATCTTGGGAATCATTAAATTTAGATGCTAGAATTCTCCAAGCTATTGATCATCTTGGTTTTGAAAATCCAACATTAATTCAATCCAGTGCAATTCCTCTAGCATTAGAAGAAAAAAGGGATATTATTGCAAAAGCATCCACAGGTTCAGGTAAAACTGCTGCATACTGTATCCCTATAATTCAAAACCTTCTTTCCAATGAAAAAAGACATGAGATAAGAAGCATTGTGTTGGTTCCTACTAGAGAGTTATCAAACCAAGTTGCACAATTTTTGGAAAAATTAATCACTCATTGTAATAGTAGTATCAATCTATTGAATTTATCTAGTAATTTAAGTGATCAAGTTTTAAATTCATTATTGATCAATAAGCCAGAAATTCTTGTTTCAACACCTTCCAAATTAATCCAAACCCTTGAGAAAAATAACAATTCAGGATTAGTAGATTTATCACATGTTGAAATTCTTACTATAGATGAAGTTGATCTTGTATTATCATATGGTTATTTAGAAGATTTACAAAAACTTGAAACTTATTTACCTATTAAGAAAAATTTACAAACATTTTTAATGTCAGCAACAATCAATGATGATTTAAATGATTTAAAGACGAGATTTTGTTCTAAACCAGCAGTATTGAAATTAAATGATGAAAATATTAATCAAAATAAGCTAGTTCAATACTATGCAAAGACAACTGAATTTGATAAGTTTTTATTGGCATATATTATCTTTAAATTGAATTTGATTAAAGGTAAGAAATTAGTGTTTGTGAATAATATCGATAGAGGATACAGATTAAAATTATTCTTAGAACAATTTGGTATAAGATGTTGTGTACTTAATAGTGAATTACCAATTAATTCAAGATTACATATTGTTGAAGAATTTAATAAGAATGTTTACAGTTTGTTAATTGCTACTGATGAAACAAACGATTTCACAGTAGAAAAAGACGAAGAGGGAGATGAAAAAGACGAAGAAGAGCAAGAAGTAGAAGAAGATAGTAAAAAGAAATCCAAGAATAAGAAATCTAAGAAATCTAAAACTAAGAGGGATAAAGAATATGGTGTTTCTAGAGGTGTAGATTTTCAAAATGTCGCATGTGTATTAAATTTTGATTTACCAACTACCTCTAAGGCATATATCCACCGCATTGGTAGAACTGCAAGGGCAGGAAAATCAGGAATGGCCTTGTCGTTTGTATTACCTACGGAGGAATTTGGAAAGCATAAAACAGCAACCTTATCCTCAGCTAAAAAAGATGAAAAAGTTTTACGTCGTATAATAAAGCAACAAACACGTAACGGGTTTGAAATAAAACCTTACCAATTCGATATGAAACAAGTTGAAGGTTTCAGATACAGATCTGAAGATGCTTTTAGATCTGTTACGTCCACAGCCGTTAGAGAGGCTCGTATCAAAGAATTGAAGAATGAATTGCTAAATTCTGACAAGTTAAAGAGATTCTTTGACGAAAACCCTCAAGATTTAGCTACATTAAAGCATGATAAGGAATTACATCCTACTAGAGTTCAACCACACTTGAAGAGAGTTCCTGAGTATTTATTACCAGAAAGTGCTAGATCTGACACAAAGAAAATTGGATTCGTTCCATTTCATAAAAACAAGGTTCATAAGAATAGAAAGAGAAAGAATAATGGTAGAAAGTCTGATCCTTTAAAATCATTTAAGAAATAATCGGCTAAATGTCACATATGAGAAAGTATAGTTCGATATATTAAATTTATTTAAATGCTATTGTTGGATATTTCAGAGAATATATAAAGTATATAGCCAGAAAATTCAACTTAGTTTACTTAAAATTAGGTTCCATAATAATGTAGCTATGCAATTTAGAGGAAACATCATATTTTCTGGAACTATTGTGAATACACAAATTGAAAAAAAGGGCCAAAAACAATAGCTGTACTTTAAAGACTTCAAATATGTAGCTCTAGTACTACTTATTATTTCGCCATGATCCCACAATGTGCTTAAAATGTTGAATATCAATTGAAAAGTAGGTGCTCCTAGCAACTGATCCAACAAAATTCTGTAGAATAAATTATCAAAATTTGAAATAAGTACATTAATCCAAAGATCTGTAAAACAACCATTTACAGCACCCCAAACAATGAATTTACAAATTTTGTTGATGCCCAATTTGACCTTAATATATTGATTTAGAGTTTGGGCAAGAGCTGCAGTAGAAGATCCCAAAAGAGTAGGAGCAAGTAATGGATGTATATCTAATAATGTCTTATAATTATAATAAATAAATAATGCTGCTAACCCTTCTAGAAGAATGTAGAGAACAAGCTTTCGCTTGATGTACTTTATAGTTGTAAGTTGATATTTTGAATCGTCAGACATTAACAGGGTTGATTTCTCTAAGTCATGTTCAATTTTTTCTTTTTGTAGACGTCCTAAGTCCATATCAATTGACATAACTTACCTTGATAAAAATAATTCACTTTTATTTATACAGACTCTATCGTATATTCGATATACTTTAATGAAAAGTGTATCTTTGACAGTGGAAGTTATTAATAAATGATGCACGTGAGTAAAAATTCCGCGTTCTTCGTAAACTTAAGTTTTGCAGTGATATATATTAGTGCGACATATAAAGTTCAGTACCGAGTAAAACACTATCCTATCATATAGAATTGTAAAGTGTAAGAAAGAATATGGGGCCAAGTATTTGTGATAAACAGTTTATAACATTTTAAATAAATTACATAAATTTAACAAGATCAATACATGTAGAAAACTTGATGAGAACAACTAAACTTCACAATTATGATTCACATTCTATTTTCCTTTCGGATTAATTCCTATATTTTAAAAAAATAAGGAACATGAAGAAGTCTTTATAAAAATGTTAGATAAACTCTTTATACAGAAATATTCTATCTGCAAAATAATATACATATAGAGCTATCTGAAAGAATTTTAAAAAATCTAATAGATTTTATACAAACATCATATCATTTTTAATCGTAAATTATTATTTAATTATAGCTAAGTTATAAAAAAAACACAATGATGAAAAATTATAACGTTGCTACTCAAAATATTAAACCTCTACTAGATCTTTATTATATACTATTTATTATCAAAATCAAGATAAACTATCATTAGTTAATATATATAAATCATCTGAATCAAAAAAAAGAGTTAATATTTGGGTTATTTTAAAGATTTTAGTATTACCCAACCCTATCTTAACATAGAAGAAGTTATTCAAAAAAGATTTACTTGTAGGTGTATATAAATAAAGCAAAATATAATTTAAATAAACATATATCTCATATATACTGCATATCTAATGATTTTTTGACACCTTATTAGATATCAAAAGTACTTTATGATTTAAAAAATAAAAATAGTTAAAACTACATTTGAAGTATGTATTTGAGGTTATATCTTTTAAAAATAAACCATGTATTAAAAAAGTCAATTTATTTTACTATACCCAATAAAAAAAAAAATAGTTTTTTCTCCCGTCAATAAGGTAATCAATTATCTTTTTTGATATTACTGCATTACCCATAGCAAAATTTCTTAATATGTATTCTAATAAGAGATTAGAAGGGTATAATTTGATATTAGAAAGTGATTTAATGAATCAATTTTAATATATTGGAAAGCTTCAATCTATAGAAAAGCCCTGTTGAAAATATTGAATTTTATTCCTTACCCAGCGCTTTAGAAATACTCTATATACTACATTTGTGATAAATATAAAAACATAGCTAGAAATATAAATAGAGATTAGCTCAGAAAATGATTATTAGAATTTTATATTGCAAACATTACATATAAATAAATCAATTACTGTTAGCAAGATTTCAAAAAAAGACGAAAAAAACAGGAAAGAATTATTTCCAGACATAAAAGGGTTTATTATTTTATGAAGCTTTTCTTAATACAAGATTTTTGGTACAATTTCAAAATTTTTTAATGAATTTGAAATAATATAACCAGAAGTCACAATTAATGATAAAGCCAGTGAAATTTTTGATTTTACAAATTACTTAACATAGAAAGATATAAACTTTTGACAATACTTTTTACTTAAAATATTAGCTTGTTATTGAAATACCAAGATTAAGGAATGTGAATCAAAATTAAAAAAAAAAAAAGTTTATAATGAAGCTGATTATTGAACTATAAACGTTACGATTCGACTCCTTAATATCACAACTATAGAGCAAAATTATTATACACTAGAAATCAAATTAAAACTGTATTATAAATACAAGTATCAATAGTAGAGTGTGATTTCTTTGATATGCGCCAAAATCTATAATTCGTATGTATTTAGAGATGTTTTATCACACTAAAAATCGCATTCACATTTTTCTTGTCTATAGATAATGAAACTCTATCTAGGTTCATTATAGTATTTAATAAAAATAATGGGTAACGACGGTGGCACTATTGCCAAAAGACATGATTTATTAGCTTTACATTCTACAAAATCATCAGAAAGTATTAAAGAGTATTTGGAGGATACAAGTGATTCAAAATTAACTACCTGTGTATTAAGTTCTTTACCACTATATAACAAAGGACCTCAACATATTGCCAGTGATTATAAAGGGAGTTTATTTTTAAAAGATAAGATATTGGAGCATATAATAAGTTGTAAAGATAAAAAAGACACTGATGACAAATTCAAACATATACGATCGCTTCATGATTTGGTAGATGTCAACATTACCTGGAAGATTGATAAAGGAAATCCAATAATAGAATGTCCAGTAACAAACTTACAAGGAGGAAAAAAAAGTATTTTTGCATATTTAAGGCCATGTGGTTGTGTCTTGTCGTTTAAATTACTAGATGGTTTATCAAAACATGTTAAGGCTACTGACGAACCAGTTGCGAGTGAATGCCCTAATTGTCAAAAAGAAATTCACTTTGATTACGATATAGTAATTATTAATCCGATGAATGATTTGGCTTATTCTTATAATCAAAAAAATAAGGATTATTTAAATGATGTCTTAAAACTAACTCACTCTAAAAATCCGAAGAAGAAATCCAAGAATAAAATCAAAGCAAAGAGAAAGCATTTACCAGAATCAGATAATAATGCTACGAAAAAGCACAAGAGTAAGATTAAAATTTAGCATTTTATGTTATTGAACTATGTACAAGAGTTTTTAGATTTTACCCTAATTTGTCAATTTATGTATATAGAATTATAACTTTGTATGTATTCTTTTAAACAGAATAAAATATTAATAACATAATAAATCAACTATTTGTCTTCCTTTTGACGGGCATTATCGTATTCAGATTTGCTAAAAGTTAATTTGTCCTTATTCATTTTAGCAAAATCAGAGTTTGCCCAAATATTGAAGGTAATACTACCTAAACCAACGACACAAATTCCGAATAAACCAAGGACAGTGGTTCTATGTAATAAATCAGTAGCACGAACACTAAATGGAAGCTTTGATGTCAGCATTTTTGTAGATAAGAAGAAGATTAATTATTCAATTTAAAATTACTTTCTTTTCCCCAATGCGAACTATAATTACATAATCAATACATTTTATTAAAAATACATTATTTACTTAAATTAAGTATCTTATCCAGTATTCATGGATTAATTCACTTTCAATTAAACCTGGGTTTGTATAGATAAACTCAGATAACCAATTTCCGTTATAAAATTTAAATATTCCCTTTAATTCATTTGTGTCATCATATGTCTCAAATATTTCTTTGATGATGTAATCTAATAATTCTGAACTGATTAAATTGATTGGATTGATGAGCTTCAGAGCCTTATTAACTTGTCTACCTTGGGTCAATAAATTATCAGATAAGGTATTAAGATTATGGTCAAATTTTTCGATATCGATATGTCCAATCGATAAACTTTGATTTTTTTGTGACTGATCACTAGAAGGTTGTTGCTTCAATGCTTGATAATTTCCCTCATCAATACTTACTACAAATTGTCTTGGTTGAATACCTCTAATGATAAATTTCTTTTTAGAAGTTTGATCTGTAGTTTCAGATTCTATGTTTACAACCATAGCTTCAGAGTTTGGGAATGCAGCGTTTACATTTTTAATAAAGTCAACTGCTGGAAGTAATGGTGGCCATTCTGGATTAGGCTGAGTCTTTGATGTTTGCCAAATTTCTTCAAATTGCTTTTCATATGATTTCCATAATGATATTTGAGTGACTTCACCTGGGGTGGCACCTGAAACTTCACCTTCAACATTACTGTGATATGGCTCATAACAGCAACGTAACCAGGTCGTGGCTCTAAGGGGCTCTGGAAACTTAACTATTATATCATATAATTGTTTAGGTAATTCAGGTAAGGTACAAGGAACTCCAGAAAATTGTGATCTTCTAGAGAGATTTAAAGATGGAACTATTGGTATCTTTGATGGATCATTTAATGGTAAGTTAGAAACAATTAGGGATGGTAGTTGCTTCATCAAAGTATGGAAAGATTCCTTTGTGTCTTTAAGCTGTAATAATTTCTTTAATCTGAATATTTTTGAGTCTCTTGTTGAATTCGGAAATTGTGAATGTAATGCCTCTGATGTTAAGTATTGCTTAAAGAATTCAAGTACAGCATAGACAAGATCATTATCGTTTATAAGAAGGAAATTAGTATAGTGTTGAAGGTGGACTTCAGTGATAGCATCAATACAGTTGTTTGGAGCCAATTTAACTTCATCTTCTTCTTGGGCTCCTACCTCATTATCTTCATCACAGTTAATGCTTCTATCTTTAATTATTAACAAATGGGACAAACTAGTCAAAATATTAATGAATAAATTCTTATCATTAGTTAAAATAGATGCAGTAAGTAACTGAGCAAATAATGGATCTGATTTGGTATTATCAATGTAATAGCAACTTAATGGTTCTATCAAGTCCACTAAGTAACTGAACCCTTCTTTGAACAAATCATTGTATTTGTGTAAATTATATGAATTACTTCCACCTTTGTAGAACCAATTTATAAAAAATTTCAAGACTTCAACAATATTTTTCTTTAAAGATTTTACTTGCGATAACCATTGTTGATTAGAAAGATCTTGTGCCAAATTTCTTAAACTTAACAAGGAATTCAAACTCAAACCCAATTCGCTCAGTTTAACCTCATCTTTTTCTAATATACGTTGAAATGGTTTCACGAAGTATTTAATCAATTCTTCACCTAAATATGGTGTTTTTTCAAAATTAATTAAATGTGAGTCTGAGCATGAAAGGTGTGTGAGATAGCCTAGAGCCCATTCTATTTCGCTCGAAATACCTGACTTCAAGGACATTATTATTCTAGACATTATTTCAGGACCTTGGTGCCCGCTACCTATTAAGTTTTGTTGTAAATATCCATTATTTGCATTAGATGATAAGTGTAATATCTTTTTCAGATTAACTACGGAAATAGGTGTAGGAGTTGGAACACTCATTGCCTAATTACTTTTAGTTTATTGTATTTACTTTTCGGCTTGGATCTATTGACAGGATAACTTTTTTCCATAAAAACAACCTATGAGGTATGTCGCGCAAATTCGACAATGTCGTGATTATGCTAATAGCAAGTACCCACATCTGTAAGGGGCCTTATCTATGCTATATATATGACCCCTATAGTTCTAATTGACAGGCAATTCAGGTTGAAAGAATATAGAATATTAATTTTAAATCATGAAAATTTCTATTTTTTTAAAAATATGTTTAGCAGTGGCAGCATCCAATGCTCTTGGATTGCCATCCATGGATGTATTCAAACAATTTGTCTTATCTCCAGGTCAACAATTATTGGATAATGGTCCAATTGATTTGCTAGCCGAGCAAAGATCTATTTGGGGAGATTTAAAAGAGAGTTATTATCCAGAGATTGTTTCCATTTGGGAAAAAATGCAAAGTGAAATGGATTCAGATGAATTAAAGAGAAAAATTGAACAATATAATAGAAAGAATTCTTTAAAAAAAAATGAGTTACATAACTTATTTAGAGATCCACTAAAGAAACAGAATAAAGATTCTTTATTTCAAAAAAATAACGAATTTGAGGTGCTTTCTAATTCAAAATATGAAGAGTATTCTTTAAGAATAAAAAAGACACACCCAGACGCACTCGGCTTAGACACTGTAAATCAATATACTGGTTATTTAGATGTCAATGAATTAAAAAAACACTTTTTCTATTGGTTTTTTGAATCCAGAAATGATCCTACAAATGATCCTATAATTTTATGGTTAAATGGTGGCCCAGGGTGCTCATCAGCCACAGGCTTATTTTTTGAATTAGGTCCTTCACTGATTAATGCTACTCTTCAACCTGTTTATAATCCACATTCCTGGAATTCTAATGCATCTGTTATTTTTTTAGACCAACCTGTTGGTGTTGGTTACTCTTATACCGAGGGTGAAGAAGTTAAGAGTACCGCTTCTGCTGCTAAGGATGTATTTGTATTTTTAGAGTTATTCTTTCAAAAGTTTCCTCAATTTTTAAATAACAAGTTCCATATTGCAGGTGAATCATATGCTGGCCACTATATTCCTAATTTTGCAAGCGAAATAATTAACAATGCTGATAGATCTTTTGAATTAAGTTCAGTTTTAATTGGTAACGGTATTACTGATGCCCTTATTCAATATGGATACTACAGACCAATGGCTTGTGGTGAAGGTGGTTATAAACCAGTTATTTCTGAAGATAAGTGTAAACAAATGGATGCCGATTTTAAAAAATGCGAACCTCTAATCAAACTATGCTATAATGCTCCTAGTGCTTTTACTTGTATCCCATCTACGGTTTACTGTGAAAAGAAAATGATGGATCCTTTCGCAGAAACTGGTTTAAATGTTTACGATATAAGGATGAAGTGTGAGGACGAAGGTGGTAATTGCTATAAGGAAATGGATTACCTTGATGATTATTTGAACCTTGAATATGTAAAGGAAGCAGTAGGTGCTGATAACATCGATATTTTTACTAGTTGTGATGACAAAGTTTTTAATAATTTCATTTTGAGTGGTGATGAAATGAAACCTTTTCAACAGTATGTTGCTGAATTATTAGAGAATGGAATCCCAGTTTTGTTATATGCTGGCGACAAAGATTTTATTTGTAACTGGTTAGGTAATCATGCTTGGTCTGATGCTTTAGATTACTTTCAACACGAAGAGTTTGAAAATGCACCATTCAAGCCATGGATTACTAAAGATAATAAATTGGCAGGCGAGGTTAAAAATTATGGACTTTTTACATTTTTAAGAGTCTACGATGCAGGGCATATGGTCCCATTTGACCAGCCGGAGAATTCATTAGATATGGTAAATAGGTGGATTCAAGGGGATTACTCTTTTAAGTATTAAAATACCAAGGATTGCCATGGTTTATCCTATAAATGGTAATCGCAATTACAGATTTTATTTAGATAATTGTATTTTTTATTTATATTGATATGTTTTATGTAGGCAAAATATATGATATGTATTATTTATATAATGATTCTAACACCTGATATGAAACTGCATTCCAAGAAGATTTTGTAATATCGTAGTAAAAAATAAAAATCAAATATCCCTTATCATATTTGATTTTGATAAGTTATATAATTTTAAAATAAATAGCTTTTAATTAATACATGTTTGAGTATAAATTAAACAATAATTTATTTGTATCGATGATATGCAAGTTTTTTGTTCCACTATTCAAAATGAAGTAGTAGCACTTACAAGCATGGCTGCAAAACTATGGTGCCATTTTAGGTAGAAGCCCTAAAAAATAAATAAAACATGTGATATAACTTTGAAAAAATTATTCATTACAATTTTGTGTAATTTAATATTACAACTTTTTTCTCGTCTCAAACAATATAAAAGTCTTGAAAATTCCTTTCTTTAATATACTTTTTATATCAGTAATTTGAACAAAATGGCTACGTAAGTCTATACAATAAACATTATAAAACGATATGATTTATTAGATCATTTATGGTAATAATGATATTTAGATACTTATTTTCGTTTCTTCTATATTGACTGGAACTTCAATAAAGTATCGCAATTATCTCTTGTGAAAAATATCGAAACCAATTACACTGTAATGGTGGGCTTTATTTTTATTACCAAGGGAAAGTTAGATTATCTTGCAGCTGAATTTTTATTCACTAAGACTCAATTGCCAATGCCTGATAAATCTGCTTTCCTCTGAGTATTCTCTAGGGAATTCGCATGTGAATTAGAATGAACTTGGCTGTTCAGTTCTACGTTCGTTTATGTAACCTTTCCGGTTCATATGACATGATCGATTCCTTATTTAATCATTACAGAGGGAAGTAACGTTTAAATACGTTCTGAATTATTACTAACTATTTTTAGCACTTTAAAACCAGAAACTTTAGTCAAGAAGTCTAAGGCTCAACAAAAGACCGCTGAAGAACGTGCCGCTGAAAAGGCCGTCAGAAAGGCTGTATGTATATTCTATTTTTTTATATGTCTTTTATTTTTGAAGATGAAAACAACCACCTTGAAATGACTAGCTATTTGCGATGTTGTCGTTCAGTTAACCATCTTTCGGGACTGAGAAAATTTTTAAAAAGGCATTAAATTGATTTATTTGAATTTTGTACTAACTATTTTAGGCTAACAAGGAAAAGCGTCAAATCATTTACGACAGAGCTGCTGCTTACACTAAGGAATATGCTGAAGCTAACCGTGCTGTTATCAGTGCTAAGAGAGAAGCTAAGGCCGCTGGTTCTTACTACGTTGATGCTCAACCTAAGTTAGTTTTCGTTGTTAGAATCAAGGGTATCATGAAGATTCCACCAAAGCCAAGAAAGGTCTTACAATTATTAAGATTAACTCAAATTAACGCTGGTGTCTTCGTCAGATTAACCAAGGCTACTGCTGAATTAATTAAGTTAGCTGAACCATACATTGCTTACGGTTACCCATCCTTAGCTACTATCAGAAAGTTAATCTACAAGAGAGGTTACGGTAAGGTTAACAAGCAAAGAATTGCTTTATCTGACAACGCTATTGTTGAAGCTAACTTAGGTAAGTACGGTATCTTATCTGTTGAAGATTTAATCCACGAAATTTACACTGTTGGTCCAAACTTCAAGCAAGTCAACAACTTCTTATGGCCATTCAAGTTATCTAACCCAACTGGTGGTTTCAGAACCAGAAAGTTCCAACACTTCATCCAAGGTGGTGACACTGGTAACAGAGAAGAATTCATCAACGCTTTAGTCAAGCAAATGAACTAAATTAAATAGCATAGTTTTTTTTGATTATGTTTTAATTTTGTTTTGATATATGTATTATTTATGTAAATAAATATCTACTCAATCTTTCAATTTATGTGTATTATAATATAATGGTTTTATTTGGTATAAATATCTAAAAATTCCACTATGAAGTATTCTAACCAGCTAATTTCTCTCCACCAAGAATACGTAGATTCGACATTTAATATTGTTCCATCATCATTAATAATATTATCACCATCCACCCTAACATTAATAACCCATATAAATAAGTATAATATAAATTGAACAAGATGTATGACAACAACTGCACTTAAAAACAATGTTATTAAGTTAATAGTCCAAACACCAATATTCTTCTGTTGATTCTTATATTTGAAATATAAATAATATTGCTTTAAAATGGGAAGGTTTCGTATTATATTTTTAAGAGTTTTTCTTGATCCAGCTTCATCACTATCTTCAATCAGGTCAACTTTTGATTTAAGTATTTCTATTAATTGGTTTTGGCGTTGTAAACTTGAAATCAAGTTATTTATTATAGGTTTTTTCTTTTCTTCAAGTACTTGATATTTTAATATTTCTTTTTGGAATCTTTCACACAGATTTTCTAAGTCATGTATTTTCTTACTTTTGATTTTCAGTTCTTTTATTAGTTCTTTTATTTCTTTATTATACGCTTTTTCAGAAATCCTATTCTCCAAACTTTTTATATAATTATTAAGCCTCTCTATTTCATGTTCTAAATCATAAATGCTTTTATTTTCTTGTCTTCCTATTTTGTAACGTCTATCAGAGGCCTCATCAGATATATATTTGCCATTTAGATGTGGTGAAAAAGGAGGTGTAACAACTATCGATTGGTTATTGTTTTTAGGTGTACAATTTCTATTTTGCCCAATTGGTTCTTCATACGATTTGAGCCTATCTGCCCTTAAGAGCCTTCTTAAATTTGCTAAAGATAAGTTAGCCCTATGACTCAAAAATTTCTCAAAATCATCATATTGAACCAACCGAAGTAGAAACCTTGATATATCTACTTTATAAAGCTTCAATAATGGTTTATCTTTTATCATAAGCCTTAATAGTTTTAGCTCATCAGTTGTAAACAAGCCTTTATACTGTAAAATATTCTCCATTTCAATTATTAGATCCAAAACCTTTTCAACAAAAATATATCCATTATTATTAGATTGTACTGATATTCTATCCCAGCAAGTATTTATTAATTCATCTATTTCTTCAGTTAACGTCATCTTTGTGGATGGTATCTTATACATAGTATATTTATTTTAGAGCGCGTTATAAAATTCCCCAAAACATTGATAATTCATATACTTCACATTACAATACATTATTATTTTGTAAATATATAATACATTAATTTACATTTCAATTATTTATAGACTCAGTAATATCAGTGCTTTGACTTTCTATAGTATTTTCTAATTGAATAGGTTTATCATTTTCGAATTCATTCGATATACCGACTAATTCTTTGAGATTACTTTCATCTTTAATTTTCCCTAGGATGGAAATATCAAGAGTATTTCTATTGTCTTCAGTACTCTCTAGAGTTTTATTTGTTACAATATCGGACACATTAAGACTATTATTCGTTTCATTTGATAAAATAATACCCTTATTGTCATTATTTTCTAATAATAACCTCAACATAGCATCAAGAGACCCATGCTTACGAATAGGGAATCCATACAATTTTCTTAAAATGAACATTAACTGATCAATTTTTAGATCTTGTTTTTCAAGTAATTTAATACTATTAACTTCTCTCTCTAGTTTGATTATATGGTGATAAGCTTTTCCCATTAATGTTTCTAACACTAATTTTTCGTTAGTAGGAATAATTTTTAAATCTTCACCTAAAAGTTGAATCTTTTGCAATTTTGTGTATTCTACTTGAGAGTTTAAGAAGCAATCAGCCAGTGAATCACAATCAACCAATTTGCAAATTGGACATATGTAATGTTCATCATTATTAGTTTGATCATAATCCTGTAAACATTGGATATGATACCATTCATTACATCTATCACAACCAACCATTGTACCAAACTCAAAATCTCTGCAAATACAATAGAATTTTTGAGTGATTTCTGAGTCCTTATTAAATTTTGCTAAATAAGATGATGATTCAAGATAAATGTCATTTTTATCAAGATAGTCAATGTTGTATATCATTTGGCACATTTTATGCACAAGCTCACTGTGTAATGTTAACTTTGTATTTAACTCTTCTGGGTAAACTTCTTTCATGTAGAGAGTGGTTGTCTTTAAGTCCTTTAAAAGTTCCCAAATAGATGATATCCATGAATTGGCTTTATTTAATTCTTCTTCTAACATTCCCATTCTAAAATTTAAATTTGAATCTAAAATCCAAGTTTGTAATTGTTTTGCTTCATTATATGGTAATTTTTTATCCAGCTTAGAGAATATGTTAAAGGAATTTATTAAATGGGAGTTCGATTGTAAGTCAAAAATCCTGTTATAATTTTTCAAATCGATGAATAAATTATTTGATTTCAAATTATCTATTACATTATTCAATTGATCCATTGAAATTTCGTTATCAAATTCCACACCTAAGAATTTAGTAAGTTCTTGATTAAAATTTTCGCTAGCATCCAATATAGATTTTATTTTCTCTATCATTCCAATATCCTTATTCCCCAATACACGAATACCTTCATTAAAGAAATCTCTTAGATTTTGCAAAGAGTACATTTCCTTTTTGTCCGAATATGGATCACCCCCATTTTCAATTACCTCAAAACAAGTAATCCATTTCATTCTATCTCGTATTCTAATTAAAAAATCTAATGATGGCAAGGTAATTCCAAAGCTTTCACCAAGATTAATAAGATCTTCAAATTCCAGTATGTTTTTGCTCTGTTTGCTAAGTAGCATCCTTGAAGCTTTCTCAAAGTTTTCTATCTCTACTTTTAGTTCTAAAATTTGATCAATTTCAGGGCAGGAAAAATTAAGTGTTGGTATCTTCTTAATAAGGGATATCAACTTTTCTAAACCATTTGATAAACTTTGAAACTCATTTCCATTTCCATTTCTTATTCTTTGTTGATGTTTCAATGCTAGTATACTTTGGCATGAATCAATAAATTGATTAGACTCTTCTAAAAATACTTTTAAATTCTCAATATAGCTTTTAAATGTATTTAATTTAATTGAATCATAGTCATCTTTATTAGCCAGTCGAGATAAAAAACTTGAAGATGAAATTGCAGAATATATTTTTTCACCTTCAAGTAATAATGATTTATACAATTTTAAAGAAACCTCAGAATTCTCATTCATAAGCTTTTCATAATTTTTCATCCAATTATCAAAGTTAATAGAATAACCATGTAAGATTTTTGCAAAAGATTTAAGTTTGTCATCAGAGTAAACAAGATGTAACTCAATCTTAAATTGTTCAAATGATATAGTCTTCTCCTCATGAATTTCTAAAAAGCTATTCAAACTTAAAATAAAGCTCTGTTTATTAATAATATCAGTTAATACAACTTTTGATGGAAATGTATCAACCAACTCGTCATCAGAAATCAAATCTAATTCCCCACTGAATTTCTCATCAATAATTAATTCTTTGAAACTTATTAATTTCCTAACCTTTTTTCTAATTTCTAATTCTTTTTTGTAAAATGTATCATACATAACCCGAATTTTAGCATATATATCGGAGTTAAACCCAATATTTTTTCCTGAGTCATACAAATTAATCAAATTTACTATTAATTTGAATGTGGAAAAATTAGGTATTATAGACTCCTTTGATAATAATTTTTCACCTTCTGATGCATAATCTAGCCACAATTCTGTAGCAAAGTTAACCTCTTCGCTCAAGTTCATTCCAAATGATAATGTTGATGAAAAAGTTTTAGGGTATTTAATGATCATTTCACCAGGCTTTTGAATTGTTGAGGTATACTTTATTCCTCTTTCATCAAGCATTTGTGGAGTGATTAAGTATTCTTGGTTATATCTTATAGAAGAAGTTTTTTTATCTATTAACTTTTGAAAATGCTCATTCGAATGTTTTAACCTAATGTCTGAAATTGGATTTATCATATTTTCAAGTGAGTTCATCAAAGTATCATGTTCAATACCGTCTTCAATCATATTCTCAAATAATTTATCAATATTCCAAGTTCCATTGTTTATATTGACTCTATTATTGCCTGTTTCATTGATTTCAAGTATAAGTTTTTCAAACTTTTCAAATTCCAGTTCTGGTATAAAGTACCATTTTTTATAAGCTCCAAAAAACTGATAATTACACAATTGAGTAAAATGGTCCTCTTTTGACCAATTTTCAGTACTGAACGTCATTCCAATATTCAATCTGGTATTAACTAAGTCTGGATTATTCAAATCAGAATCTGATAACGCTCCCAATAAGCTATTAGGTAATATTGGTAGGTTATGCAAATTCCAAGGATTCAAAGAAGCTTCTAGTGATTTTGTGGAATAATCTTTAGAGTTAAAATAAGTTGTTTCAACATTTCCATTATTAGATGCACCAGAATTAATAGATGTATTTTTGCAAATGGTAGAATTAATATTAATATTATTCAATGTGTTTTTATAATTAATAAATTCATCACCTAATTTAGCAAATCCTGAGCCATTTATTGAGTTTGAAATATCAACACCATTTTCTAATTCTATTCCATCCTTAATAAAATCATTACTTTTTGAACTCTGAACAAAATTCCAGTATAATTCTTCAAACATTTCAAACTTAATGACATTTCTCTCCGAAACAGGTACATTAGGCTCATTGAAATGCAAAAAATTTGATGAAGTAGTTGATATTTTATTGAAGTATGGGTTATTATTCTGGATGATATATTCCTGAAATTTAAGATCTTTTTCCATAAATTGACGCAATGAATATATCGATGCAAATTTTCCGTTAGATTTTGAACGTAAATCATCTTGAAGAACTGATTGAAGAACATACATAGTACGTAATGCATGGTTTAGCTGAGTTTGAGGTAAAATTGGCGACTCAATAATATCCATTGACCTTTTGTTTCGAATCTTAACTTCATCATCAGGTTTAATAACGATACTATTTGGTTGCTTAATATCTATCAAATGCGGAGAGTTTAATAAGAAACCCTTTGAAGATCTACTTTTAATTGATCTCTTGAATTCTTTCGATGAGCCAATTATTAATGGGGCTCTCAAAATTTTTTTCTTTGTAGGAATAAACTCGTTTTTCAATGGTCTTTTAGAATTTTCATTGGTTTCGTCACTAGTTTCAAACGAATTACTTTCTTGTATAAATTCTGGGAATTTATAGTTATTCTCTTCTAAGTATAATTCAAAAGGATATAAAATTCTCAAGTACGAAGACTTTAAAGAGCTACTTAAACTTGTCATAATCTTACCCTTATATCCTAATTCTCTTCCGATCTGAGCCCAAAGCTTTTTATTAATAACTTCCATAAATCCCCCCCTCATCAAAACAGATCTAAATAATTTATACAAATCTAAGGGGCGCTTATCTATCATGGGTAATTTATGCAAGAAACTTGGAAGTTTCTTGCTATCAATGCTTTGTTTACCTGGGTTTATTTGATCTTTCTTCTCAGCCTTTTTTATATTTGTATCATTGTCATGAAGTTCTCCTTTCTTTTGTAGGATACTTGTTGTATGTAAAACATTTTCTAGTTTGATTTGTGATTTTTCAGAAGATTTAACCTGTAGATTATCTTGATTTGCATTCTCATTAGACAGGTAAATTTCAGTTTGATTATTTTTGTCATCAGTAACAAAAACTTCCAGGAGTGTCTTATTTTTATCCTCCAGGGCATTAGAATGGGTCTCAGTAATATTCATATTTACATTTGGTGTAGGTGTGGCTTGTGATATTTCGTCAGATAGTGGTGTATTATTTTCATTAATAATTTGATCTGTTTGTGGAGATGGCTCAATACCAGTTAATATGGAGGCAATTTGAATTTCGGTTAAATTCCTGAACCTATCATCATTAGAAGGAGAATTATCCTTTAAAGGTGGTGTTATTCCAGATGATGTTGTTTCTTTCCTGTCTGAAGTATTAGAATCCAAAATTGTATTATTTTGTTTTTGTTTTCCATTAGAGTTCAAATTTTTGCTAATATTTATAGGTTTTTTATTAGGGTTATTAAGATGGAATTTTACTAATTCCTTATGGAATTTAAGCCTATTTTGTAACTCGTCATTGGAGGAATTATTTAATAATTTATTAGTTTGAAACCAAAATAGATCACTGTTAATTTGGAAATTTGATTTAATAGTGCTATCAACACTTTCTGGGAGGATAATTTTAATTGCTCCATGTATCTTGCCTTCTTCTTTATATTTTTCAATTAATTTTATAGGGTCTTGGGCTTCAGATTCGTCCACTTTTATGGTTGGAAATTCATTTTCTTGTGGTAGATCTGTCAATGTAATCTTATTTGATAAATGAAAGAAGTCTAAAGGAAAGTTTGACTTGCTTTTTTGTTGTGGTGAATTGAATGGGTTGTAGTTTATGTTTGTAGCTTGACTATTGAATGTAGCCTGCCTGTTATTGCGCATAACTTGAAAACTCTTCAAATCTGGTAATTCATTTTGGCTAAAGAATCTCGATGACTTAGGGAATTTGGAATTACCAGAATCATCATTTATTGTCGACATTCTTTACACTCAATTTAGAGTTTTGTTTTTTTGTTAAAACTATTAAAACTCTAATATTTTGAAGATTCAAAGTATCACCTAAAATCGCGAAGTTCTACTTTTATCAGACATAGTAAAATTTTATTAAAGCAAGAGAGGTTAGCTTTTAAGATATAGGTTATAGTTATAGCTCAGATAAAAGTACCTAATGATATTCGTCAATATATAGGGGGTATTAACATTTAATAGTTGAATAGAAAGCATAAAAATTTCATTAATATTCTATAATATTAAGTATAGAAAAAGAAGAAGTAGTAATTAACATCATTGCTTATAAGAATAATAAAATATTTCCTTATATGATCGATTTTCTCTTTATTTATTTAGAAAATTCTGATACCTTAAATTTTATCTTCGTTTTATAATAGGCTCATCTGCTCATAAAATTAATGAGTATAATTATATACATGATCAATAATTATCTCCTACATGAAAAGAGTTGACTTGCTATTATCCCTAAATTTACAATTTTGTTATTATTAAACCTATATTTACAAGAGTTAGATAGGAAATGAAGCCTAAGTTTATTATAAATTTACTTCTTTATTTAATATTTTCAGTATCTTCAATTATTGTATCAGCGTCAGAACTTCCTATCCCACAATTATCTGTCATTTTGTCTTTATCACCAGCAAATGAGACAATAACCAATATAGAAAATATCACTCAAAAATTATTAGATGATTATGAAATCTATGTGACAAAGACACTAGAAGGAAATATTAAGTATAAATATGACTTAATTAAGGCTTTACTGATAGACTTTCTGAAAAGTTTAACTGTGTATCAACACATTTGCAATACACTAAACATAGAAGAGTTAAACATGAATGACGAATCACTAATCTTAAAAGGTTTAAAAACTCTTTTAATTGACTTTAAGAAAGAAACACTCGAAAAAGAAGATATAATTTTGAATGTGGAGGTTGACCAAGAAGTAACAATATCGAAAGAGAACTAATTAGTTAAATAATATTAAAATTCAATTGATCCGGCCAAATATATAACAGTATAAAAAATTTAGTAAGATAGTTAGAGACTCAAAATAACTTAAACTTAATGGATAAAATAAGACGTAATATATAACTTAAACAAACACAAATAATTTGTTCCAAATAAAAAACAGAATTGAAAATATAAGATACCAATAGTTTGATGAATAATCTGAAATGTTAATCAGGATAATTATGTAAATTATCCTGATATTCTAGACAATCTAGCATCCCATTTCATCAAAGTTAATATCACTCATATCAGTGAAATCAATTTCATCTATAGCAATTTGACCAAATGTGTTTTCACCCGAGTATAAAACATAAAGGAATCCATCTTCATCTTTGTGCTCTTCATATATCTTACTCATTAATGCTGCTGTTGGTGGTAAAATATCATTGATAAATATAAATATAGCCTTCTCACTTGGTAATTTGATTCTTTTTCTAATAACATAGACAAATTGGCCAACAGACAAATCACCAGGCACTAAGTACTTTCTTTTGTCAATTTCTGGAATATCAGAATTTTCCACCTTTTCACAAATTACTGGCAATCTATTAGTAAATCTTTGCGTAATTCTTGTGGCTTCAGCCTTTCTCTTTTCTAAACAAATGTTAATATAAGTATATAGTTGATATTAATATAAATTCATATACTTACCAAAAGGATGTTCGTCTTTGAATTGTGATCTCATTATATTCTAGTCTAATCGAATTGTTAATACTTGCCTGATCGGAGTGGGGTGGCGATAGTCTAAATCTCCTATATAAAATAGCAGGGGAAATTAAAGACAGTCAATTTGACTATGAAACATACCCAACCAATTAAATTTATGGAATTAGATACATACTATTGATAATTTAATTGTTTTAATTAAAAAAGTAAAATCAACTGTGTTTATGGGATTTCCTTATCTTGTGGATTTATTAGTACGTGATTAGATAAGTCGTGCAAATGTCATACATCACTACTTACACAAAGACATTAAAGCTGCTAATGAATATAGTTAAATGTTAAATGACCTTTGTGGATTTCAAACATCATGGAAGAAATATCGATGCTAATTTGATATTATATTGAAATTAAATTTAGTAATATATTAGTACTTAATATATGTGTGAGGATTATATTAATTATTTTTAGTAAAAATATTAGAGCAATCACTATTTATTAAACTCCGAACCAATAATAGAGGTTGCTAGACACTACCTACACACTCCCAGAATTAAATTTCATATTAATAGGTATATTACTACTCCATATGGATCAAGTATATTTATTATATTTATGCTTGTTTTAAATGTTGAATACAATATTTTACTCTATAATAGTGTAATCTTAAAGAAAGAATAACAAATTTCACATTTCTTCTATAATTCTAATTTATGTTAATGATAAACAATCATATATATTAATTATTCTGAGTTACTTGATATTTGATTGTCATCATCTTATAATAGTTTTGTAACTAATTTATACTAATTCATTAGAAATATCATATATAAGTAAAATATTACATAATGTTAATTTAAAGGTGATATAATAAAATTATTAATTTAGGAGGGAGAAAAAGAATATTGTTATGAATTTGATAATTCTTTTAAAAGTTTTAATGTTAAACATAATTGTTTAAACAAACTAGTAAACCAACCAGTTGAAAATGTTATATCATAGCCTGCAGATAAGTTTTTTTTTTTTGAGGCATTCTTACTTTAATCTAATTTAGTAGAAGTGTAAGGTAACCTTAAACAATTATAAATGGTGTATTCTAAAAGGCTATTTCACAGCTCTCCAATAAATTTGTTCAAGTTAAACCCTAACTATAAGTTTAAGTGTGGGATTGAAATTCACACACAGTTAAAAACAAAATATAAACTTTTTTCGTTATCACCTACTACTTTCGACTCAAAGCCAAATTGTAATGTCAGTTATTTTGATTCAGGGCTACCTGGTACATTTCCAAAATTAAATCCTGAAGCTATATATTTAGCACTTAAAACTGCATGTGTTTTAAATAGTGATATTCAGCATATATCTACATTTGATAGAAAACATTATTTTTATCCAGATCAACCATTGGGATATCAGATCACTCAATTTTATCATCCTTTAGCTAAAAATGGATACTTAAAATTAACTAAAGAGTTTGATGATATATCAATACCCTCTAAAATTATTAATATTGAAAGAATTCAAATCGAACAAGATACTGGAAAAAGTAATTATAATAAATTTGATAAAATTGTACAGATCAATTTGAATAGAAATAATATCCCACTTATAGAACTAGTAACAAAACCTGATTTCGAAAATTTTGAACAAGTTAGAGCATTCCTTAAAAAATATCAAACCTTAGTAAAATATTTGGGAATTTGTTCTGGAAGTTTAGAAAATGGTGCAATTAGAGTAGATGTTAATATCAGTATTAATGGTAACCCTAGGGTAGAACTTAAGAATTTGGGAAGTACTGGTGAAATTCACGATGCTTTAAAGTATGAATATAATAGACAGGTTGAGTGTATTAAAAAAGGGATGACTATAGAACAAGAAACAAGAGGATGGAATGGTAGTGAAACAATTAAATTGAGATCAAAAGAAGACAGTTTTGATTATAGGTATGTTCCAGATTCAGAGTTACCAAGAATTGTTTTAGACAAGAATATTGGCGATGAGATTAAGAAAAGTATACCAGATCAACCTGACGATGTATTAAAGAAATTGATTAAAAGACCATTTAATTTAGAATTAAAACATGCTAAGTTCTTGATAGATAATGAGGAGTTATTACATTATTATTACAGACTTTTTGATATTATTGTGAATAGAAATAAGAAACAACCTAAATACCCTAATAATTGGTTAATCCATGAATTGATTGGTACTTTTAATAAATTAAGGCTAAAAATTGATCTTGATTTAATTACACCGGAAAAATTGGGTGAGATTATTTTAATGGTACTTAATGATGAGATAACGTCTACTTCTGCAAAATATTTATTAAATGAAATAATTAAAAATCCAGAAAATTCTAAACATCCTATAGATTTTCTAGTTGATGAATTTGACTTAAGAAAGCCAAATGATATTTCTATTAGTGAATTGGATGAGGCTATAGAGGAAGTTTGTATGGATATAATAAACCAAAATCCTGAAGTAGTGAATAAAGTGAAAAATGGAAAGAAAAATTCGATAAAGTATCTAGTTGGCTTAAGTATGAGAGAAACTCAAGGTAAAATACAGTCAAAGGTTATTGAACAGAAATTAACTGATCTAATTAATTCACAAAATATGTAAATAAGCATTAACAAAATTATCACAACGTGTTTATATATAGTAAAAATTAATATAAATAGAGCTAATGAATATAAATTGAAATGATCAACAATTCCTCTTTACTTGAAAGTTGTATCCAAAATTTCCCTCTGATCCATTATTTTGATTCAAAATGAAATTAATCTCGTCTTTTTCATTACCGGATGAATCCAAGCTACTATGGAGTGATAGTCTTTCAAGATCTTTAACAGTGATATCTGTAGGTGAATATTTAGTGAAGCTTGATGGACTTATTTGTATGTCATTAGTGACAACATCATTATATTCTGAAAATTCATGCATAGTGGATTCATTGGTCCAATGAGAAACTTCAGAGAAATCTGATTTATTAGAGTTAATTCTTGTTTGTTCAGGCAAACTTTTATTAAATCTTGAGAGTGTAACAACATCAGAATGGCTAAAATTACCGAACCCAATAAAGCTAAACATTTTCTTGTACATATCTAAAGCATCTGAACCAAGACCAAATATAACAAAAGCAATAAAAGACAAGCCAATGTCGATAAATCTATCGTAGCAAGTAGCTATTCCTAAATCATAAAACTCTATTAAACTCCAATATGGTGGATGAATATCTTTCCAAATAAAAGGACCACGGTAATAATTAGCGTCAGAAGTAAAATTATAAACAGCAAGGGGCACAAGAGCAACAACTATGAGAATACTAAAAATAAGTAATCTTGCAAACTTTCTAAAATTTAATCCAGAATTAGTACATTTTAGTATGTCCCTGACATCCTTCTTCTTAACAAAATATTTTGATAATGTTAAGACTGCGAAAATAAATGCAACAGTAGCCCAAATTAGATTCCACATTGAATATAAAAGTAAAGTTACATAAGTATAATAGAATGTGGTAGTACAGCCTCTATACTTACCAACCATGTATCTGGAAGATTGAACAAGATATGTAGTTGACATAACAAAAATTGGGGTTATTAAACATATACTCAAATCAATAAATAACTTCCTTTTCGATTTCGAGCCCATGAAGATTGGGTTTTTTGCACATAGGACCATATAAAGGTTGAGAGCCAATGCGCTTACTGCTGCTATCTTCCCGCTAGATGAACCTAGTTCTAATTTCAATGCTATATCGCAGTATACCTCTCCGTTCCATTTTTCATAAAAATTATCCTCACTCCAAATAATGGCACAAATAAAGGTATTTAAGTCTAAGAATAATAACCAGAAAATTAGAAATATTGCTGGCGTATTTTTACAACGACAATGCCAAATGAAGGCCGGTAATAGTAATAAGAATGCAATTAATGAGAAAATACTGAGTATAACTCCTTGCAGATTCATGTTTAACTTAGTATATTTGATTTAATATCAATATGCTTAACCTATTATAGGGTAACTTATACATATATATACTATTTTAATATTATTACTAACAGCAACTCAAACGTTTTACTGTTTTAAGAATCGAAGGTTGGGTGTGTTGAAAATTCTTTGATATCCAAATTAGGGAAGTGCCACATCCTCAATTTGAAAACATAAGGAAGATCTTAGAGCCACCCAACTAGTAAAAACGAATTATGCATCTTTAAATAATATTAATATTCTAAATCTAATAGTTGCTTTAGGTTATTCAATTCATATCAACTTCTAGCAAAAAATAAAATATAGAAACAGTTTGCATATATTATATGTACAAAATAATGAATAGAAAATAAATGAGATGATCTTAACATAAAAATATTAAGCAATGACAGACTTTAATATTTCATCAGATGAGACAACACCAGAGTATTTACCGTCTAAGAATTTTAATAATTCGATAACCTTTTGTTTTAATTCATCTGTTGGGAATTGTTTCAATCTGTCAATGTTTTCTTCTCTACCTAAAGTAGCTTCGCTAACTAATTTAATTCTCTCAGCTTCCTTAACGAAAATCTTAGAGAAAATAGCAACAATAGCTTGGGTTTGGTTCAAAATTAATTCATTACCGGATTCATATAAGCTAATTATTAAGTTGAAAATTGGAGTATTTTCTTCGAAACCAGTTTCCAATGGTAAGTGGCTCAATAATGGAGGTAAGACATGTTCTAATGGAACAGCGGCTTGATTTTTTAATGACATTCTAGCAACACAACCACATGCATTGGCATATGATCTGTGAACGACATCCTTAGATTCTTCATCATCAGCGGAGTCAGCTCTTTTATCAGTCTTATTTAATAATTGGAATAATAATTGTAATATGGTTGGGTATGTGGAAGATAAGTCTTCAGTTGCATATTCAATCAAAATACCAACACCGTAAGCAGCATTACCTCTAACTTCTAATGATTTATCGTTAGCAAGCTTGTCAGTAAAGACTTCCAAGAGATCTCTTGTATATGGGTTAGATTCCTTTACACCAGCAGCAATTTCTGCTAAACAACCAACGGAACTGACTCTCTTGTTCTTAGATTTACTAGAAACATTGCTTAAGATAACATCCTTAACTTGGCTGAATACGTCATTGAAGTCACCACCTAAGGCAATGGCTAAGTTAACTAAAACTTCTAAAGCAGATTCGTATAATAAGGCATCAGTTTCAGAAGTGTCGACTTCATCAGAAGGGCCTTCTTCATCATCAATTTGACATGGGTGTGTCTTATTTAAGATTTCAGTTACTTGATTAATTAAAGCAACTAATTCTTCAGTGTTACCACCATCGACAACTGCGATAGCACCAAACTTGTGAATACCCTCAGCTAAGTTATCTAAAATACAAGCAACCATGGTTAATTCAAATTCTTCAGCCAAGTTAGTAATAGTGATAGATCTGGTTTCTTTGATTAACTGTAAAAGGGAATCATCAACATAAGATTGTTGTGGAATACCTCTTGGGGCTTTAAAGTTTTCACCACAAGATGCGGTAAACATAGCAGTAGTAATCTTCCATAATGCAACCATGGAAGCTTCTCTCATACCAAAAGAATTGTCAATTTGATCAACTAAAGTATCAATAGAAGTTCTAACATATTTGGCAAACTCTTTACCAGTACCTACAGCTAATTCTGCCAAAGCAACAGATGCAATTTCCTTTTCAATGGTGATACCAGTGTGAACATTGAACTTGTTTTCTAAGTTTTCTTCTTCTTCTTCTTCGTCTTCTTGGTCAACGTTGAAGCTAAATTCTTCTTGTTGTAAACACTTGATGATTTCTGGAACAATTTGATCTAAAAATCCAGCAAATTCTGAACCATAAACCTTAGCCATGTTAGAGATAAAGGCAAAACCTGATTCTCTGATTCTAGAATGTTCAGAACTTAAAGAAGTGTATGCAGCTTCAACAAGTGGCTTAGCATAAGATGAGAACGATTCACCACCGACAGCTCTTGCCATAGTAGAAATATTTTCAAAGGTTAAGGCTCTTAATTCAATGTCATCCTCAGTCATACCTTCAGTAGCAGCAGCATTGGTAATAAATGGGCCCAAGTTTTGAATAGAATCGTTAAAGTATGGAGTAAAGGCCTTACCAGCAGCATAGGCAGTAGATCCAATAGCAGAAACAATAGCAGACTTTAATGATGATGAGTTTGCTTGTTGTAACATATGGAATAACTTATTCATTAATGGTTCTAAGTATTTACCAATGGCATCATGGGACATGAATTCGATTAATCCATCTAAAGCAAAACAAGCATATTTGTAAGCCATAACAGAGGTGGCAGAATCAATAATATTAATTATTAATGGTAATAATTCTTCATGGAAGTCAGCAACAACATCTTGTAACTCAGAAGTTAATTGAGATAAAGATCTTAAAGCAGCAACTCTGACAATAATTTCAGAGTCCTTCAAACCATTAATTAAAGCTGGAATAATCTTCTTGATTTGAGTAGAGAAGAAATCTGGGGCACCACTAGATGAAACACCAATGCATAAGAGGGCAGCTCTTCTTTCAAATTGGTTAGAAGAAGATAACATAACGTTAACTCTTTCAAATAATGGGTTAATGACTTGAGATGGTGGTAATTCAGCAGCTAACATAGCTACTAATCTTAATGCTAATGGAGCTGGGGAGTCTTCTTCATTTTCATTTTCTTCATCTTCATTATTTAATTCGTCATCGACATCAATTTCTTCTGAGGCTATCTTAGAAGCAATAATGGTGATTTCTGGACCTAACTTGTTAGAAGAAATTTTAGACTTTCTTAAAGAGACACAAGAAATTAAGAATTTTAATCCAAAAACTCTGTATTCTTCATCTAATTGAGTATTGGCAGCGATTTCGCTAATAAACTTAATCAAGTGAATTAAGTTATCACCGACTAACTTGGAGTCTAAGAAGATTAAACTGTTGAATACATTGAAAACAGACTTTGCCTTTTCAGAATCATCATTGGCAATAACTTCCTTTAAAACATCAACCATGCCTGGAATGGTATTCTTGAACTTGTTTGCTAACGCAACATTAATTTCAGCATCCTCTTCGATAAATTGAGAGACAACATCTAAGGATAATACAGCATTAACTCTAATATCTCTAGAGCTTTGATCAGTTAATAACCCAGCAAATAAGGTTAAGAAGTCATCAACATGAGGAACAAGTGATGGAACTTGAGTTTCTAAAACAGTGTATAAAGTGTATACTGCCATTTCCTTTGTTTGAACATTGGAATCTTGAATAGCATTTACTAATGTTGGTAATAAGTCTGCCCACTCGTTTTGGTCTAAGTCAATTTCAGCAATGGCAGCAACAACTCTGGCACAAGAGTGTCTAATCATTTTAGATGGTTGTTGGAAGGTGTTGCTTATTAAGTTAGACTTAATTTCTGCCTTAACTGAAGCATCAGTTGATTCCCACTTGGTTGCAACTAATTTTCTAGATTCAACAGCAGCTAATTGCTTTAACTCGTCATTTTGAGCGTTTTGTATGATGTGAAATAATGATGGTAATGCTAATGGGTTAGTGTAAAAGTCTTTGGTTAACTTAGAAGTAGCTTGCTTAATAACATTTGAATCTGGAACTAATGTTTGCTTCAAAGTTTCCTCTAAAGAGGAAATATATTGGCTGTCCATGCTGAATGTTTACAAATATATGCTATTAACAAGGTTTACGGATTCAATAAAAGATTTAAAATAAAAATTTTTGAGATGTGCAGCCTGTATATAAAAATAGGTCGTGTGTTTTTCGATTAGAGTTGCAGATCAACTGTATCGTCTAATCTGATATATCATCCTATTGTTAGATATTTTTACAATTGAATTATGAAATCAACTTGGTTGGCTCTAAAGTGTATTTGATTTGAATTTCTTATTTATATTAGTATGTTTAGGTTTATTAGGAAAGCTAGAATGTAGTTTAATGTAATTAAATATTTAAATGTTCTCATTTCTCTTATCATATGACATTTGACGAGATTTAACACATTCATATATCAGAATTGCTATTTTCTAATCATTAATTTTAGAGAACTTTTAGTAATTTTTAACTGTATATTAATTTGTTAAGTAAAAATTATTTGCCTAAAAAATTATAAACTTAGGACATGAAAAGTTTATTAGGTCTAGTTCAAATATGGTGATTCTTTACCCAGATTTTCTGAATGACACAATTACAAAGTTGTTATTAATGCACGGTCTCTAGGTATATATTTCGTAACAAAAATCTGTGTTATTCTATTTTTTGAAGGTAGTGAAATTTTTGATGATTCTGGCAAAATAACAACCATTTTTCTATCTTTTCATAAACAAATTGAAAACTTTTGTTAGCCTTGCCATTACTGGTGTTTAAAGAGGATTGAGAAATATAATTAGGATGATTTCATTCTATAGGTGAAAAAATTGCTTTTAATGAAAATAGGTGTGGTAATTATGAATTTTACAGTAGCTTTTTCTTTATAGTATTGATACTGAGTGAGTAGGAGAGATAATAAAAAATTGAATAAATATAATTGATATTTGATATTTTTAAAAATTTTATTCTAGTCTAAATTTTATTATAATATACATATATTTAATACATAATGACATAGTTTTCTACCTTTTTTATGTAGTCAACTTTCAGATGGTAACGATTCTTATTTTTTTCACATTTTCAAACTAAGACAAATCATTTAAATTAGCAGGCATTTCTTTAATTTTAATTGAATAGTATCTTTCGATGTCTCTTAATGTATCAACGTCGTCCTTGGTAATTAAATTAATTGCTACACCTTTTCTTCCAAATCTACCAGATCTACCAATTCTATGAACATAATTTTCTTTATCTGTAGGTAAATCATAGTTAATAACCAATGAAACTTGTTGAACATCAATACCTCTTGCCCAAACATCAGTTGAAATTAATACTCTAGAATTTCCCATTCTAAACTCATTCATGATTGAATCTCTTTCATCTTGCTTCATATCACCATGCATGGAGACCACAGTAAAGTTTTGTCTCTTCATTTGCTCAGTAAGCCAATTTACTTTAATCTTAGTGTTGCAAAAAATTACTGCTTGTGTAATAGTTAAGGAATCATATAAGTCACATAATGTATCAAATTTCCAATCTTCTTTTTCACATTGAATATGGTACTGTTTGATGCCCTCCAAAGTAATATCATCTCTTTTAACTAATATTTTAACTGGGTTAGTAGTAAATTTCCCAACCATATCGAAAACAGTCCTAGGCAAGGTAGCACTGACAACAACAACTTGAACATTGGATGGTAAATTACGGTATATATCATATATCTGTTCTTTATATCCCTTTGTTAATAATTCATCAGCTTCATCCAAAATTAACATCTTTATACTACGAGTTGGCAAATTTCTTCTTTTAATAACATCTAGCACTCTACCTGGAGTCCCACTAACGATCTGTTGACCTTGTTGTAATTTTTTTATATCATCACCAACATTTTTACCACCAATGCAAGCATGAGTACGAATATTCATATAATCACCTAAATGTTTAACGACATTTTGAATTTGCAATGCAAGTTCTCTTGTAGGTGATAAAATAAGTGCTTGGCAATCTTTTGAGTTTGTGTCGATTACTTCTAGCATTCCAATAGAAAACGTAGCAGTTTTACCGGTTCCTGATTGTGCCTGGGCAATTGTATCTCTACCACTAATTATTTGCATGATTGCCCTAGATTGAATTGCAGATGGTGCCTCAAATCCATATCCATATATACCCTTTAGTAACTCAGGCTTCAACTTCATACTTTCAAAAGTAGAGTGAACTTTGATATTCTTCGATGATTTTTGATCGAACTCTAACTGGTTATCTAAATCTCTATCAAATTCATCCATCTTGGTTTGGTATTTTTAATATTAAATATAAAATATAAAAATTTAAATTTACGTCTCGCGATGAGAAATAAATCATTTTAATATTTTGGTTTTTGGTCTTTGGTCTTAGACATGGCGGAGGAAGGAGTTCAAAATATTATTGTACTTATAGGAGGAGGCCATGCATCTGGTAAGAAGACTACTTCTAAATTGTTAGAAGCAGAAATTCCGATTAGCCTTCCTCATACTTCTTTGACTGTTGAATTAATAGATTTGCAAAAATATGAAACCAGGATTAAGGATTCAACAAATGAAAAAATAAACGTTCTTAGAGTAAGAAATAATAAAGAATTAAATAAACAAGATTTCAAGCCATCAAGATTTGATTTTGCAAGTTTGAAGCAATATTTAAATTTGAATCAAATTTCAATCCAAGGTGAACAAAAGATCTTTTTAGTTCATGGGTTGTATGCATTATATGACAAAGAGTTAAGAGACATGGCTCAAATTAAGATTTTTATTACTAGTGATCCAGATACTAGATTAATTCGTTGGATTAGAAGAGACGTATTAAATAACACTAACAATAATATTGGCTTGGAAGACGTTATACATCGATATTTAAGTGGTGCTAGAGATGAAATGAATAACTACATCTTTCCAACAAAGGAATTTGCTGACGTTATTATGCCTAGAGGTGCTGAAACTAATGCTGTTCGCTTAATTATTGATGGTATTATTCCTTTCCTTCCTAAAAATTCTCGTCCTGAAAGAGCATATTTTCATCATACAACTGGTGACTTCTTGAGACCAGGAAATAATGATATATTTGAAAAGGAGAAATTTGATAACCAAAAACGAGTCTTCTATGAATTAAATTGATAAATTCGATTATTTAAATGCATTTAATGATATAAACTGTTAAGTATTTTTATTTAGCTAAATTAATACACCATTATCCTTAACGAAAATATCAAGCGGATCTGACTCAACGGTGTAAATATCTAAATTCCTAATCTTATCATTAGAGATTAACTCTCTTAACTTTTTATCTGAATTATACCAACTTTTAATCAAATATGTCATTTCATTAGATTTCAAGTCATTATTAAATCCTGGGTAGACCTCGATAGTTCTATGGTCAATCAATGATTTCATGACAAAATATAACTTTTCGTGACTAACACCAGCCTTAGTAAAAATGTCCACGATTATACCCTTAGGTGGTTTCTGTGTAACATGATCCTCCTCTATTGCTTCATGGATATATTTCCCAACAAGCTTGATTAATTCATCAACCGGGAACACAAGGTCATTAGAAGAAAGTCTTGAACCTATTAACGAGAAAGAATTATTAATAGTGATATAGAGTGGCTCCTTTCTATTTTTATTAACAAAGAATTCATGAAATACTCTTTCGAAGTAAAATTCCCATCTTTTCAATATGTCATCAGTATTCTTATAGTCCGATATTTTAAAAATTAACAAGCATAAATCAAAATAACCCAATGGATCTGTGTAGTTATTAAACAAATCACTGATATTCAATATTTTATAATTCAATGCTTCCGATGCAATGTCCTTATTCTCCTTATTAATTCTTGAATCGGCCATGATCATAGACAATACATCTAATTGGACGTTGGCAACATCAGAGAGTTCTTGAATAATAGTTGATAATTGAATCATCTTCTGTCTTAAGTTTGGTGGACAAACACAATTGCAGAATCCATTTCCTCTTGCTAAGTATTCTATTCTCTGATTAAGATCTAATTTAAATTCTGAAATTGCTAATGAGTATAAAATATTAGCAGCAGCAAAATAATTTTCTCTCTTGGAATGATATAGCCATAATAAGTCTGTTAAAGCAAGATCATTTTCTGATTTTTCTTCCAAAAATGGTAAAATAAATGGAGTGTTTGTCTCCAATAATTTTTCACTAACACCCTGATTAATAAACCATTGATAAAACTCATAATGGAATGATCTATCCTTAGATGCAAAGCATGTTTCGTAAGTGGCATCCCTTAACTCAATAAATTCACTGATCAATAACTGATCATTAGTTTCTGTAATTTGAATAGCTTTCATATCTACCTCAGTCAATATCTTAAAAATTAAATTGTATAGTTGATGTCTCTTTTGATTAATCTCAACATTTTTATTATTTACATTTAAAATTGGGGCTTGGTTAAAACTATCTAGTTGATTAGAGCTAGCACCAGTACTGGTATTTGTAGAATTTCCTAACTTATAAGTCAACTTTAGCAATAATTCAACAGCTCCAGTATAAAACTCTAATTCCAACATAATATTTATCGAATTCTCAATGTTTTCTAAAGTTAATGATTCATATGCCTTTTCAAATAAAACAACAGCATTTTTCAAGCATTTGATCTTCAAATCATTATCTCTGGAACCGATGTTTTTGGCTCTGGTTAAGTTCTCAATAGCTTTGAAGATAAAAACGTCATCTGTTGAGCAGAAGGAACCACAGCGTCCCTGTAACGAAGATGCAATTAAATCGATTGAACCACCCTTTAAGATATTTTTATTAATAATAGAAGAAAGTAAATCTTTTATAAGATTTCTTACCTCTGTGCTTGGTAATAAGAGATCTTTGAAACTTAAACTTAATAAGTTTAATTGGTTAGTCAATGACAAAAATTTTAATATGTCATTAAAGTTAGTTTGGTTTATTTGAATTTCTTCAAATAATACCATTAAAAATGATAATGCCTCCTTAATTGAGTTTAAACATTTAATAAGAGAAGTGAACGCAATATGCTCTGCTCTCATGCAAACTTCATTTTCAAATTTCGTTGGGTCTGAACTATAATTTGGAGCATTCAAGCCTTGGATATTACTACCATTTTCAATGAAAAAATCAATTAAGACAATTATAGATCCAATAAAAAATTCAACCTGTTTCTTATCAATATTCAAACCTTTAATAAGTAAATTATCCTCTTTAACTGAAGACATTTCAACTTCACCAGAAGGCCTAACCTTAATATGTGGTAAAATTGTAAAAACTTTTTTATTCCAGTAATCTCTGAATATTCTAGAAATTAATAAACAAGTACCATAAAATCTATCACTCAAAACTACTTGATCAACTGTTGGATGGGAATCAACTGATTTTATAATATTGTTTAGTTGTTGATTTGACTGAGTCTGTTGTGAAGGGTTGACTTGATTGTTATCTAAGAGTCTAGCATTACTTCCGCAAGTGGAGAATAGAATTTGTGCTTTCCTCTTAAACAAATCATTTGCATTATAATGGCTATATGAACATGATAAATATAACAATGTTGAACAAGTTTCTTCAAATCCATTTTCTTCAATAAAATTCTCAATTGTCTCTTCTTTTAAAGATTTCACAATTTGATCAGATGTTTTTAATTGGAAAATAGAAATCCCAAAGTTTGTCAAAACTGCAAATTTAAGTGGGTTCTTCGTGTATTGACTGGCCAAAATATTTGCATAGCCATTAGGTGTCTCTGTGGCATTCATTGAAGGAGTTAATTGGATTATATCATGAATATAAGTAGGAGAAGAATCATCAAGTGATTCAAAGGTAATGAATTCTGCATCTTCAACCAATTTATTATTCTTCTTTAAAAATCCATAATTCACAGTACTAATGAATAACTTGTCCGATTTTTTTGTTCTTTTAACGCACAAAAATACACCTGGACTTATTATCTTACTAAACTTGGTATTCTTCAATAGTTGTGATTTTTGTTGATTTGAGATTAATTGAGATAAGTATTGCTTGGTTCTAGTAAAAGAATCTAATTCTGAACTAACATTTGGGAGTTCTCTAGATGGAGGGAATTTTATTGTAACAACCGATAATTTGATACGGGATGCTAATGATGAATTAAATGAATTAGACATAAAAGTAGAGAAAGTAGAATTAGCACCTAATTTCATCAAAATACGACATCCATAATTGGTAATTGCAATCAATTGAATATTTGAGGATTCCCTTGCTGATATTATTTGAATATTCATGATTCTAAACTTCAGGAAAGACTTCAAATTTTGAGAATCAACAAATAATGTCGGTAAACTCTTAAATATCTCTGAGGGATTCAATTGGCTATGTTGATTAAATTGCTCTTGGTTTGGTTGCAATTTGTAAACACGGATAACAGACTTATTAGATAAGGTGTATAAAACATCTCTCTCAGAGTCTACCTCCATTTGAGTAACGGTCTCTGGCAAATTTGCAAGTGTGGAATCCTTATTTGTATTTGAACTATCAGAATTATTAAAAAGGTCAAACGGTGAAATTTTTCCTAAAGGTAAAACACTGGAAAGCCCACTTTTAGTTAAACAAATTTTCTCACATCTGTTTTTAATGAAACTTGTTTTATTAGTGTAATCTAATCTCCATATATTGACACCATCGCCTTCACCAGTGAAATATATATCATTGGTTTTTTCATTGACTGTGAAATTATTTACGATTAAACCTTGAGTAGAAACCGAAAGATCTGGGTTGAAAATTTCTAAGTTGTTTAATTCTTTGTCATAGTTTACGATAAAAATATGAATATCCATAGGAGTAGAAATTAATAATAAGTGGTTAACATCCTTAATAAATATACCAGGCTTTGGCTTAACTAATTTAACAGCTAAAATTGAATGTCTAATCTGGTTAATAGTTAAAAATTGTGCACTCTTATTAAATGAAGATTCATGAACCTTATAATTCCATAAAACTAATTTATTGTCTACAACTATCCATGCCCTTTCTATCTCAGTAAATATACCGATTTTTGTAATGCATTCAGTAGAGTTATATTCTTCAAAAAATTTGTCAGGAAGATTAATTTGTTCAGTCTTTTCAAATCTAGAGAACTCACCTAGTCCATTTTCATAGTCAAAATAATAACTGTCTAATGCAGAGCCTGTTTTGTTTATGTTTTCGTCGGAATATAAATCAGATGGTGTCATCGAATCGATTTTGGTCATATCAGTAATGTATTTACATCCCAATTTAAGTGGCGGCAAATATGAAAAGTTAGGGACATTAATTTTGTAGTTGACTTCGTTTACAGAATCTAAGTTGATTGGATGTAAGAATCTTTGTGCTTGGTTTCCACGAGATGAATTCACTGATGAACTCTTATTCTGTTGAAATTGTAACGAGTCCAACGTGGGATCGTTTAACTTCAAAGTTGGAGCAATCAACCTAGAATCCTGCCCACCATTCACTGGATTCTTGTTAAATGGAATTGTCATATTGATTTAAACCACGAAACTTGTTTACCAATTTACAGACAATTCTAATAGTATTTCTTAACTTTTTTTCTGTCGTTGTTTACAAAGGTTTGTGTGTGTACACGACTTTGTCTTTTTTTTTTGGCTTCCATTGAGCAAGATGTTAATTAATATTAATTAGCAGAGTTTTCATTTTGGGTGTTATTAGTTACACCTAGTGAATGTAGATCTTTTGTTGAAATTTCAATGTTCTTACGAAAATAATAAATTTCAAATATTTAGAATAGTTATGTAAAATTAATATAAAATTAAAAATATGTCTTTACTGATAATTGGCTTCTATATGGATTCTTCAACTAATATTCTATAATTGCAATAATTGCAATATATATATCAAGATAGTATATATGTTATTTGTAGATATATTTTGTATACTTTGTATTATTGTAATTCATTTAAAACTTCTCGAAGGAAATACTGCAAAAAAAAAACCTATGAAACTACAATTTAACTTGGTAAATTTCATTTATATCTGGGAATAAATAAAAAAACGCCATAAATAACTGTTTATAATCTCTAATAAAACTCAATTAGTTTTATAATGATATTGATATATTATATTTTACTATTTTTAATACATAATTCTATAGCTGGACTCTGTAAATTATATCTAGGATATGAGCCCGTGGTTTTCCTTAGGGAGATATAAAAGTGAGATATTTGCTTTAGTACCTAATCATTAGGTATTTTTCTTGCTGTATTAAAAATGCGTTCATTGATTGTGTTGGTTTATATTTATTCTATAGCATTTGCTTTCCCTATATTTTCTAATTTTTTCTCTTCTCAGTCTTATGACCCTAGAATTATCAAGCTAGGACCAGGTGAATACCAAATTGTTAATGGAGATAAAGATAAACTTGCATTGAAGAGAAAGGACATTAATTTCATAGATGTTACAAAACAAATCTCTATTGAAGAAGCCTATGAAAGAGGATTGGTTTCCAAACCTTCTACTTCACTTTTTGATAAGGTATTGTTATTAGGCTCAAAGCAAATCACCACTTTAGAGAAACCAGTACCAGTATATAACTACCCAACTACTACAGTTTACTCAGAGGCTGTCAAGGAATTGTACAAAAATATCGATACAGAATTTATGGTTGCAACTTTAGGCAAGTTTACATCATTTTACACAAGATACTACAAGAGTCAAAGCGGATTTGAAAGTTCAAAGTGGTTATATGAAACAATTCAAAAGCTCACTGCAGATGTAGCTGATAAGGTAACTATTACCAAGTTCCATCATGAAGAATGGGACCAATTCTCAATTATTGTTTCAATTCCTGGTAAGGTGACTGATAAAGTTATTTTAGGTGCCCATCAAGATTCAGCAAATTTATTATTCCCAAACATTATGAAGGCGCCAGGTGCTGATGATGATGGATCTGGTACTGTTACCATTTTAGAATCATTAAGAATTTTACTTGATGAGTATAAAAATGACAGATTTAATCCATACAATACATTAGAATTCCATTTCTACTCTGCAGAAGAAGGTGGTTTGTTAGGTTCTATTGATGTATTCACTGAATATCTGAAAAATAACGAGGTTATTTTGGGTATGCTTCAACAAGATATGACTGGATCCACTTCACGCACCAAAGATGCTGGTATAGAACCACACTTTGGATTAATTGGTGATCATACCAGTATTAATTTGAATAATTTTTTAAAGATGATTATTGATGAATATAATAGTATTACTTATCATGAAACTGAATGTGGCTATGCTTGTTCTGATCATAGTTCTGCTTTGGAGTGTGGATACCCTTCTAGTTTTATTATTGAAAGTGAGTTCAAATATTCTAGTAGATACATTCATTCTATTTTGGATACTATCGATAGAATTGATTGGGACCATGTTCAAGAACATGTTAAGCTTTCTATTGCTTATATTTATGAATTAGGTTTGGCCAAGGAATTACATCACACTAAATAATAGTAGCTTTTATATTGTTATTATATTTGATTATCTAAAAATACAAAGGTTAAATGATTAAAAGTGTTTAGAAAAGTAGCATAACTAATCCTCTTCAGAAAAATCTTCTTCAACTTTATCTTTTTTAGCAAAACGGACAATATCAAAGTTAGTTTGTTTCAAGGAAGTTAATGTGTATTTATTATCTGTTTCTTCATCATTAACAACGCGTTGTCTAACATCACATTCAACAAATAATTGAACACCAGGCTTTAAAAACTTCTCAAATGATTCTATATGGCGCTCATTGAATACTGAAATATTGTACCAGTCAGTAATTGTCTTTTGTTCTTCGCTAGGAGCATATTTATTAACAGCCAAAGAGTAATTAATGAATTTTACGCCATCTCTAGTTTCACGGAAATTAACATTTCCAACTGTTCCTAACAATTGCATTTTAGCAAAAGATGATCTTAAAGAACTGTTTGAGAATAAACGAATTGAATTTCTGTACATATTTTAATATATCTGTTAACTTTACTATAACCTTAAATAGTATATATTATCGGTTTTCACTATAACTCAATTATATCCTCACAATATTTACTTTTGTGTAATAAAGGCTTTGATAATTTATAAAACTATTCACAATAAAATTGTGTTAAATTGAATCATATCCAACTAATAATAATTTTATAATTACAAACAATCTGTTATTACACAATTAGTTTTCATGTGTATGCAAATGTTATTAAAACTTAATTATAAATAGCCATCTCTTTACCATCTCAAAATTAGTATTAGAGGCTGTTGATAAAATTTAAATAATCATTCCGTATACAATTAGAATACATAATTCAGTGTCTAAACTATAGAGAAAAGACCAATTATTATAATGAAATAACTAATTATATATTGATGACATTGGTTTTATTATATATGGCTTATTTATTCATACCCTAAACCTTCTGATTACTACTTAATCCTGGCCACTGTGGTTTTCATTTGTACAAGACAGTTCTTACTAGCATACTAAGCCATACCTTCCTCTAATCTAATATCAGCTCTTGGAATATTAAACAGTATATTCTAAATATACAAGTGTGATTTTTTCTAAGCTATGATACTTTCAATATCTTAAAGTAATTCAGAGAATCCTATACATATCTATTTATAGGGTAGTTAGATGAATTAGGCAAGTAATTATATATAAATGAAGAAACTCATTTCTTCATTTTCTATTTATAACTGATATATTGAGAGATCAAGTGCATATGATTTTATTTTTTGGTACCATCAAATACGACTCCGTGGCCAAGCTGGCTAAGGCGTAAGACTGTTAATCTTAAGATCGTGAGTTCGATCCTCACCGGGGTCGTTTTATTTGCCTTTATGGCCAAGTTGGTAAGGCACCTCACTAGTAATGAGGAGATCGTCAGTTCAAATCTGGCTGAAGGCAACTTTTTTTAAGATTTATAGGATGTCTTTTTTTTTTTAAAAAACTACATAAATATATATATTATAAATCATATATAACATCAAACATTAAACTTTGTAGCCATTTCAACAGCAGCAGCACCCCAGTCTTCACCATGATTGTGCATCTTACCTTCAATTAAACCAGCTCTAGCCTCAGCTTGTTCTTCAGTTAAACACGTTAAGACACCAAAAATAACTGGCTTATTAAGTTCGAAATTTAATTTCATCAATTGTTGAGTGGTGGAGTCACAAATGTATTCAAAATGCATGGTAGAACCCTTGATCAAAACACCAATTGGAATAACTGCATCTAATGGCTTACCCAATGCTTCTTGTTTTTGGACAAACTTTTGAGTACCAAAAGGTAATTCAAAAGATCCTGGAACAGTTTCAACGATGATATTTTCAGGTTTAACATTGAGCTCTTGTAAACGCTTCTTAGCACCTTCAACCAATGCATCAATAATCTTCTTATTCCATCTAGCATGGAGAATACCAATTCTCAAATTAGAGCCTGGTTAAGTTAATATTATGTCCTTTTAAAGTTAGAAAATAAAATCTACTTACCATCGTATTCGTTATCTAATTCACCTAAACCTTTAACTGCCATCTTTTCTCTCGTATTTTCACTGCTTTCTTTAAAGTAGAGAATGAATCTCTATTATCTCGGCGTATGAAGCCCTAATAAGAGCAATTTGCCAATATACACTACCATTTTGTTTATAAAGCAAAAATCCTTCTGGTTCCAAAAATATTTTTCCAATATCTTTGTCGATAAATGTATGTAAATTTTACACTTTTATTGTGAAGTATAATGATGATACAACTTTTTATGCATAGTTCAACTGATTAAGATGATTGATACCATTACCATCAAATAGTCTTTCACCCCTATCTGAAATACTTCGTCAATAATTAGATTTTTGTCTAACAAGATACTAACAAATTAATAGGTTTTAAATATGAAATACTTTTTTATACTTGAAACTCTGAAAGAGTATTTATATTATTATCTAGGCAACTAGTAGACTTACACCAAAAAATTTTGGTAGAAAATATAACGTGTATATAGAATAAACTGAGTGTAACTTTAAATATTTATGCACATTTACTCTTTAATCTCTTGCGTGTTACTATTGGAAGTTAGTATTTCTATGCTCTTCTACAATTTCATCTAATGGTGTATTTAATGAATGTAATGGATACATTATATTCATTAAAATATGCTCTAATTGATTAACATTGATATTGTGGTCCTTTTTTTTTCTAAGATATTATTTGATCTTAAGTAGGCTTTGACTGTTATATTAACTATTATAAAATTATTAAACTGTTAACTTTTATAATTACAATTTACACTTTTAAAGCAAAATTAATTGATTAAAAACTTTCAATATTTTAAAGATTATAAAAAAATCTCAATATTTTGTAATATATATAATTTAAATAAAATTTTATATATCTTAATACCAAAAATAAGAATTCTTTACATTCTTTTTTCTTTTGTAACCAAAATTTCTAACTGTAACTATACTATCAATATAAAATATGTATACATAGGTAATTATTTACAATCTATTACGTATCATGTTTATAAATTGAACATTTTCCTATAACTAAAAGAATAAAAGTGATTATTACTTGGTGGTTATACAATAATTTAATCTATGATTATATAACTCCATAATTATTCTAGATATAATATTTTATTGTGTTTTGTTGCTTTAAAGCATTTGTTTTTCTTTGCGTGACACCCAATTCTGGAAGTTTTTTGTAGTGCGGTTTTTTATCCTAGCTCCTCATTTTGGCGGAGTTGTCATAGGTAGTATAGTTGAATTAAAAATTGTTGAGTTAAAAATAAAGCAATAATTCAAGATAAAAGAAGATTAATGACCTATAGTTTAAAAGGTTTATGGTGAAAATGTCCAAATCAAAAGTTACTAATTGACTAAATTATAAATTGCTAAAACATATTTTGAATTCAAAGCACTTACTATTAATAAATTTCAATCTAGCCAAGTTTAAATTATCGAAACTAAATACAATTACTTTTTCTCTATATTATTTTCAGTCTTTTACACTATATATTCAACAGGTTTATGTTATTTTTCCATATTTTGAAATTTCTTATCACTATCCGAGCACGGGAATTAAGTGATACAATGCTCTATTGTAGAGTGATCATGCAAACACTATACCCAAAGAAAATCTTTACTTTGGAAATCAAATAGTTGTATTATATAGTTAGTCTAATTTCAATAAATTTCGCTATATCTATCTATGCCCAGGTATTTAAGAATAATTTCATCAATATTTACTATTTATTAGTTAATCCTCAGTAGTGACACTTGTCTGCGAAAAGAAATAAAAGCTGATAAGGGCTGCATACGTGAAATCGAATAAATATATTTGCTCACCATTTTCTTTTAGATAATAAAATAAATACAACTTGATATAACCCGGTAATTTTAAAATAACATCACAATATGTCTGTGAATCCAACCTTGAAGCATAATAGAATTAAGTATGTCAGTACATCTACACTCACACAAGATACCGACAGTATACTATCTGATGACCAGTCTCTGTATGTTTTATTTAATCCAATAAATGAAGAGTCTGATATATTATCTTTCACAAATACTACACAAAGTTTTATTGAAGAAGATGAACTTAGTGATGGTTTTGATAGTGTGATGATGGGCGGAGACCTTCCGGAAGCTCCTGAAGGATATTATGAATATGAAAACAATTCGTATGACTCTTTGTCCATAAAAATATACAAATGGAATATGGGAGCAGATATCAATGATTTGGTGGACGATAATACTGCTAGCTGGGATTTGGATGAGAAGTTAACATCTGATCCCTTACTTCATAAGGAATTTTATGGAGATGATTTATTTAAGAATTTTAATAAAGATGATTTTAACAAATTTAAAAAGTTTCATTTTAAAGATTTGGTGAAAGCAAAAGATAGAAATCTTTCAAACCATATGTTAATTAAGTATCTTATTGATAATAGAGGTCTCCAGAAACAAAAGCCAATGGGATATTATGAAATGAGTTCCACAGTGAGAGACTACATTAGTAATTTTAATAATAATGTTGAAGCTACTGATACTAATAGCTCTCTTATACTATGTTGAAGTGGAAATTAAATAGTATGAGTGCTTTTGCAATAAAATATCCTATTGCATGTTAGTTTCTCGCCAGCAAATATCTTTTTATATTACTTTAGAATTTTCTTAATAATAACTCCTACACTTATAAAATAATAAAAAAAATCGTTTTGTATAACAATATATAAGTTCTACTTGATAGCTTTTTAGGTATTTAATGATAAATGTCCTCCACAGAATGGTTATCTTAGCGAACTAGTCGACAATGTATATCACGTGACTTTGTTGGCGATTAAACCCTCGAAAACTATTGATATATTTTTCGTCGAACTTCGAAATCTTAGTGCCAGTTATATATTATAGTTCAAAAAACATTCTGAAAACAATGGATGGATGTAAGTATAATTGTATCATGTTATGATTAATTATTTATCCTAACCTCTATTTAGTCCGTCTTCTTGACTTAGTCAAGTTCTTTGTTCCTGTCTTACCTGAAGTTGAAGTTGCAGATGAAGCTATTAGCTTTGATGAAAGAATTGTCTATACCATCGCTAGTGGTATTATTTACTTATTTGGTCAGCTTCCATTATATGGTTTAGTTTCCAATGCTGCTTATAAGATTAATGATCCTTTCTTCAATTTGAGATCTATTTTCTCTTTAGAAAAAGCTACTCTTTTAGAATTAGGTTTATTGCCTATTGTGACGTCTGCTTTCTTGTGGCAATTAGCTGCTGGTTTAAAGCTCATTAAGGTTAACTTTAACTTAAGAAGTGATAGAGAGTTATTTCAATCAGGCCAAAAGTTGACTAGCTTTTTCTTATCTTTCGTTTATGGGTTCGGACTTATCTATAGTGGATACTATGACAATGTCATTCAAGGTTATGATGCTGTTACTGCAACATCAATACCTTATGGCTCTTACTTCATGATTTTAATCCAAATTGTTTTTTGGCCATGTCTTTTAACCTTGTTGGTTGAAATTTTTGACAAAGGATATGCTTTTGGAAGTGGTTTATTAAGTTTCTTAACCTTACAAGTTGCAACCAATTTGATCGTTGACCTTGTAAGTTTTGATGTTATTCAATTAGCAAATTCAAACAAACTGCAAATCCGTGGTATCGTTACCAATTTGATTAGAAATTATAAGAATTTTCCTTCTATTCTTGTCAACTCTTTTAGTAAATTTTCACAGTTTTATATTTCTGTTGGTGCCATCCTTATTTTAATTTACTTACAAAACTTCAGAATTGAAATTCCAATTAGATCTAGTAAAATGAGAGGTATGAGTCAATCTTTCCCAATTAGATTATTATACAATGGTGGTTTACCTGTTTTATTCAGTTACACTTTATTAGCTAATGTTCAATTTTTAGGTTACTTTATTGCTAGAATCTTCAACTTAACTTTATTAGGTTATTGGGAACTTGACCAACTTACTAACAACCTAATCTTAAAATCTGGTTTGTTATATTATGTTAATACATTCTCTCCATCCCTCTTAGGTTCATTATTTTCTCCAATTAAGACAGTTACCTATGCTGCAATTGTCATTATTTTATCTACTTGGTTTGCAAACAAATGGAGCAATATTTCAGGTTCTTCACCAAAGGATATCTCTAAACAGTTTAAGGAACAAGGTGTCGTGATTGCCGGTAAAAGAGATGTTTCCGTCACAAAGGAATTGTCCAGAATTATCCCAGTAGCTGCTGTTAGTGGTGCTTTTAGTTTAGCTGTTATTTCCGTAGTTAGCGATATTGTTGGTGGTTACGGTAAAGGCGTTGCTGTTGTCATAGGTATCTCTTCTGCTTTTGGTGTTTTAGAAGAATTCATGATGGAATATCAACAAACCGGTGGAAACTCTCAATTTTCTTCAGCATTCAGCGGTTAATCATAAGGCCTATAAAATTGAAATTGAAGCATATATTTATATTATCTATCGACAATTTTATATATATTAAAATAAAAAATTAATACATTAAATTTTCATAAAAGAATAATGCTGAAAGTTGGAGTAATTTTTAAAAAAATAATGACTCCGACGCGGTTCGAACGCGTGCATCTTTACGATAACAGAACTTGAGTCTGCCGCCTTAACCACTCGGCCACAGAGCCTTTTATAAGTATCTATTAGATAGATGTCTATCTATACGTGATTTTAATAATATTAGATAGTAATGGTTAGTTAGGAAATAACTAGAAGATTCTCTATTTATAAACAGATATGTGTCGTCTGACAGTGTATGATATATTAGAATACTTGTCAATATCAGCTAGCTATTCTATAAATAATTACGTAGAAAACTCACTAAAGTACCTTAGAAATCAAGAGTATTACAGCTTATAAAGCTATTAGAATAGCATGACTTAAAAGACTATCCATTAAATAATTAGAATACTCAAATTATTATTCTAAAGTATTTTTTCTTGAAGATGTTTTGGGACTACAAACAAAAAATAAGTTACAGTTACTTGTTAGCATCATATTATTCTATTAATACTTAGTTGGTTTTATTCTATATATATATTCTACTTTACTAAATGGCTTGCTTATACAGAAGTCGCGTATATTTAAGAACTATTACATATTAGTATCATCTTTTTTTATTTAATAGTCGCAATTTTTAATCATTATTCTAAGTATATACTTTTTTTTTCCATTATATTTGTTTTAGGAAACTCATAGATAGTATCATTAGTTAGGATAGAATAAACAATAAAATTATGGAATTATAGAGAAATGTCTATACAAAGAAAATTTTTAGTTATTATATAAACATGTAATATCAAGAGAAAACTTAGTAAATTATATAACATATTCATATATTTCCATCAGATAAAAAGTACATTTAGTTAAAAAAAAATCTGTGATATGAAAAATTAAATTTTCTAGTCTTACATACTAAAATCTTCGATAAGGGCTCTGTGGCCGAGTGGTTAAGGCGGCAGACTCAAGTTCTGTTATCGTAAAGATGCACGCGTTCGAACCGCGTCGGAGTCATTATTTTTTTAAAAATTACTCCAACTTTCAGCATTATTCTTTAATCAAAATGAATAAATACATTAGTGAGTACAAACATATTCTGACATAACATATAAAAGTAATATTACCTAGTAAGGTAATTGTATATTAGTTCTGGTATATAGGTCTAGTGGGACATAATTCAGTATTAAATTTTTATATTACAATTATTTTCAAGATTTCTTCTCAGTAAATATATAATATTGGGCTTTTTATAAGTAGTATAGATCTACTTTCTAAAAATTAAGGTGATTCATCAGACTACTATATCTTCGCTAATCATCTTTAAATAATCATTAAGTAATTTTTCTAATAAAATCTATCTCTATTTACTCTGTATTGTAACAGTCGTAGTATTTATTGTTTAGTTTATATTATTCTCATGATATATATTTAATTGTCATAATCGCCTGCTGTATTACATTATCTTATATATTATCATAGAATTATGGTACCATATAATAATTGTGTTATAAAATGGATGTTTATATACATATATTTATCTTAAATATAGAATAAGAACTCTACTGATATTTATCCGTAAAAGAAGTAAATGAATGCACATACCTAAATATCTATAAAATTTTTACAATGTACAGTTAACTATGGTAAACATTTCTATAACGATTGGCCTGGTTAGCTCAATCGGTAGAGCGTTTGACTCTTATTAAAGAGAAGCGATCAAAAGGCTGCGGGTTCGACCCCCGCATCGGGCTAATTTATCTTTTTTACTCTTCTTTTTTCAAGATTAAGTAATTTTAGATTCAGAAGTATATACTTTTGAGAAATATGAAATTTTATAAGATCTGGCTATTAGAAAACAATAGTGATTTTATAGGGAAGTAATTTAGTTGCTTTTTTTTTTATGGATACCCGTCTTAAATCAGAATTTTGAATCAAATTCAATATATATAGTAAATAATTGATGTGATATAAATATAATAAGGTATTACGAACATAAACTAACGAAATATATTATAATATAAGTAATTAAATTTAAGAATGTACATATATATTTACTTGTATAAGTACCCAAATCTCATAAGGTAGAATATCAGGGAAGGTATTATTTTATTTTTAGGTAAATATATATATATTATAAGTAATTAATTTAAGCCTATAGTAATTTTATGTTTTAAATAGTTATGCTTTTCATATAATTTATTGCAACAAAATTTTTTCTTTAGTTAGACATATCAATATTATATATATAATTATTCAATTATGTAAGTTACATGTGGCTCTGTGGCCGAGTGGTTAAGGCGGCAGACTCAAGTTCTGTTATCGTAAAGATGCACGCGTTCGAACCGCGTCGGAGTCATTTTTTTTAAAAATGACTCCAACTTTTAGTGTTCTTATTTATTTATATTAGGATAAATTCATATTTTTATGTGATATCCAAATTTTGATATAACAGAAATAATTAAAAATTTTTTTATATTGTAAAATTTCATAAGATAATAATAGAATAAAACTTCAATAAATTTATACTAGTGAAACTTATTTTAAGTTTAATACAGTTGCAATACAATAAAGGTAATCTCTTGATGTAATATAAGCAATATTAAAAGTTGGAATAATTTTTTAAAAAAGATAATGACTCCGACGCGGTTCGAACGCGTGCATCTTTACGATAACAGAACTTGAGTCTGCCGCCTTAACCACTCGGCCACAGAGCCTTTTATAGGTATCTATTAGATAGATGTTCCTAATACTTACTGTATTAATATATTCAAAGTTATTACTATGTATATTTCAGATTTGTTGCAAACCTTTAATAAATAGATAAGAGCTAAGTATTTCCTTGTCATTATATATTTTATATTTATATAAAATTGTTCTCTATATAATAATAACCCCATGTGTTTATCTATTTGGAATGTATAGCCTATCCCAGTCAAAAATTTATAAGTTTTCTAAAAATTTTTTGGAGAATGTATTGGCCATATACGAATTATGCTAAAATTAATTTAATCATTCAAATAAATTGTCTATGGTTATTTAATATAGTAATTATATATTCTAAAATTATTACCGATAATTTATAGTAAAAAATATAGGAAATAAAAAATAATCTAAAAATTTCACTATTTATTAAAGATTAAATAAGGAATTTGTTCAAAATTAATAAGTTTAATAATACAAACATATTCATTGAGGTACTGATAAACTTATAAATAAATTTATGTAATAAAAACTGTCATTCATTCTACAGATGAGCAGTTGCAATCAATTCTCATTAATATGCAGTAGACTAATCATACCATCATAATAAATATACTTCTTTATTAAGCAATGGATGAAACTTTGGCACCACCCTATAAGATTGTATTATTAGGTGATACTTCTGTAGGAAAAACATCAATTGTTCATAGGTTTATTAATGGTTCATTTGATGATCATACATCAAATACAATAGGAGCAGCGTTCTCTACAAAGTTATACAAATCTAAAAATGATACTGATAAAGTTATTAAAATTGAAATATGGGATACAGCTGGTCAGGAGAGGTATAGATCATTAACTCCAATGTATTACCGAAATGCTAAAGTTGCATTGGTTTGTTTTGATATGTCTAATTTTGAAGATACATTTGAAAGGGCTAAGTATTGGATAGACCAAGTTTTATTGCATACTGACCACGAGGGAGCTGATAAAATATCAGTTAAATTAATTGGAAATAAACTTGATATTATTGAAAATAATGAAAATAATGATTCTGAATCTATAAAAAGTGAAATCGCTGAATATTGTGCACTAAAGAATTTAAGACCAAATTTTACTAGTGCCAAGACTGGTAAAGGCATTGAGGAAGTTTTTGATGAAATAGTTGAAGAGGTAGATCCTTCATTTATTAAACAATATCATGATCAAATTAAGAAAGATGAAATGAATGGGGGACAATTCACTGGAATTAATATTTTTAAGTCTAGATCTCAGAATAGACAATGCTGTTAATTATACATAATGCAATGTAAATTCAGATAAATAAAATATATAGCATATAACATTAAGAGTTTTTGTTACTAATTTATTAAAACTAAATATCCAAACCCTTTTGTTTCCAATAATCTCTTCTGATTTCCTTATCTAGATTATTATTCTTCTTCTTCTGAATATCATTTGGGTTCAATTCACCTAAATCTAATTGCTCTTCATCACTCTCAGAATTATTTATACCCATAAGCTGAGAGATCTTTAAGTTTGATGATTTTTTGTCTTCATTTAATGTTGGTTCAGGTACTATATATGTACTTCCCTCACTATCATCAGTCATATCTGAAAAATAATATTTATCATTTCCATTAGCACCATCACTTTCATCACTACCATCATCATCATTATGATTAATTAATGCATCATTAATAACTTTATCTCTTTCATCTTCAAAGCTTCTTGCTTTTCCCTTAAATTTGATAATATCCCCAAGTATCAGCTGACCAAGTCTTTGTTTGTATGAAGCAGCATTCAATGTATAGCATTTATCAACTAGTAATTGAAAAGCTCCTCCAAAAGCTTTTTTCAAATCTCTCAAATTATATGATGATCTTGTTATATTATTTGTAGGATCCGATGGATCTTGAATTATTATGGCAAAAGGATTTCTTGAAGTGTTTAAAATTGGGTGCTTTTTCTTTTGGAGATAACGTGGTAAATCAGTTTCAGGATCAATTGCTATTATAAGATTATCATATGAAAAATTTCTTCCATATAATTCAAAAAACTCAATTAACAATGACCCTAAATTATCAAGAATTGACATATTATTACTCGCTAATCTTGGATGCAACTTCAAGAAATGATAGCATAAGATGATTGTTGAATAACCCCCAAGGCCCCCAACATGTACATTATTAAGCTTTCTTGATCTTAAAAATTGCTTGACTACTAATACCATTTCTCTCAATCCTGGCATACTATCAAGCCATTTTCTGATTCTCTTAGCTGCTTCAATCCCATTACTCCTTTCAAACGATATATCAATATGAATATTTGATTCTGGATCAATAAATTTAATAATTGGCACCTTGGCTTTTGCTATTACTTCTATGTTTTTTGCTAACTTTTTATTTCTTAAGAAAGATGATAATTGGTATAATCTAGATCTATGTTCATAATCACCAGTCGAAGAAATAATTACCAAATCAATATCAGATCCTGGTAAGTATAAATCTGTAGCAGATGACCCAAAGACATGAACTTCAGTTTCTGGCCAGAAGTATGTAATATTCTCTTTCAACTGGTTTATAACTCTGTTTCTGTTTAGTATTTCATCTTTAGAAGGTGAAATATAATTAACAAAATCTTTCATTTCCATAGTTAACCAATCTGCTATTTCTTTCTGTTTTGAATGATCATGGTCTTTTACCCAAGCAAAAGAAGTGCTATCATTTGAATTTGTATGAACATCGCCTGATTCATCATTACTGATAATTCCATCATCTGAATAATCATGATCATCGTTTTTTTCATCATCAGAAGAACTGAACCCGAATTCAATAAAGTCTTGGTTTTTAGCTAACTCATTTGCAATAAATTCCTCAGGTTTTCTTTCAGAGACTGGATCTTTGTCGTCAGTTTCAGGTGACTCACTGTCTGAGACTATCAAAATGCCACCATCTTGCTCACTATCACTATTAACAAGTAAGATTTCAGGTTCCTTTCTGCTTGATTCAAAATCAAAAATTATACTAGCATCAGAATCATTTTCACTAGATGGTAAAGCATCGAATTTATTTTCAGCTCGTACTATTGTGGCACTATTATTAGACTTGCTGAGTTTTTTTCTTTGTTTCTTGGACTTTAATTTTACTGGAGGAGAATCATTCTTTCTCTTAGTTCCCATATTGAATATCTACAATTAAAAACTATTCACGTTTCTATTTGTATTACATAAAGATATCAACTGAATTATATCTAAAAAATTTTCGATCACGTGCCAAAAACAGCTGCAAGTAACACTAAGTTTATTGATAGAATTCCTAATTGAAGAGTAATGTTGGGTGGGTATAAGGAGTTAAACATAAAAGATATTAACATGAAGCATTTTGTTAATACATATCTTCTTTTTATGATAGATTGAAACAGCATGTAATCTGTCAAAATAAGTAAAACAGCATAGATTATGCAAATACTTATCCGTATATGTTGTAAACTTATTGCACTCGAAGGACAAATATTGAGATGTGGAATATGCGAAGAGTCAGGAGATTTAATTGGTTTAGTTTCAAGCAAGTTAATAACTTCATTATCAACATCTGATTCACTATCAGCATCTGATCCATTATTATTAAAGTTTTTGTCGTATTCAAAATCTGCTGATGACAGAGTTACAGATTCAAGGTCATGGCTCTTTTTTATCAAAAAATTATTTCTCAATTCATATAAATACAGCAATATTTCTGATATAGAAATCCGAACTTCAGCATCCTTTTGTTGATCATAGTTTCCCTTGATCATCAAATAAATCAAATTTCCAAACAGATTTAGAAATTCCCCTGAATTATTATTATCCCTTGTACTTATTTGAGAATTAAACCAATCATGAAATTTTTTAGAGTCTAGATTAAAGTACCAATCAATAATCCTATCTCTTATAACTTTTGGATCATATTCATTTTCAATTTTCTCTGAGAATGGCAATTTTCCAATACATAGCCAACAAAGAATCAATCCGAGAGAGTATATATCGCTTTCAAATGTGAATTCATATATATACTTATCTCCTTTGTTTTCCAAATTAGGGTCACGACTAAAAATTAACCAGAGTTCAGGAGCAGTGAATTCTAAAGTACCTGTATTTCCTCTTCTCTCATGATCTTCATTTGTTTCGTTAATCGATAAACCCTCATTGATATTATGTTTCTTTAAAAATTTACCTTCTCCAAAATCAGATACGAGCACATTAGGAAGTGTCAGTTTAAAATCTTCCAACTCTAACAATGTCTCAAATTTTAAAGGAACCAGGTTTTTTTTATATTTCATATCTAATAAGCAGTTTGAAGGTTTTAAATCTCTATGAAGAATGCTATGAGAGTGTAAATAATGAACTCCTTTTGCCACATCCATGAAAAACTTCCATATTTCAAAATCTGATAACCATTGCTTTTTATTCTCATTTTCATTAAAATCAGTGCCACTTCGTTGTGACCTTCTTCTCTCTCTCTCTTTCTGTATTTTCTCTTTCATAGAAAGCTTTTTTTCTGGTTGAAAATTTTTATTTATTAAATCTTCTAAATGCCCACCATCACAATATTGTTGCAAGATAAAGACATAAGGAATTTTTAATTTTGCATTATTTACACTTCCTCCCTTATCTGGTAAAATATAAGAAGACAGATCATCCAAATCACCTAATTCAATCCATACATGATTGTACCTTATTAGATTATTTTCGTTCGAACCTTTTGCAGATAATTCATATAGAATGAGTACCTCATTTAAGACCTGCTCTAAAAACTCAAATTTATCACCAATACTTATTCTTTTCAAAGCATAAATACCTAGTTTTATGTCATTTAACACATGCATTACCTTATAAACTTGTGAATGTGCACCTGACCCTAAAATATATGGTGGTATTTTCACAAAAAATTTGTCAAAGTAACCTTGATTATAGATTTCTTTAGGCAATTTACCAAATTTACCATCAGATTGATAAGGTAATTTGCTTAATAATTTGAAATAATCTTGATGCATAAATTTGGGAGGAATTTTTTTAGATAATGTAGAATTTGATTCTCTTGTAGATGTATCAAATAAGAAGCTTTGAGAATTACTATGTCTTCTTTCAGGTTTTTCATATTTATTCCATACAAACCCACAATTAGGACATTGATTATGATCATCTATATGATAATATCTCTCACTCTTTTCATGTCCATTCTCATTACTTCTTCTAAATCCATTTACTTCTGTCAGGTTGGTGGATAACAATTGAATAGTATTTTCTTGATTATTATGTAATACCAATAAACCGTAGTTTGGGTCATGATATACTATTTTATTATTATGATTATATGGAACAATTGACATATAAATGAATTTTTATATATATTAATATTACATAAATTAGTTTTATATAATAATTCGTGCGATAGAAATCAAACATTAAAATCTGGGGTGATTAATCTTACGCACTCATGCAGTACTTTTAAGTATTTCTCATACGAAGCATAAACTTCATCATACTAGTTTCTAAATTATATCTTTCCTCATTAGTCATTGATGCTATGTGTTCATCTGATATTTCATTTAATTGAAATGTGAGCATATCAATTGGAGAAGATGTCTTATTATTAACTTCCATAGTATTAAAGTGATTGGTAGTGCAGAGCTCCCTGGGTAAGCTCTCATCAATCTTCTTAGGTAAAGCTTCTTCACTTGAAATTTGGATAACAGCTCGACTTTCAACATCTCTTGTTTCTATATTAAGTTTAGAATCTGAATTGTTATTTATATTATTAATAGCACCAATGCTAGTTGGGGGGAGATCAGGGATTGTAGTTTTAATTACAGAATCAACTATAGCCTCTCTTGATTTGGTATTAGAATCACATAATGGTTCTCTAGATGTATCATTTCCAGAACTACATACTAATTCATGGGTATTATAATCTTTTGATTTATCTAATTCATATTCAAAACCCAGAGAACCATCATTCTGTCTTTTAAAAAGGTCTACCTGTATGGATGGAGTATACACAACTGATGATTTGTTAGAGCCTTGATCTTTGTCTGAATTTGTTATTGTTTCATTGCTGAAAGTTGTATCCAGCATAAATATTTCCTTTATTGGTGATGAAATAGAATTTTCATCGTGAGAGTTTAAATTGATATTGTAATCAGCAATAACTTTTTGCTTTTTCTTTGGTATTTCAAGGTCTAATTCTGGAGAAGGTCTCTTAGAAGATGTTGGAGATTCTTCACAAGAAATACGACTTTCTTCATTTTTAAAACCATTCTGCATTATCTCACTGTAATTATACTTTGAAATAGAGTTTGATTCTTTTGAGTTATAAAGTTGATTATCAATAGAAGTTTCTTCATTAATAACTTTATTAAGTGCAAGAGCTATATTCAGTTTTGTTGGCGTTTCTGGAATAGGATCGGAATTATTGGAAATTTCATTCTTGTTTTCAGTAGATGGCATTTGCTGCATATCCAACGAAGTCTTATTCAGTCTCTTTTTTCTAGCTGTTTTTTTAGGTGGAGATGGGGTAGAGAGTTTTTGAGTGACAAGAGCAGTGAAAGAGTGGATGTCGAAACTGGCCAAAGAATTCTTCCTTTCATTCTGTTCATCCTTCACAGAAAGATCATTAATATTATCAGAATTTTCATGATTATCCTTTGACTTTCTCGTTCTTTTCCTCCCTCTTCCCTTGGGCGTAGTTACTTTAGTTTTATTTTTAGTGCTTGTTTCGACTGCTTTATTGTGCATTTTAATTGATTCTTCCAGACTTGGAACTTGCTTATTCTGTTCTTCAATATCAATACTATTTATCAGTGTTTGTGGTATATCCGAAAAATTTTCTTTTTCATCATGTATGATATTTGAGTTATCTTGTTTAGGAATCTCTACAGACTCAAGATTTAACTCATTAGTAATAAAATCTCCATTATTATTTGTCAAATCATTCTCTTGAAAATCTGTAGTATTTTCTAATTGTTGCTTAAGTAATTCTTCATCATAATAAAGTTTAGTATTATATTTCAACCATTCACTCTTTAAGAGAGGCAACAGGTCCCATTTATTCTTTATGAAGTTTAATATTTCAATTTCAGTTTCTCTATAAGTCAAATGTAATAAAGCATCAAGTTGGGAATAATTTTCAGATTCAGTAACCCTTGTAAGGTAATCTTTCCATGATTGGTTAAAATCAAACTTATGAAATCCTTCTAATATTTTTGCTTGTGAAACAATTTCTTCTCTGATAGAGAACAAATAAGAATCAAAACCATGAGAAATAAGATATTTAGTTATTTCAAAGAATTCTTCATCATTCTCAAATTTTTTCAAAATCATACGCTTTGCATATTCATGTAGATCATTATTGGGTGCACCTTTAATTAATAATAGGTAATAAAAAAAAGTTGGCAAAGTCCATGATTTCACATCTATCATATCCATTGAACTAATTCTTGTTTCAATATTAGAAATTGTAACAATTCCTTGAAGGAGCTTCTTGACTAATGCCTCATAATCATCACTAACGATACGGCAAATATTTCTACTAATTAAATATTCTGACTTAGACAATTCTGTAAATCTCATGTTAAAATTTGATATTATCATCTTCATAATACTTGGGTTCTTAATAATATCTTCTAGTTTAATCATTTCAGAAAGAAGAACATTGTATTTTTTATCATCGATAGAGGAAAAGATTATATTAATCAACTGAATCATCTTTTGAGATTCCAACACCGAGAAACAGTTCTGAATAATGATAATGTATATGTTTGTATTGAATTTAGAATTCTCATCATTTGAATTATCAGATACCATGATCGAAGGATCAAAAGTATTATGGAGATTATCAAGAATTTTCAATACAGACTCAAAAGTAACCTCTGTATTATTAAAAAAGGTTTCCAAAACATAAGGTAAATTATCAATTATATCAAAAGTAGTGGAGGAGGCTTTTATTTCTTTCTTAGTAAATATTTTGATATTATCCAAAAATAGACTGAAAAAAATCAATTTTTGTTCTACATTAACTTTCAGTTGAAAAACTAGAATAATATTTTGCAATATCTTATCAAATTTGAGGAATACCCATCTAGAAGGAAGTGAGTTAATTTCTGCAAGAGAAACTGGGTCATTTGCAAGACATCTCAAATCATTATAATTTCTTTCATTAATAGGCAGAAAAGTTTTTAAGAGTCTAGTTAAAAATTTCAAACCCAACTCATTCATGTATAAAGTAGAAGAATCCTTTTTAAAATAAAAGCTAATTAAAACAGGTTGAATTATTTTATCCCAATAGATATGAATATATTTTGTAGATGATTTAAAGGATAATGGATTCAATAATGTATAAACAATTGATAAGAAAATATCATTCAAAACTTCTATTATTTCATTCTGATTTTCAATTGCAGTAACATTTAGCAATATGTGCATCAACAACTTTATTTTTGGTTTCAAAATGGTATTGATTGAAGGCAGTTTCACTTTTTTATTCAGAGAAATTGATATTGGTTCAACAACTTTTCGAATATTACCAAGATCTTCGTTACATATGTTATACACAATTGCTTTCCAACTAGTTAATGCAATTAATTTTGCATTATTATCTTGAATGTTAAAGCATAATTTGTGTACTTTAAGCCATTGAGGAAGAAACCTCCATGTTTCAAATCCATTATCTTTATCAGCTGATAATAATGTAATTGCAACCCAAATATCCATTGCAAGTCTATAATGGCTATTTTCAACTAATATTTCTAAAGTGTGAATTAAATAATCAATCGTAGACATTTCTTTTGAATCACCGATTTCTTCTAAATCAACATCCGTAATAAATGATTTTATCTTTGTAGGTATTGGATTTTCCAATAGCAGCCTTATTGTATCTAAAATATTCTTAGAGTCTAAGTAATTCCTAGATGCTTCTAAAAGTGCCTGAACTCCAACATTTGTAGCTTTCATGTACATCGGTGAAGTGTTAGTTGCAACATTAAAAAGTAAAATATGAAACCATTGACTTATATTTTTAGACATCATTACTGGAAAGTTAATTATTAAATTCCTCAAAGCTGTGAACTTTTCTGTTATTACAGATGCACTTGGAAACCATTTCATAAGAATTACACTTTGTAGAATTTTTTCTGGGAGTCCATTATTCTCAAAAACAATTTTCTTTCTTTTATTTCCCAACCTACAATCTTTAATTAAAACCAAATATGAGGATACTAATGCTTTTGAAATGTTTTGTTTAGTTATCATTATACAGCAATGTTCATAAAACCATTTAATATTCTCCAAAGAGACATAATTATTTAAATCTGGATCAACCAAGATAGAATTTATTATCTTCATAGCTTGTGAAATAATCCTTATACGGAAAGGATCTGCTTTAGTAGATTGTGAGATATTTTCTGAATTTTCCTTAATATCAGTAAACAATTCATTTTCAAGTTTAATAATATCTTGTTGTATAATATGCGCTAATTTCGAAATATTAGTGGGTTCAATAGGTGCTGACTTAGCTACTGGAGAGTATTTTGCTGGGCTTTTAAAACTATTAGGCGTAATTGTAAATAGTTTCAAAAGCGTGTCTTTGGAGTTGGAACGAAAGATATTGTTCAATGTAGCGTATACCTCAAATCTTTTATCAAAGTCTTCTAAATATAAAACTTTAATGCAACCTTCAGAAAGCTCAACTAAATCTTGGGAGCCAGGTACTAATTGTAACACACTTCCAGCTATCCAATAATTTGGATCAGCAGGGCTGAGCTTTTTAGAACTATAACCATTATTTAAAGTTCGTTGGCTACTTTTTGAGTATAATTCCTTATTAATGTTATGTGGCTTCAATATAGATTTTCTAGGTGTTTGGCTATTTCCAGGTGAAGAAGGGACATCCAATACTAGATCGTCAGAAAATGCAACAGTTTTTTTTTTCTTTATTGGAGATGAAGAAAATGAACTATCTCCATCAGAATTCTCATAATGTGAAGATACACTGAAGTTATCAAGTGGGAATTTTTTAACAGGAGAAGAACTTATATCAGATCCTTCATGTTCACGATCATCGTCTAATTCAACCTCATCCATTGAAATTATCTTGTTCACTCCTAATGTTTGTTGAAAATGTGAACTATGAAATTCTTGTTTAAATGATTCAACATTTCTTGTAAATTCTGAATTTTGATTAATATTATCAAGTATGTCCACTTGCAGAGAAGATGACCTTGTTCTTGGTCTAGTCATATTTGAATAAAATTTTATGCAATTTACAAATACTAAAATCTTATTAACACCAAAAGCTTAACAATGACTTAAATTAACGAAATATTGTTATTTAACAACCTCCCCCCGAGATCAAGCTATGTATTGTTAATAAGAAGTAAATCTATATAACTAACTCCTTTTGGAACTCTTCGATAATGTCAATCTTTTTTATAAATACGAGACGCGTTTTTGTACAACTACCTAAAATGGGATAGTAATTACGTGAACAATTATGTATTACATCATAAAAACTTTACTATTCTATTTTAGTTTTCTTTAAAGAAGGCTCATCTATATCATTAGAATCACCAAGAATCCTTTTACCTTGTTCATCAATATGAAGCTCAGAAGAGTCAGTAGAATCAGTGAATTTATTATTTTCTGCTTTAGATACCTCCTTAGTATTATACGTTAACATCAGTTTGTTTAACAATGATCCAAACTGTAGCCACTCTTCCAGTCTTTTAGCCTTAAGATACTTCCACATCACAACATTGTGTTTCTCTAAAATTGATTCTCTATCTTTTGTATTTTCACATGTTAATTTATCATTTAGTTGAGCTAGGGATTCTTCATATTCACCTAAATTTACAGATGCAGGCAGAGATAACTTGGAAAGGCCTGTTTCAACTTTCATCTTTCTAGATAATTGGGGGGTAGCATATAGATTAAAATATCTTTTTACCTTGTAAGGAATCACTGTAGTAGATTTCTCTTGTACTGATTTTAATTCTGAAACAGTCAATTCCTTATCCTGAAAGAGTGGTTTTCCCTTAATATCTTTACCATAAATCAACCAGCCCCACCAGAAAATTTCAGTAATAGATATGTGTTGTAAAAGGAAGGAAAATTGATTATCAACATCTCTCATTTTTTTAGGAAGTTCTCTCTTTATCTTAAAAAATGAATTCACAAGATTGTCTGGAGGTGAGTCGTCAGTTATGTGCTTTGTATTAGATGGAACATTTATAGATTTAAGAAAATCTCTCTTGTTTATCGAGTTTAATTCATAAAATAAGTTACATATAATGTAAATTTTGAGCAAATAGGTTCTTCTAAAACTTGAGCTATTAAGTTGACTATGAAAAGCATCAAGGTCTTCTTTCCTATTCTCATCATAAGAACTATCTCTTCTAGATTCATGAAATGGCGACAACCAGTATTTTTCTGGGAAGTATGTTCTATCGTTAAATTTTTTTATTAAATAAGACTTTTCAGCTTCAGATGGTTGTGGTTTAATTAAAAATGGATCTTGTTTCCTTTGTTTCTTAGCTATACTTATTTCTTCTTCAACTAAAAATTGATAAACATTACGCATAATTTCGACCATTTTTTGGGTAGCCCTATGATTAATACTCTTTAAGTAAAAATATGGATCATTAAAAACCTTTTGAAGTTGAATAAGGTCTTTTAATAATTCAGCATCATGTTTATATTTACTTGTAGGAGCAACCTCATTAACCACTCTATTTGATGTTTGAAAATATTTATTTAAACCGGTATTATCTTCTAATGCAAGAAGATTACTTATAAATATTCTTACCCTGTATTGGAACTTATCATTAAAACTATCCTTCTTATAAGAATCACTTTTACTTTGTATTGTTTTGAATTTAAATTCATCAGTTAACTTATTACATATCTCAAGAATTGCTATCCTATCACCAATGACATTTTTATCAAATATGACATTTTGGATAAGTTGCTTTCTTGATTCTAGATAATACCAAAATTTGTCGAGGTATTCACCACCCAAATTTAATAAAAAATCAAATATTTGAGATAAGCTACTGAAAAACGTACTCTTGGCAATACAGGATGTATTTCTCAAAAGATAAATTTCATAATCCAATAAAATACTGAGACTATTATAAAACTTAAGCTCATTAGCATAAATACTATAGCCATTGAATTCTGATTCAACTTTTAAATCTGAATCTTTACAAGCTAAATATTCGGTAGCTGTCTTACTTATTATTAATTGTAGTGCAGATGAAATCACGAACTCTTTGGTTTTCTTGTCTAAACTTTCATTAAATAAGTCCATTTGGTCTTGTAAGCTTTTTTTCTTATCATCATCTATATTACCATTCAGAGTAATATCACTACCATTTATCTTATAATCAAAATTAAAGTTTTTCATACAATCTTCTATTATATTCTCTTTATTTTCAAAAACATTAAAATCTAATAATTCATTTAAGTAATTTTTATTATTCAAATTTGTTTGAATTATACTATCAAGAAGATTAACACAATCATTGATGGGTTGTGATAATTTATTTGGATTTTCTGCCATCTTAGTTTGACTTAAATATTATCATATTTTACAATTACCTAAATAAATTTCAAGGTTTTTATTCTCAACATATACAGGATAGATATTACAGCACAGTCTAAATCAGTAATACACCATAGATACCATCATATACTTAATTTCTATTATTATCTATTAAAGTAATGATTTACCATTATCAATTTTATATACTATTTAAAAAATTAAACTTTTGTAATTTACAAGAAGCTTTTAAAATTTTTCTATATTGCAACCTAAAACAACTAACCTTACCAGTCAAACTTTTTAGAGCGACTCTTCTTTTTATCACTTTGTTTCTTCTTATTAAATAATCTCTTTTCTTTACGGTCATCTTTTATATCATCCCATCTCTTTTTGTCTTCTTCACTAATCTCACTAGCAAAGTATGTATTATCTTTAATTTCTTGAAGTAACTTCTTAAAACATTCTTCAGTGTTAACATCTCTACTTCTAGAAGAGTCACTTTGAATCAATATTCCTCCACTTTTAGTTTCATATCTAATTTTTTTAGACATTAGCTGTGCTCTAATAGCTAGTGGTATCCAATAACAAAATTGTGGATTTAACCATTGATCTGCTGCCAAAGAAATAGTTGCTTTTGATGAAGTTTTATTAACTTTTTGTCCCCCTGCACCAGATGCCCTACTGTATGATATTTCAAATAAATTTTGTGGAATCTTACTACTAGTCAGGCTCTTTAACCAAGATTTAGCCTTCTCAATTTCTTCAGCAGAAAATTCTTCATTTGTGGTACTATAAAGCCGTAAACTTGTAACCCAAATGAAAGGCCTACTATTAATAACCCCCTTTGAAGACTGTATATATATTCCTATTACTTTTAACATGGATTAGCTCTTTAATTTAATACTAGAATAATTATGAATATATCTCGCGACTTTAATATAAAATTTAGTAGCTTAGTTTAAGAAGAGCACTGGTTGAAGATACATTTCAAAATATATAACCATAAGCATACTATATACCATAAGCAAAATGTGATGTTTTAAATATAAATGTAAATAAAAAAGCATAATTGAAACGAAAATAATGTTTATTGAAAAAGTTAAGAAGATTCCAAAACCTTTGCGGCGGCAGAAACGTCAACAGAAGTATTATCAGGTTCAATAAAGGTTTGCTTAATTTCACCATCTTCAACTAATAAAGCATATCTTTTAGATCTGTCGTTACCAAAGAACTTGGCTGCATCAAAAGCTAAGTCTAATTCTTTAGTGAATTCACCAGCTGGATCAGCCAAAAAGTGGATTTGATCATCTGCCACAGTGCTTTCCAATAAACTTTCACCCCATGCCTTAGTCACAAATGCGTCATTAACTGCGACAATAAAGAATTTCTTGTATCCCTTTTCGTTAAAACCACGTAAATTCTTAATATAACCAGGAATATGGGAAGCAGAACATGCTGGGGAAAAAGCACCTGGAACACCAATAATAATTGACTTACCTTTGGCTGCTTCTTCGCTCAAATTAAAGGCATTACCTGGGGACCCCTCAAATAATGGGGTGGATGGGACTTTATCACCAATAGCAACATATCTTGGAACACTGGTTCTGAAAAAACGAACAAAACGAGGATTGAGAAAGTTTTTAGATAAATTAGAAATCATAGTAGGCCAAATGTTTTATTGTACAATTAGTGGAAAAAACAGAAGCCAATAATTATCTTTTAAACTCATAGCTTGATATCTCAAATTATATACAGGATATTAACTTTGACAATTTATGGATACCATATATTAATATTCGAAATAAAAGAACAAGAAAAATTTAGCAAAATGAGTGGAAAGTCAAGTAAGAAAAAGTCTTCCAATATCAAGCAAGGAAAAATAACTCAAAAGGAAGCATTAGAACTTTATCGAAACACATTGAATTTCAATGTAATTAGCAGATATGATCCAGCTATAAAACAAGTGATATGTCATACTTCACATTGTGTTATCTATAAGTTCAACAATGGCTCTCAAGAATGGATAAAGAGTGACTACCAGGGTACTCTTGCAATTTATTTAAGAGACTTTCATGTACCTAGCGGTGAATCACAACTTAGTTACCAAGATTTGCAAAATTTATTCTGTTATGGCCTCATATTATTGAACAGAAACAACCCAGAATGTTTTTCCATTGGATTATTACCGAAGAAGGTAGTTAATCATTTCTTTCCTTTTGGACTTAATAATAGACCGGTGTTTGAAATGGATGTGGAATTAAATGATAATCTCATAATTGTAAAGAATCTTTTTGGAGAAATATATGGATTATGGGTTTTCAATGAAGATGACAGAATAAAGCTTTTTAAAATATTGAGTAGTTGCTTAAGTACAGAGTCAACAACACCAACACCAACACCAACACCAACCTTGCAAGCCTCTCAATAATTTTATCTTAATAGGCCCACTGTGCAAGATGGATAAATAACTATCACTACAATCGATTACTTTTTAATGAAATAAATCATAATCCAAAACTTCCCCGTTATGTATAATAGCTAATTTCTAGAAATGTACTTTGAATTTATTACCTAATCTAGAAATTTAATTTGTTGTCTACCAGGTTTGTTGATAGAACTTGAAACGATTTTTTTACCATATAAATCAATTATAATAGGATAAATATATAGCGATATTTTACCCTAATATACTACTTAAAATTATGTTTGGATTGGAATATGTGTATCGGATGTCTCGATTAAGTATTTCTAGACATTTCCTAAACATCACAATTGCATAATGTTATATAAAAGGATGTAGGAATATCAAAAAGGATTTTACTTTAAATTTTTTTTAGCTGATATTAAACCACCATTAGCTGTATATTCTACAAGTTTAACATACTATATATATCCGAATTAAATAATTTGAATTAAAATATATTCACTGCTGTAAAAAGCCAAAAAAAAAGTATTACACGTGACCTGGGTTTATTCTAATTGTCAAATTTTCATATTGATACACTAGAGAGGTTAGACACTTTAGCAAGGAATTAACTTAATTAATCGATATAACTGAAAAGAGTGCTTCATACCACCTTTTATAAAGGATTAAAATATATTGGATTGCTAAAATTAGGAAAAGATTGCACGTAGCATATTTTTCTGTACGAGTTTAATCGTGTTAGTTTAGATAACATTAAATAGTAACCAATAAAGTGAAAACTAATACAAAAGAGATGATTAAAACAGAAGCAAATGGTGATAATACAAACACTAAACAAGGATCAGCTATAGAAAAAGATTCAACAAGTCAACCTACCGGAACACCAAGTACCCCACAAGCAGCTGGACGAAAACAAGTACGACCAAATATACGTAATTTTCAATTTGCATCTACATCTCAAGAAATTTTAAAAAAATATAGTAAATATCCAGCATCATTGAATTTTCATATATTTGAGTCACATTACCGTTTTAACAATTCTCAAGATTCTGCTATAATTTCAAAAAAATCTCCAATGATAAAAGATTTCTTAAAACATATACTAAAAGAAGAAATACCTGTTGAAATGAGTGAATTATTAAAGGATTTTGCGATTAGATCGTATGATGGCTGTCTTATTTTACAAGTATATGACCATAGAGACATGATTTCAAAAGATAGTAATGTGAAGTTAGATACAACGAAAGAAAAGATAGCATCGAATAATTTGGATCAAGTAAAAAAAAATCCAGATCTGGCCAACTCAAATCCTATTAAACAAGAAACTCCAACATCAAATTCAAATTCAAATCCAAAACCTAAAACATATCGTACACTTTTAAGACCGTCGCAGTTATCAACATATTATGACTTTTTGTATCATACGGATTCTGCATTGAGTAAATTTACTGACCCTCTATCTTTACAAATGGAATCAGAAATTCTAACCTTAACTAATAGAAAGTTAGATTTATCAGTATCGCTCAATCCCTATCTATGTGATGATTATTTAAAACCAGAGCAAGAATACCCTAAACTTGAATGGGATAATAAGATTCAGGATTATAAATTGATTCACCTGCATCGTGAAGCTGTAGATACTCAACCACGTAAGTTACATCAAGAAGAATTAATCCTTCATAAATCATCTGAATATGAAGAAATTATGTTTTTATTATCTAATAAGTACAAAAGGATCGAAGAGTCTCAAGATAAAAGACTTGTGGCTGTTGATTCTCCATTATCAAGTGCTGGAAAGTCTGCCAATAAAGATGTTATGGTTGGAACAGATGGAAAAAATAAGAAACCAGAAAAGAGTGGCCCCTCTTCTGGAATTGTTAATGGCAATGGTAGTAGCGCTACTACAGCCACTGGTCAATTTATGAGATTAAGGTTTATTGAGGAAATTAGAAAGAGAAAAGAAGCACAGAAAGCTAGACAAGAAGTTACTGTCGCCGCTCAGGCACAGAATAATAATATTTCAGGATTAAATCCGCAAAATCCACAAGCTCGTATTGCATCAGTTGTTAATAATGGGAATATGGCAAATAAAAATATGAACTTGCAAAGGACAGCATTACAGCATTCCCAACAACCAATACAACAACCAATACAACAATCAAACCCTACACAAGTACAAACACAAGTACAAACACAAGCTCAAACACAAGCTCAAACACAAGCTCAAACACAAGTCCAAGCCCAAGCCCAAGCCCAAGCACAAGCACAAGCCCAAGCACAAGCCCAACAACAAAGGTTACAACAACAATTGAGACAGCAACAGCTACAGCAAAAACAGCAGCAATTTCTGCAACAACAAGGGTTAGTTTCGGATAGAACTCATACACCAAGAAACACTTCCATGCAAACCCAGTTCCAGAACCAACAGGTGCTGCAATTCCAACCGCAAGCTCAACTGTTACAAAAAGCACAACCACCACCAAAAAGGCAAAAAAGAGATGGGTTTACCCAACTGTCCCAGCTTTCTAGCTCTCAACCCAATACTAATGCAAATACTCCTATAATGAATAATTTAACTCCAAATCAAAACATTCTTCAACAAACAGCACAATCCCAACAACCACAACCACAACCACAATCATCAAGAGGACAATCTCTTCAACAACAACAACAACAGCAAATATTCCAGAATTCATTAACACCAGAGGAGCAACAAACTTTTAGACAATTACAGTCAAGAATGAATGCTTTTGCAATGATGGGTAATTCTGGAGTAGCACCAAATAGAACACAATTAACACAACAACAACAACAACAGGCAATAATGCAAGCAAAATTGATCCAACAACAATTGATCCAAAAATTTCCAGTTTATTTCCAACGTTTACGCCAATTCCAGTTAATTCAGCAACAAAGACAGCAAATGCAAAATAGTAATTCTGCTACTGGTTCTAACAATAATATGAATATGAATATAAAAAATAATGTGAACTCTAATGCCGTGACTAATTCAAATACCAATTTGAATTTGAATATGAACATGAATCAAAATCTGAACATGAATATAAACATGAATCAGAATCAGAATATAAACATGAATCAGAACGTCAATCAGAATCAGAATCACAATCAAAATATGAATATGAATATGAATATGAATATGAATATGAATATGAACCAGAACCAAAATATAAACCAAAATATAAACCAAAATATAAACCAAAATATAAACCAAAATATAAACCAAAATATAAATCAAAATTTAAATTTAAATATGAATATGAATAATGGGACAAATATAGTGAATAACCAGATATATGGTCTGCAGAATCTTCTGAATAACATGCAGAATGGAATGACCCCACAGCAGCAACAACAATTAACTAACCAACAGAGACTCCAACAAATGGCAAATAATTTGAATGTCCAACAAGATAAAAAGAGAAGAGTCTATAAAAAAAAGCCATGATGCTACGAATATATATAAATAACATTAGATAAATATATATTCATCACAATAAAATAATCATTAAGAATTTGAAAAAAAAAACATAATAAAAACAGCTAAATATAAGCTATCCTAAAACCAAAATAAATAGAAACAAGTATACCAATAAAATCTTATGATATGAATTATTGTTGAGGTGCAATAGTGCTTCCGTAGACACCCAAAGCTAAAATTGTTGCAAATGCATATGCAGAACCTTTAAGAATTTCTTTCAAGATTGGTTTAGCTACTTCAGACGTATTGCTCTTTAGCCTCTTAGAAGCAGACTTTGCATGATCTGTACTATCAGATATCTCATCAATTACACGTTTCTTCTTAATTGAATCATCAGCACCATTTTCATTGGTATATGAGAGGGGATGGGAGTGTGTATTACAATGAGGCAAGTAGGAATAGCCCACACTAACTTTTGATTTATCTTTAGGTTTTAAAGAAACACTGTTAGAAAGTGCTAGCTTTTCAGATTTGCAATCATCAAGTTCCCTATTTTCTGAAACTATCAGTAGGGGATCGGAGTGTGCTTGTATGCTATAATAATGAATACGAGTACCAACTTTATATTCCTTATTCTTCATATCTTCATCTATGGTTTTACCATCTATATCATTATCACCATTGAAAACATTAGCAATATAGGTACTGCTAATTATATCGCCATCACTTTCAGAAATATCACTATCACTATCACTATCACTATCACTATCATTTATATTGCTATCACTTTCAGAAACATTACTATCACTTTCAGAAACATTACTATCACTTTCAGAAACATTACTATCACTATCACTATTAAAATCAATATTATCATCCTCATCAGTATTTTTATTATCATCAATATTATCATTATCATCAATATTATCATTATCATCAATATTATCATTATCATCAATATTATCATAATCATCATCAGTGTAAAGAAAATCACTGCAAGTACATTCTAAATCTGTACTACATTCGCAAACATTCTCTCCTTTGACTTCAAATTCACATTCCCTTTCATATTCACGTTCACTTCCATTTTCACATTCACATTCATTTTCATATTGACATATACTAACACTAAACTCATCACTAGTTCTTTCGCTTACATTGTCATTTATATGATTATGTAGATTAGGGTCAGCTTTTTCAACAATTACAATATCATCATAATCTTTATTTTTGCAATCAGAAATTTCTGTAGTAATATCCCTTTTGTAATTACTACCCTTGTAAATACCCATCTTATTATTTCTGTTTACTGATAGGTCAATATCGGAAGAATTAATAACAATACTTATATCATTATCATCAAGTTCATCATTACTAGAATATTCATCATTTTGTAAAGTATTTGATGATTGATTTTCAAGATTAGAAGAGTTACTAGCTTTTGACAGTTCTGAATCCAATGGAAATAGAATCGTGTTTTCAGTTTCTGGCAATGTACTATCAACATCGTTACAGTTGATTATACATAAAGATTTACTAGATGAAATATCTGACTCTGAATGACTAGTTACTATGTCTTCCTCTTCAAATCCTACATCCGTATTTTCTCTTATTTTATCTTCAGCATCATGGTCGGCCAGTGCTTTTTGATCCAATATATCGGATGAACGTTTGATACCAAAATACTTCAAATTTAAGGTATTAGAATCCACATTAATCTCGAACTTTAAAGCAATTTGTGCGTTAGAAAACTCATTTATTGGAATGCCAGTTGCACCCATATCGCTGAACTTTCTCTTGATATTTGCAATCGAAGTGGAGGGTTTGGATACAATGAAACCAAGTGAATATCCATCAGATAACTTAACCCATCTCCCAGGAAAAATAAACTCATCATTGACAATAGTGCCAAATGTAGAATAACAATCTTTTATAAAAAAAGTATTGTCACTACACTTAATTGAAGCATGAGTCTTAGATAAGTGGGAGTTGTTAAAAACTAGATTATTCATAGCAGGAATTCTAGAATTATCTTTCTTAGAAGCTCTATGAATTAATATCTCTTCTCCATTTACAAGATTGATGCTTCTATCAAACCCTATCTCTCCTTGTGACATATCTTCTTGAGTTGATTTATTCATTCCGTAGTGTGTTTACAGGTATATTATAAAATGTATACTCAAATATAATAATATTATAGTACCTTGAATAGTATAAAATATAAATACTTTGATAATTATTTGGTATAATAAGAAAATAAAAAAATGTTACAACCAAGTTAGAGTTGCCTCTGAATCAACCCTTAATCTTATTTGTGTCATGTTCTTATCGTACTACATACTGCATGTTGTGATTATCAGGAAAAATACATTTTTGGTACTGAATATTAGACATACTCATCATAAAGTTTTGTAAAATTAGTACCTCCTTCAGGACAAGGAGGAACTTGTAACCAATTAAGATTATCATACTCTGCAGTACCGTCTATAACATGAAAAGTATAAGCAAATCTGGATTTATCTGATACGTTATTCTCAGACTTGTGTAATACAGAGTTGTGGATTAAAACTAAAGAGCCAGCTTTACATTCCACTAATTTATAATCCTCTGTTTTATCTTCTAATATTTTTAAGGTTTTATCACACTCTACATCAATGAAATTGCAACCACCTCTACCTTCGTTTATTTTTGCAAATCTTTTAGTAATCGGAAATTTCTTATGTGACCCAGGATTATAAGACAAACATCCATTTTCTTTAGAGCAATCTTCCAAAGCAAACCAGAATCCAATCGCTGAATGAGGCTTGGTAAATAAAAAAGTACCATCAGTATGAGGTGGAACAGCATTTTCTCTTTCCTTTGATTTATTGTCAATAGGATGCTTAAATATACACATACTTTGCAATACTCTAGGATCCTGAAAGTGGAGAGAACGTGCTATAGATTTGATTCTGTTATCCAAGGTTATTTTACGAAACAAATCATCTTTCATATGAAGGCCATGTCCAATTTTATTAATTGCTTGTTCTTTGGGAAACTTAAGGTTTCCATCTTCATCAAATGCATCAACATCAAAAAAGAAAGATATCTTATCGGAAGAATTGAAAAAATATTCGTCCCCAATATGGTTATTATCTCCTGTTCTAAACTGGGTTCGAGGGTGAGTACTCGAATCGAAGTTTCTCAAGATTTCATGAGATCTTTCAAGCAAAGATTTCGTCTCTTCTGGTGTTAAAAAGTTAGGTATACATAATACTCCTTGATCTAAGAAGTATTCTACTTCTTCATTAGTTATACCAATTTTTTCTACCATAAAAACTAGATATTGTTAATTATTATACCTATCCGAGAAAATCGTTAATTTTTTTCTTCTTATCAGATCGGTTTTGTACTACTTCTAATTAAGTTATCTATTTACCAAATTGTTTTAATTCTATGTATCTTAAAGGTGGGTATACTATTCCAGAGAATGCCATAGCTAACCAGAAACCAATATCACCACCATAATCTCCCAATTTTTTAGCCAATACACCTTGATAGTAAATTTGATTCATCCCTAAAATAGCACCCACTACCCCAACTGCAAATGAAATAGTTGCAGCTAATCCTAAAGTTATAGATTTTGGTTTGTTCCAATTATTCCAATTATATAACCAATTCAAATACTCATAATCTACTTTCCCATTTCCATCAATCTCTTCTGAGATTTTTTCAGAATTACCATCGAATTCCTTGTAATGCATCTTTTTCATAGTGGTAGTGGATCTAAAAATGATGTTCTCTTCAAGCAAAATCATAATATACATCGATATCCAATATCCCAACATAGGTAAGAAATTCCCAATAATAGTGGATAAGCTATTTCTTCCAACAAGAGAAAGTATAGTATAGATAATAGTGACTAGAAATGCCCAACACCATCTAGGAACAACTGCCAATTTAGTATCAATAAGTTGAAACTCAAAAGCAACTGAATAAGTATTCATAATGTTATTACAAACAAGAGAAATGTATAACAAAACAACCACAAACTTTCCAAACTTGCCAAAAGGTTTAAATGCTTCACCTATCAAACCACCTATACCATTTACATTATATGCGTCATTCCATGGTTTATAAGACAAAGCAATATTACCACAAAGAGTTCCCACAACTGCTACAAAAGCTGAAGGTACACTAATACCTAGAAAGGTGATTAAAAAAACTTGATAAGAAGAAGTATTTTCTGGAAATAAAATATAATAGTCAGCCGCACCAGACCCCCAGGTGGCTGTAACAGAATACCCAATAGTAAAGAATGATAACCAATTACCCCTAGATGTAGAACTACTATATCCCGCTTCAGCAACCATTTGATTACTTTCATGAATATAACTAGCTTTTTTACATACAACAACAAAAAATAGTATTACAGCAATAGTAATTGGAATTGCTGTAAGCGTTTGAAATTTCAATAAAATCTTAATTCCAAAAACAGCAACAGCTAAGCTAATAATCGCAATAATGATAATACCAATAGTAAGTGGAACCTTGGAATCAGAAATGGACATTAATACCTGTCCACCTAATAAACAATTTACAACAGACCATCCAATACCACCAATTATACAGATTAGTGCAATGAGCTTAATCATCCATTGACCAAAGAGAAACCTTGCGCTAACCATCTGTCTGCATCCCGATTTTGCACCCATTGTTGATGTATAAGCAGGAACTAAACAACCTATAACCATGGAAATAATACCGCTTACAAGCGAATCTTTTAAATTTAAGCCATAAACTAAGGTAGGATAAAAGAAAGACGACATTGTAGTTAATCCCCCACATGCAGCTACCCACAAACCTAAAACATACATGAATTGTCGAGCTTTTGAATGCGATTTACCTTCATACATTGTGACTCTTTCTTGAGATGTGACTCTCTCTATACCTCTCATTTCAACACCTAAATCATCAACCTTGTATAGCCATGAAATAAATTTAGGTGTTTCGTTACCTTTTATTGAATTAGTAATCTCATTAATAGGAGATATGTCAATTTTCAGTTGCTTTTCAGACATATTTTTGTCCTGAAATTATAGATCAATTATTATGTTATAAATTTTTTTTATGCTTTATAACCCATTGTTTAAATATATGAATAAAAAAATCAAATATCACTCAGATAAAGGATTTATAAACGCATGAAAAAAAAGCGACCACCATGCAACAATATTTTATAATTGTAAATCACTTCAAAAACTAACATTGCTTTTCATAATCTTCAAAGAAAATACTTAAAAAAATGGAATCTTTAACTGATAAATTACTTTTAAAGTATAGTGAGAAATATAAAAAATCCATTTCCCACCCATTAACTATTGAATTGTGTAAAGGGATATTACCGAACTATAAGTTATTCATTTATCTTGTACAGGATTTAAAATATTTCCAGATAGGATTAAATATTTTTGGTAAAACTCTTTCTTTATGTAATGATGCAAAAAGTTCCATAGTTTTAGGGAAACAAATTGGGTTTATTTCTAATGATGAAAATGACTATTTTTCCAAATGTTTAGACCAGCTCAAAAGAGAGAATTTTGAAGAATTGAAAAGAAAATCATCCAAGATGCTTGAAGAAAATCCAATTGAACTTCCTGCTGTCAAGAAATATATAAATTTCATGGAAGAGTTAAATACAAATTCAAAGTCTTATCTCGAGGTAGTTACTTTCATGTATGTAATGGAACAAGTGTATCTTGGATGGGCAAATTACAACTTAGAAAAAGGAAATATCAAAGAAAATTTAGAATATAAGTATAATGAATGGATTGTATTACATAGTGGAGAAGCATTCACTGAATGGACATTATTCCTCAAAAGTGAAGTTGATAGAGTTGCCAAATCAAATGAAGACAAATTGTTAAGTGAACAAATTTTCGTTAAAACATTAGATTTAGAGATTGATTTTTTTGAAGAATGTTATGATTACCAAGAATAAAAAAATACATAAGCATTTAAAATTACTAAACGATTTTGTGATCTACTCCCTGATACAATAAGCCTGAAAATTTCATCCTAGATACATAATCAACTACACCCATAGCACAGATCATAAAATAAATTGATGTTATAAAACAATAAATATGATAATTTAACTATGTACATGTAGATTAACTTATTAGTTTCAAAACTAACATGAATTTACTTATAAAGGAAACTTAACCAGGATTGGTTTCTAGAGTCTCTATCAGCTTGAGAAATGAAGGCATCAATATGCTTTCTAATCTTTTCAGCACCTTCTTCTGCAGTGGCTTCTCTACCAATAACATCAACAAAATTACCTTCGGAGTCCATCAAGTAGAAAAATATGGAATGATCAACCAAATAATCCTGACCTGGCTTAACATCTGGTGGAGTAGAAAAGTAAACTCTAAATGCTTTACAACATTTCTTGACATTTTCATAGGTACCAGTTAAACCTTGAATAGAGGGATGGAAATCAGTCAAATATTCCTTAATTATTTCTGGAGAGTCTCTAGCAGGATCACAAGTAATAAAAAGAGGTTGTAATTCAATATTATCTTTTTGTTTCAACTCGTTTAGCATTTCTCCCAACTTATCTAATTCATCAGGACAAACATCAGGACAGTGAGTGAAACCGAAATATATAATAGAGAACTTTTTTTCATCATTTTTCAAGTTTTCTTGTGTAAAACTTTGGCCATTAGCATCGATTAAATCAAAATTACCACCAATCAATGGTTTACCATATCCTCTCTTGGATTCAACTTCCTTTTGAATTCTTAATCTTTCTTTTTCTTGAGAGAACCAATATGTAACACCACCACCAAGAGAAAGTAACAATACCACAGCTTTCCATGCAGCAAATTCAATACTATTTGGTGTATATTTCTTATCAGTATCCTTACTACCTCCAATGGCGACTCTACTTAAAGGTCTTTTCTTAGGTGATAATTCAGGTTTAACATCTAGCTTACTCTCGTTGAAGTTTCTTGCAGTAAAGGAAACTGATCTAAAACCTAATCTAGAACTATTTCTTACACCAACTCTTAAATTAGTGTTCAAAGCTTGCAATGATCTAGAGTACATTTTGATTATAAGTTTGTCATAATAAATTTTAATATTTGAAGATTAGTTTTTTAATATTGTACACTATATACAGGTTTTCAAAAATCTACAAAAGAAGAAAGACAAATGGTTCATATAGGATGATTTTAATATTTGCAAAAGATAACCATGTCTGAAAATAACTTAAATAGTCTTTTGCAATGGGCAAAGGAAAAAGGTTCCATAATTTCTCCTAAATTAGAATTTAAGAATATCTCAGCTGACAACATTGGCGCATTTTGGATCCAAGATGGTGATGCTATTGGAGATGAAAGCTTAATCAAAATACCTAGAGAAATAATTTTAACATTAGAAGATGCCATTGGTGTGTTTAATAATCTTAACCAAGGAGATTTTAATATAGTTTCTGAAAAATGCTCAAACACTAATGGGATACTTAAGCTATTCTTGGCTCACCAAAGAACCTCCAGTAACCTTGCAACATCATCTTATAAGCCTTACATTTCATTATTACCTAACCTTAACCAAGTAAACACACCATATGCATGGAGTTCAGAACTTAAGTCTTATATTAGTGGTACTAACTTAGGGAATTCTATAAAATTAAACATTGGTCAATTAGTTGAAGAATGGTGGCAATTAATTAATGCCTTACCTGAGGAAATACCTAAACCAGAAGAACACTTTATTAATATGAAATTTTACTATGAATTCAAATTTTATACAGACGAAGACTTATACAATTATTTCATAGTTGATTCAAAAATCGATAACTGGACCAGTTTCCCGAATTATCTATGGGCATCAATTATTTTAAAATCAAGATCATTCCCTGCATACTTGCTCAAAAATGAAAAAGAAGGTAGAAAAAGAAAGCAGGATGAAGCAATGCTCTTGCCAGTTGTAGATCTTTTGAATCATAACCCAAAGGCAAAAGTTGACTGGTTAATTTTAAATTCTGATGAGAAGACTTATTTTGAGATTAAACTGGAATCAGGTAAGAAAGGAGATCAAGTATTTAACAATTATGGTGTAAAAGGCAATGAAGAATTATTACTTGCATATGGTTTTTGTTTAGAAGATAATAATGCTGATTCAGCAGCTTTAAAAATTAAAATTCCTATAGAAATGCTTCCAGAGATCGAAGCTCAAGGGGTAAAATTGCCTCATATTAGTGATTATACCACTTCAGTTGCAATCAAAGATACAGAAAAAGTTAAAAAAGGCGACTATTCTGAGTATGAAGATGGGTTGCTCTTTTTTATTGCTAAAGATCATGTACCAGATAATTTAATCAAATTGTTTCAAATATTAATTAAGTCAAATTGGGAAGAAGGAATAACCTTAAGAATGAAATTATCTGGGTTGAATAGATTAAGAAAAGCCATTGATGCAAAATTGGAACTTCTTCCAGATTTGAAATTTGCTAATACTAGTGATGTAAATATAAGAAATATTAACATTTACATCAAATCTCAAAGGGAAATATTCAATTCTGCCATTAAAGTGATTAAACGTATAGAAAAAGATTTATTAAAGGACCCATCAAATAAGGCCCAATTATTATCCCTTAAACTGGTCTATAAAAAGGATATTAAACTTCAACAAGCTTTATTAATTTCATTGGGAATTTCATCTTATGAAATGGTTCTTGACTCTAATTTTCAAGACCAATACTGGTTATTATTTTTAATTAGATGCTACAACAGACAGGAATATATAAAATCAGATAAAAAAGATGATGATGAAAAAAGTGAAAATAATTACCTTCCAAAATGGATTGAAAAAGCTTTCAAAAAAATTCTGAATGAAAATCAAAGTCTCTCTAACGTACTTGAACATCAATATAAAGAATTATATGAAAGCTTGATTCCTCCATTATCTAAAACTGTTCCAGAAATTTTTGGTAAAGGAAAATGGACTATTAGAGAATTCGTATTAAGTGCTATGTTGTTAGACAATATCAGTTTTACGAGGGGTAAAGAAGATGAATGTTTGCTCGTTAAAGAAGATTACTGATAAATAATACCTCTAATATTAACAGACATATAGATTATTGTAAATATATTTTGATATAACTATGAATATTTATTATTTCTGTTTAGTATTATTTATATTTGTACTATTTACTATTATAACCAAATATTAAACTTATAATTTGTATTATGAAATAAATATAAACTTAATCTTCTTTAATACCACCAGTACCACTAGCTTCAACGTTTTCAACAGAGTGCTTGTCAGTCTTAATTTCTTGAGCACCAGTTAAAGCTTGCATAAGACCAGGAGCAGCCTTGAAAGGTCTCTTTAAGTCACCCGAGGCTGGGGTACCGAAAAGGTGAATCTTAACAATGTTGGCTTCTAACGCAGATTTAATAGCAGATGGAGCTTGCATAACTAATGGGTTAGTGTATTTCATGTAAATGTGCATGAAACCCATCATAGCCATAGAAGTGAAAATGGATTTAATTTGTTGGTTGACTTGTTCCAAATCATACTCCTTGACAGTAGTAACGACAGCTCTTGGTTCAGAACCAGACATTGGGTTAGATGGCTCAACATACTTCAAGGTAGTCAAATCGTTCTTGGATTCGATTCTGTTTCTAACGTATAAGTAGATACAAAAAGCGATAAATTGACATGATAAATATGCGGTTCTAACGTAAAATATGATGTCCGGGTTTTCTAAATCTAAACGACGAGAGACTTGCATCATGACAAGCATGAATACAAGGTTAGTAATAGCAGGATTCATTATTGTTCTAGCTAATGGTTTAATAATATAGCTGAATACGACGATAAATTCTCATAAATTTCAATCCGCCACTTGTACGAAAGCGATTCTTGAACAACTACACGAACTTACCCGGCGTACTGATAAAGTAATCAACTTTTCGCAATTTAACTATGAATAATTATAATATCACTAATAACTAAAATAACGGGTCTTCGTCATCGAAGGAAACATCACCAAATTCCCAACAGCCCAAGTGAGAAGATTTTGCAGTAGCTTGAACCTTTTTAATTTCATCAATATAAGCATTAAGTGACGAATTTATTACCTTAGTGTCAACAATAGCCCAACCTTCACTGACCAATTGCTTGTTAATGGTATAAGAAGCATCCTTAATTGATTTTTCAGCATCATAGATAATAACCAGGTACTCAACTCCTTGAATAGATGATGGTAAGGCACCAATTACAAGTTTTTTGTCGAAAGTAAGGTCTTCTAAGACATATAAAGCATCTGTAAGATAGTCAGTTGGCTTAGTTGGTGGTAATCTGATATTTTGCAATACCGCAGTATGAGCAAATGGTGGATATTTAGAAAGATTAAATCTTTCTGGCAAAGTACGCAATGAGGACAATGGAACACTATCAATGTTACCAAAATCGATATGCTTGACCTCAAAGGTATTTGATGCCTTATCGAAACCAACAACTCTTGCACGATAATATTTGTTGTTCTCCAGGAACTTTGCAGAGACAAGTTCGTTCTTCTTTGGTGCTTTGGTTAAGTTATGTGGTAAATCAATAGATGCAGAGCTAGCACTTGGGTTTTGGGCATGGAAGTCACTAAATTGTTTCTTAAATGATGTAAATTTAGAGCTTGTAACAGGGTCAATTTCATGGTAAGAAATAATACCTTCTGTATCAATTTCAGAAACTTCGATATCAAAAAACTTAGTAGTGTTATTTTCCAAGTTAATTTGAGATAATTTCGAGTTATTTTGTTCAAGGTCTGCTAGGACCTTAGCTTCATCATAGTTAGTCCAAACACCTTTCTTGCCTTTTTTGGCAGACTCTTCTGCTTTAATTAATTCTTTAGCAAATGGGTTAGAGTTTACTGCAAAGTCATGAAGTTTGATAAAACCTTGTTCTAATAAAGTAACTTGAATTGGATTTACTGCGCTCTGACTTGTAAATAAATTACCGATAAATCCCCCAATCTTATCAGTGTCATAAACTTCAAATTCAACATTTCTTTGTAAAATTTTTTTGTTTAAGAAGTTTAATCCTTCATTGGCCAATGATTCATTTTTATCATTTGATAAACCACCTAAAATTAAAGTTAACTTTATACCTTCTTTAGGGTTAAATAATTTAACTCTGTTACTAGAATTAACAAACTCCACATAATAACCACCAGAAATTCTACCCTTTTGTTCAAAACCGTTAAAGAAAGTTTTTGCTTTAGTGAAATTTTCAGAAGCATCGACAATCCTGGTACTTACTTGGAAAACCTTGGTGATATCTTTGCCAGAATAAAATATTCCATTCTTACCTAACTTCTTTTGTTCTTCTTCTAATTCGATAAGACGATCCCAGTTAAGTGATCTTTCACCGGATGTAGCCTTATTATGTCTTATTACAGAAGCCATACCTTTTTTGACAATTAATTCAGATAAATCAGTATTTCCATTAATCTTAAAACTGACCATAAACCTAGAGTCAAATCCTAAATCCTTGTTAGCTTCTCTAAAACCATCAACGTATAAAATTCCACTTTTACCAATAACTTGTTGTCTAACAAATTCTTTAGCTGTATTTACCAATGCTTGTTGATATTGAGCATTGGTAGTCACAGTGGTATCAGAAGGTTTTGGGGCTCTAATTGAAGCTAATTGTACGACTGTTTCTTCATCAGAAGATGGTAGGCGTATAGCTAATGTGTCACCATTGATAACCCTGGCAACTTGGACACCTTCAATAGTAGAACCTGGCTTCAAGGTTTTAGTAGATGCAGAAATAACTAGAGAAGCACTTTTGGCTGGAGTGTGATATAAACCATGTCCTAAAGCTTTAGCTCTTTGTTCAGCCTTTCTAAAAGAACCCATTGTGACAGATCCAATCATGGAGGATTGCCAGTCAACAATTTCAGCAAACCCAGAATCTAACAATTTTTCATGAATACTGTTTCCTGATGGATGATGAATAATTGCAATTGGTAACCCAGCTTGACTTTCACCAATTATACTCACTTGAATATTGGACTTGGTAGTAAGAAGCTTTTCTTCGATTAAGGTTTTTGCTTGTTGTGCAACCTTAATTACACTGGTACTTTGAGTGCTGTCATCAGTACGTGGAGCTTTAACACCAGCAAGTAAAATCGGAGTAGATATGTGCTGGGATTTATTAATGATTATGCGTCCTAATATTCTGTCTCCACTTATAACTTTTTCAACAATAGTGGTAATTGGAGATTTTTGGGATTTTTGGACAATCTTGTCATCAAGCTCAACCAAGTCAATTTTGGATAAATTTGTATCCCATAAACCTTGTTTATTTAATGTGGCTTTGTTTTCAATATGTTTAAGTTGATCAATATATTCAGAGTCTTCTTGAATGTTGTCTCTCAATTTAACCCAACCTCTTTCTAACAAATATTCAATCAAAGAATTGAAAAGAGGTGATTGGATATCACCGAATTCTTTTCCAGTAGGAGTTTTGTACAAAACTCTAAATTTGATTTCCTTACCAATCAATAGTTGTCTTAAGAATTCTTTTGATTCGAAACTATCATTAGCTCTGACATATGAGAGAGTCAATATTCTCTCAGGAACTGGGAATTGGGTAGATTTAGTAGGAACAAGTACAACAGTGTCTCCACTCAATACGTTTTTGACCTTAGCAACAAAGACTTGTACCATATTTCTTGTTAATTGAACTGGTAAATTTTAAAAAATGACACTATTAATACCGGTTTTTTCATCCAAATCATAATTATGTGCGTTGTCCAAAATATTATTTTCCCACACAGTGTATAAATGATTAGATCTTGAGAAAAATCTGATTACCAAAACAAACACACATATTAAGTATAAAGATCATGGCACCACGAACAACAGCACAAAGGAGACTCTTGAAGGAATATCAACAATTAGCAAGAGATCCACCCCCAGGTATTGTAGCTGGACCTCTCACAGAAGAAGATTTATTTCACTGGGAATGTTTATTGGAAGGGCCATCAGATACACCATACGAAAATGGAGTGTTTCCAGCAACACTCAAGTTCCCATCAGATTATCCCTTGAGTCCGCCTACATTGAAGTTTGATCCTCCACTCTTGCATCCAAACATTTACGCTGATGGAACCGTGTGTATTTCTATATTGCATCCACCAGGTGAAGATCCAAACCACTACGAAAGACCAGAAGAAAGATGGTCGCCGGTTCAAAGTATTGAAAAGATCTTATTGAGTGTGATGTCGATGTTAGCAGAACCTAACCCAGAGAGTGGTGCCAACATTGATGCATGCAAACTCTGGAGAGATAATAGAGAAGAATACAATAGACAAATAAGAGCACATGTAAGGAAAACTTTGGGTCTCTGATATACAATTTACTATACCCTAGTTTATATTTCTAGTTCACTAGCCACTCTTTGTGAATATCCCCGCTTTCCTCTTTAATTTGGTCGCTAGGGGAGATTAGGAACTTACATGGCGTATATGTGTGTCTATGTAATATGTAAGTACACCATAAATATGCCAAGCTCCTGGTTTGGATGAATAATGATTACTTCGATGATTTTATACTTTAATTATATACTGATAAAATTATATACTGCAGGCATATAACGACATTTCGATATCGATTTAAGTAACCACTCAAGTGTATCCTGTTTTGGTAGATCACGAGACGATTCTCACAATCTATTTAATGTTCTTGAAGTAACGATAAAAGGCCCAGACTAAGCATATACATGAGCAGTGAAAGCCATTTTAAAGTTTTAGTTATTGGGGCTGGTGTTTCTGGTCTTAAGACAGCGCAAACTTTAATTTCAAAATCTAATGGTAAGCTTAAAAAGGAAGATATCTTAATTATTGAAGCGCAAAACCGTATTGGAGGTAGAATATGGACTGATCGTCAATCCTCCAAATTGGGGATAGGCTACGATTTGGGGGCTTCTTGGTTCCATGATGGCTTAACAAATACAGTACTTTGGGATGCAATCAATGAAGAAGATAGTGATATGTTTGATATCAAAAGAGATACTTACTTTGATGACAAAGAAGAAACATATTACTCTCGTGAAATGGAAGGTCCTTACGATTCTAGAAATTTACGGCTCAAGAAGATAGTATCAGATTTAGAAGAGTACATTGAGCTTTATTTTCTTGATGATTTTGAAGCAGCTGACATATCGTTGAAAGAAATAACATCAAAATTCCTAGAAAAATATGGTAGACTTCTAACTAAAGAGCAGAAAGATTTGTGTCCAAAACTTATAAGATACTATGAATTGTGGTATGGAATTACATGGGATGTTATCAGTGGTAAGTTTGGGGTTATGGGTCACCAGGGAAGAGATTTATTTAATAGAAAGGGTTATGACTTTCTTATTAATAAATTGGTAAATGACATTGGTGAAGATAGAATAATGTTATCTACACCAATTAAGTATATAAATAGAAATTATAATGGCGATAAAGGAAATATTTTAGTGAAAACTAAATATGGTGCAAAGATAACTAGTGATTATATTGTTGTGACCGTACCACAAAGTATTTTAGCACTAGAATCAAGTGATCCAGAGTCTATTACATGGGAGCCTTCTCTTCCTAAGTCAATCACTGATGCATTAAACAAAGTTCATTTTGGTGCGTTGGGCAAAGTCATATTTGAATTTGATTCGATTTTTTGGGACGAAAATGAAAATAGATTCTTTGTGTTTGACGATTCTACTCCTGAAAATAAGAATATATGCGAATCAGAACCACTTAAACAACTTCCACAACCATTTACTTATCCTATGTTCGCTGTAAATATTTCAGCTGCTCATGAAAATAGTACAGGTGGAAGTTTGTGTATTTTAACACAATCACCTCTAACAGATTATCTTGAACTGCATAAAGATAAAGCTTGGGAATATTTTGGTCCTATGGTTAAAAAGTTGAAAATTGAAGGTAAGGAATTTAAAGAGCCAATTAATGTAATTACTAGTAATTGGACCCAGAACCCTTATGCCAGAGGATCTTATACTTCATTACATACAAATGATGACCCATCAGACCTTATAATCAACCTTAGTGGTGAAAATCCAAATTGTGGTTTATCTAGCACTAATGTACGCTTTGCAGGAGAACATACAATTTCTGATGGAGCTGGCTGTGTCCATGGTGCATATAATAGTGGTAAAAGAGAAGCAGAGTGGATTCTAAATAGAATTAATGTTTAGATACTTAAATAAGGCAATGCTATATGTAATGATACTTTATGCATTTATTTCCGAATTGCAAAAAAAAACTATTGCTATTTTGAGGTCGTGTGTATTGCTACATTTTTTTCTGATGGACCTTCAAAACTTCCTTAAGCAATTAGTGATCAGAATGTAAAAAGTATTATCTACATTATATAGAAATGGCCTCTAATTTCGACGCTGAATCTGCTGATAACTTAGAAGATATTGAAAAGCAATTTGCTGTCAAGGCTGTCAAGCAAATGGAAGCTTATTGGAGTTTATTGGAAAAAATTCCAGGTTCCAAATTGAAATTAACTAAGTTCGATGATGAAATCTTAGAACAACTTTTACAAGATTTCCCTGAATTCAAAGAGCCAAAGAATGTTGCTCAAATCAATGAAGAAGATATGAAGAGTGCTACTGGTAAGGCTAGATGGAGAGAATTCTGTGAAAAATTCAAAGACATCGAAGACTATAACTTCGGTACATTACTTAGAACCAAAGCTTCTGAAGAATATACCCAATTTGGTGCTATCTTTGTTGTTAGAATCCAATTTTATGCCATTGAAATTGCTAGAAACAAATACGGCTTAAATGACTGGGTTTCTAAGCAATAAATAAGAAACAATTTCTATTCTTAATTTAGTATTATTCTAAGTTGTTATATCCATCACCATAGAATTGAACTTGTATGTTTTTTTATTTTTTAAACTACTTAATAAAGGTAATATATAATACTATTGTTATTTGACATTTGTTTTCTTGCAAATATAGTTTGCCGCATTCTAAATATATAGTTAATTGCAAATAAAATTGGATTCCTTCTATTTGAATAATTTAATTAAGGTTTTAGTAATTAAAATAATTCAATGAAGTACTAATTGATAAGAGAAAACTTTTTAAGTATAAATAAAATTTAGAAAAAATTATATAAATTTAGAAAAAATACTATTTAAAACTAATTCATATATTTAATAAAATTTAAATTCAAAATAAAAATATATTGATATATCTTGAACAAATTTTTATTTATAATAATAATAATATGTATATTGATCTATTATACTAATAACAAGCTAATTATAAAACAGTCCATCAATAAAAATTATACTGTTATTAGACTCTATTTAAAAACGATAATTTTAGTAAGAAAAAAAAATATAACTATTAATTATCATTTTTCTGTAATATATAATGTTTTTAATATGAAATTATGTTCATGAAAATGATTTTAAATACTAAAACTCCTAAATTTTTAAAAATTTGAAGATAGTATTTAATAAAGACGGCCATAATCATAATACACAGTCTAAAAATCATGTATTTATCTTTCCAGTTTTGTGTCACAAACTTGAGTGAATCTTTGCTCGACTTATTGTTTAGTTGTGTGATGTTAGATCACGATAAAAGGAACAAGATAATAATTCAAATTTTGTAAATAAATACATAAGTATATTGAATTTATACCTCATTATAAATTGAATTTAAAAGTGCCTTTTGACATGAATAATCCAAAGGGATATCAACAAAGAAATGCAAACTCTATACATAATAAGAATCCTCAGTGGCAGCATGGGACACAACAGCAAGAAAAACAAACACCTACTGCTAACTACACATTGCCAGGTGTAATAAATTATTTAACATCTGAATTTACTAATTTAGAAAGGTTCAAGATCATGACTAATTTAGAGATATCCGAAATGAAATATAGAATAATGCATCTTCACGGAGAATTGAACTCTGCAAAATATATAAATGAAAACCAAAAATTAAGAATTGAAGAGCTTGAGAAAGAAAACAAGAAATTAAAATGTATAATAAATGATACAGAAAAAGATTCCTCTGATAATATTATTAATAATGAACCTGAAATAAAGACAATTGAAATCCCGGAGGTTGATTTGCTGGCAATTACCAGAAGTAGAGATCAACTTACCAACTCGATGAAAGAAATAATGTCTTTATTAAATGTACCAACCAAGGCTTATAATAATATTAATTTGAATGATTTTTCTTCCAATAACCATTATCAGGATCTTATTTCTGAAGATAATAATCTGCTCTCTATCATAGCAAATAAAGATGAACAAGAATTTCCTCAAAAGCTTAATAAAAAGAAGATTTTTTCCCAATATTTGAAAGAAAGTACTTCAATTGATAATTTAAAAACCGAAGATAAACTCGTTGATGAGGCACTTCAAGATATATTTGAAAATAATACACAAACTGATGATACTGCTATTGAGGGAAAAACTATATCTGACTATGAAAGTGATTCTAATACTGTTATTTTTGATTCCAGTGAAGATCAACAATCTTTAGTGCCACAAGCAACTATCGAATACAAACATAAAAACTTCCCATTATCGAAAATAGATTTTAATGATTCATATATCACATATTTGAATTATGATGAATACTCAAAAGTTCCAATATCAGAGCTAACTATATGGTCAATTGAACTGAATCATCTAATACATTCTATAACTGGTCTAAACCCATTTACTGACAACCCAACAAAAATTATACAGATGTATACATTTTTTTGCTCAAAAACCAAGTGTAATATAATTTTAATCTATAATTCAGGTATAATCGAACATCTCACTATTAACAATAACAAATTCTCTTCAAAGTCAAGAAATATTCACCTTGCACTGAATTCTACCGTGTTTTCTGCTGACATTGTGGAGGTAACTAAACTGCAAGGGCAGTCCAGTAAACAATTTGGTTTAATAATCTGTACAGGCATAGATAAAATAACAGATTTAAAAGTATCACATTTAATTATAGATACCGATATTAATGAGATAGAACTCATTGAAATGGGTGATTACAACCAAGAATTTTTTAAGGATTTGAACCAAGTTGATCAGAATAATGAATTTTTATATGCTCATTGGTACAAAGAATCTGCATCGCCAGTAAAAAATGACAACAACGTCTCAAATGTCCACATCAACTACTTGCATTATAAAATTATTCTCAAATTCAATGCTCTGCTAATTTTACTTAATATTGAACTGAATCTGTTTGAGGAGCTCCTTTTATACAACAGTGCAGAGATCCATTATAAGGGCCTTGCTGTATCAAATTATAAACTTCTTGTTGAAAAAACACCTCAGGATGATTACTATAAAGCAAAACTATTTGATATTGTAAAGAGAGAAGTAGTAAGCTCGATAGATGTAAATTCTCCAAATGTTATCTTAACTGAGTACCAAGAAAATATTCTTATAGTTGAATTAAGTGATGACAAGCTTATCGTATCTGACACATTCCTACATCAAAAGAAAAATATTTCTGTTGAAAGCTCGTACAAAATTGACTCATTATCATCCAAAATTCTACTTTACTCTAACCCTAATATTTTACGAGTTTATGAACTTGATGATTCTTTTAAAGTAGCATAGATTTTTTTGCAGTTTAATATAGGTTCCCATTATAGAAAATGCGGCTCATATTTCTTTTTTTTTTTTTTTTTTTTTAAATTCTTTATGGAAAATTTTATTTCAAACCTGGTTTATAGAAACGTTTTCATTCGTAATTAGTAGTTAATAATTTGATTGAATTGGTATCATAATGTCTAAGCAATCGTTTGACGACTTCTTGAAGCAGCAGCAGCAACAACAACAGCAGCAACCAAGGGGTTTTGGTTACCAAAACAACTACAATAACCAAGGTAGAGGTGGTTATAATAATAGAAGTTATAACAACAGATATAACAATTACAACCAAGGTTATAATTACAATGGTGGCGATGGTAGCTATAATAACTACAACCAAGGATACAATCAAAACTACCAAGGATATAATCAAAACTACCAAGGATACCAACAAAACTATCAAGGATCTTATAGTAATACTCCAGTAGACTCTGTTCCTACTAGTGGAACTGCTACACCTGATCCAAATTCCTCAACTACTTCCTTATCTTCTTTAAACACTGCATTAGGTAAATTAAACGTTGGCAATACCCCAATTAATGAAAACTTAGCCAATATCCAAAAAGCTGCAAAGATTGCCGACGTAAGAGTTGAAGTTGATGCTATTATTGAGGCAATTGAAAAAGAAAAGTCTTTATCTGTTATCAACGAATGGAAATTAAACGATATTATTAAATCATTATTAAAGTCTAAAAACTCTCCATTAGTTCGTGAATCTGCATTAACAATTATCCAACACTTAGCAATTAAATTTGGTGGACAAACACCAAAGGAAATTTTCTTATTACAATTTTTTAGCAATGCATTTGATGCATTTGCTGACAAAGATAAAAATGTAATTAAGGCTGCAAAATCTGCTGTTGACAGTTTATATGGTATCTTCCCTGTTGAAGCTCAAGGCTCAGTAGTTATTGATGAATTATTAAAATATTTATCTTCTTCTGCTAAATGGAACTCTAAACTTGCTGCTTTAACTATCTTTGAAAAATTAACTTCAGAAACACCAGCAGATTTATTGGAAATCAAATTCGTTAAGACTGTCCCAATTTTGACTGATTTAGCAACAGATTTTAAACCAGAATTAGCTAAACAAGGTTTAAAGGCTTTGAAACAATTTGTTAAAGTTTTAGATAACTTAGATTTGCAAAACAAATATGATCTTATTGTTGAAACATTAGCTGATCCAAATAAGGTTACTGAATGTATCAAAAACTTATCTTCTGTTACTTTTGTTGCTGAGGTCACTGAGCCAGCATTATCTTTATTAGTTCCTATTTTGGACAAATCATTAAAGATGTCTTCCTCATCAAATGATCAATTAAGACAAACAGTCACTGTCACTGAAAATTTGACCAGATTGGTTAATAACAAGAGAGAAATTGAAACTTTTATTCCAATTTTGTTACCTGGTGTTGAGAAGGTTGTTAATAACGCTTCCTTACCAGAGGTTAGAGAATTAGCAGATAAAGCATTAGCAGTATTAAAGGAAGCTGAAAGTGAAAAATCAGATGGTAAATTCCATGGAAGAATTACCGCTGAACAAGCCCAAGAGTTTTTCACTAAAGAAATTAGCGATGATTTAAAAGTAGTTATTGATTCATTATCATTAGAAGATTCATCTATTTCTAATTACTTGGCTCTAATTTTACAAACTGATGCTAATGTTAATGATTGGAAGCGTCTCAAGGAATATTTAATTATGGCAGTTGTTGTTGAAGGCGATGTCACCCAAGAGTTAAAGGATCAATATGTTAACTCTGTTGTTGCAAATGTTAGAAAGTTATTCTCTGCAGACATTGTTGATAATAATGAGGATGACGATGGTGCTATCGAAGTTGTTAATACTGATTTTTCTTTAGCTTACGGTTCCCGTATGCTTTTAAATAAGACTAACTTGCGTTTACTTAAGGGTCACAGATATGGTTTATGTGGTAGAAATGGTGCTGGTAAGTCTACATTGATGCGTGCTATTTCTAAGGGTCAACTTGAAGGTTTCCCAACTGCTGATGAACTTAAAACTTGTTTCGTAGAACATAAATTACAAGGTTCTGAAGCTGATATGGATTTAGTTAGTTTTATCGCTTCAGATCCTGAATTAGCAAATGTTGGTAACGAAGAAATTTCAAAGGCATTACTCTCTGTTGGTTTCCCAAATGAAAGATTAGAACAACAAGTTGGTTCTTTATCAGGTGGTTGGAAAATGAAATTGGAATTAGCCAGAGCTATGTTAATGAAAGCTGATGTTTTATTATTAGATGAACCAACTAACCATTTAGATGTTTCTAACGTTAAATGGTTAGAGGATTATTTAACTGAACATACCGAAATTACTTCCTTAATTGTTTCTCACGACTCTGGATTCTTAGATGCTGTTTGTACTGATATTATCCATTATGAAAACAAGAAGTTAGCATACTATAGAGGTAATTTATCTGAATTTGTTAAAGTTAAACCAGAAGGTAAATCTTATTATACTTTAACTGATTCTAATGTCAAAATGGCATTCCCAAGAGCCGGTATTTTAACTGGTGTAAAGTCAAATACTCGTGCTGTTGCTCGTATGTCTAATGTTACCTTTTCTTATCCAGGTGCCCCAAAGCCCTCTTTAAAGGATGTTTCGTGTTCTTTGTCATTATCATCTCGTGTTGCTATTGTTGGTCCTAATGGTGCTGGTAAGTCTACCTTAATTAAGTTATTGACTGGTGAGTTAGTTCCAAATGAAGGTAAGGTTGAAAAGCATCCTAATTTAAGAATTGGTTATATTGCTCAACATGCATTACAACATGTTGAACAACATAAGGAAAAGACCGCTAACCAATATTTACAATGGAGATATAGATTCGGTGACGATCGTGAAGTCTTATTAAAGGAATCTCGTAAGATTTCCGAAGAAGAAAAGGAGCAAATGGCAAAGGAAATCGATGTCGGTGATGGTAGAGGTCCAAGAGCTATTGAAGCTGTTGTAGGTAGACAAAAATTAAAGAAATCTTTCCAATATGAAATTAAATGGAAATTCTGGTTACCAAAATACAACTCTTGGGTTCCAAAGGAAGTTTTACTTGAACATGGTTTTGATAAATTGCTTCAAAAGTTTGACGATCATGAAGCTTCTAGAGAAGGTTTAGGTTATCGTGAATTGACTCCTTCAGTCATTAGAAAGCATTTTGAAGATGTCGGTTTAGATGGTGATATCGCTGATCATACTCCTATGGGTTCTTTATCTGGTGGTCAATTAGTCAAGGTGGTTATTGCTGGTGCAATGTGGAATAATCCTCATTTATTGGTCTTAGATGAACCAACCAATTATTTGGATCGTGATTCTTTAGGTGGTTTAGCCATTGCTATCAGAGAATGGAATGGTGGTGTTGTTATGATTTCTCACAACAATGAATTTGTGGGTGCATTATGTCCTGAACAATGGCATGTTGAAAATGGTGAAGTTATCCAAAGAGGTACTACTGCTGTTGATAAAAACAGATTTGAAGACCAAGGTGGTGATTCTAATGATGCCCAAACTGCTGAAAAAGCTCCAGTTAAGAAAAGAGCAGATGATGATGACTCACCTGCTAACATCAAGGTCAGAACCAGAAAAAAGAAGATGACTAGAAATGAAAAGAAGGCACAAGCGGAAAGAAGAAGATTACGTTATCTTGAATGGTTAAGTTCCCCTAAGGGAACTCCAAAACCAGTTGATACTGATGATGAAGATGAAGATTAAAAATTTCAATCTATGAGTTCAGTAGCTTTTGTATACTATTTTTTTATATTATTTAATATAATCGATATGGCTTAATATTCTTAAGATGCGAACTGATTACGACATTTTTAAATGTCGCTAATGCGACATTCATATTACATTGGAAGGCAAAATGCACAAATCATTAACAGTGTGGACTTTAATTGTTCTCGTTGATTCTTAGTAGTAACAGAAAAAAAGTGTTATAACGATTGTAATATTTAAGGCTTTCCATTTAATTTCAAAATTGTATTCGATAATTAATAGATTAAACATTATAAGATGGCCGATAGATATTCATTCTCGTTAACTACATTCTCGCCAAGGTAAGTTTGAATTATAAAGATAAAAAAAAAAAACTCGATAATTAGCAATGAAAAATAACAATACTAACATATTTTAGTGGTAAATTGGTTCAAATTGAATATGCATTGAATGCAGTAAAGCTGGGTGTCACCACAATTGGTATCAAATCAGCTAATGGTGTTGTACTTGCCACTGAACGTAAAGCTAACTCTACACTTCTTAAAAGCGATACTAACTTAAAAGTTGAATTAATTACCCCTGATATAGGTATGACATATTCTGGGATGGGCCCAGATTTCCGTGTACTTGTGGATAAAGCTCGTAAATTGGCACACACCAGATATAAAAGAATCTACAATGAATATCCTCCAGTTAAAATCTTGGTTCAAGAAATTGCTAAAACAATGCAAGAATCCACACAATCTGGTGGTGTTCGTCCATTTGGTGTCTCATTATTAGTCGGTGGATATGATGCACATTCCGAATCTTTCCAATTATATCAAGTAGATCCATCTGGAAGTTATTTCCCTTGGAAGGCCACTGCTATTGGTAAGACGTCAAATTCCGCTAAAACATTTTTAGAAAAGAGATGGAACGAGAATTTAGAATTAGAAGACGCCATTCATGTTGCATTATTAGCCCTTAAAGAATCCGTTGACGGTGAATTAACAGGGGAAAACTTAGATATCGCGATCATCAGTGATCCTCAAGAACACTTACTTGGTTTTACAGGTACTGAAGTAGAAGGTCCAAGATATAAGAAATTATCGCCAGAAGAAATCAATGATAGATTAGATGCTTTGTAGTAGTTATCTATTTACCATATAAAGAATTCATATTAATATACATATATATGTTAACAATTATCATTGTATTTGCCCTACGTAAGAAGTATCAAAAATTCAAATGAGAAAGTTAAGCAGGTGACAATGATCACATGATAATTTAAGATCAATTTTTTTTTAATGGCATCTCTAAAGATGCAGTTTAAATCGAGTTTATTTATTAGTGTATATAATAGTAATTCTTCGTTATTTAAATGGCACGTAAAGGAGGTAAGAAATCTTCAAATAGAAGAAGTAATCGTAAAATCTTGGATGCTTTTCAAATAGCAGAACGTGCAGAAAAAAACTCCGATGATTCTGAAGAATATGGCTCTGATAACGATGAGCTTGAAGTCTTAGATGGTGTTATGGATGCTCGTAGACTCCTTGGTAAAGAAAATGATGATAATGACAGTTTTGATGACGAAGAGATTGATTCTGATGAAGCATTAGGTTCTGATGATGATTACGATGTCCTTAACTCTAAATTTTCTCAAACTATAAGAGATAAAAGAAAGAAATCAAAATTGAGAAAGAACAAGGCAGAAGATAGCGAAGAAGATAGTGAAGAAGATGAAGGATACCAAAGTATAGATGAAAGTAAATTTGTGTCTTTGTCTGAAGCGTGGGATATGGATGATAGGGACATTGCAGCCACAAGGGCACTTAAAGGTAAAAATGATGTTGTTTTAAACGATACCTGGGAAACAGAATCATCTTCAGAAGAGGAATCAGAAAGTGAATCAGATGATAATGTTAATGAATCAGATGAGGATGTGTTTAAGAACTCTGGAAGTGAAGATGAAGATGAGAATATTGAATTATCTAAAACTCTTTCATCATTAAAAGCAAAAATGAAAAATCCAGAAAAAGAAAAAAAGAAGTTAGTTAATGATAGAACAGATGAAAGTGAATTCAATATTCCTATAAAAGGCAATAAGTTATCATTGGCAGACATGATTTCAGCTGTGGATCCTTCTGTAGCTAAAGATGCAATTTTAATTGATGAACCTTCAAATGACTTTGCAGAATCACTGAAAGCGCTAGCAACTCCATTACCTAAAAGAATTCAACAAAGACATGATAGAAGTGTAGCATATGAAATCACTAAGGATGAAGTAAGTAAATGGGAAGATGTTGTTCAAGCTAATAGACAAGCAGAAGTTTTGAAATTCCCATTAAACCCTACTGTAAAACACAATGATACTGCAACAACTTTTAGATCTATTAATGAATCTACAACTGAGCTTGAAAAGAAAATTGAAAATGTTTTAACTGAGTCATCTTTAATTGACGAAAAGAAAGAAGCAACTTTTGAAGAGATTGCAATTGCTAAAATGTCAAAAGAAGAAATGAAAAAACGTACCAATGAATTGAGATTAATGAGAGAATTAATGCTCAGAGACGAGAAGAGAGCTAAGAGAATAAAAAAGATTAAATCTAAGCAATACCGTAAGGTCCATAAGAAAGAAAGATTAAGAAACCAAGAGTTAGTTGAAGGTTCAGATTTTGAAAGTGATAAAGAAGAACATGATATGAAGAGAGCCAAAGAAAGAATGACTTTAAAACACAAGACACAATCTTCTTGGGCTAAATCAATGATTAAAAGTGGATTATCTAAAGATGCTAACAATAGATCAGAATTAGAAGAAATGTTGCAAACAGGTGAAAAGCTTAGAGCAAAACAATTAGGATATGAAGATGGTGATCAAAGTGATCAGAATATCTCTGACATTGAAAATGATTACAATAAGGATGATCTTTATGAGGATGAGAAGACAAAGAACAAATTAGGAAAAGGTGTTCTTGCTATGGATTTTATGAAGAATGCAGCAGAACGAGAAAGACAGTCTAATTTAAAGGAGCTTGAAGAGTTAAGAAAGTTGGAAAATGGAAACATGGACGACTTTGAAAATGAAAATAATTCTATTGCCATTGTTAAAAACCAAGGAAGAAGAGTATACACAGTAAATGCTGCTGCCCAAAAGGATGAAATTGATAATATCAATAAGAATATCTTACAAGAAGTTGAAGATGATAATTATAAACAATTAGATAATAAGTTAAGTAAGAAATACGAAATAGAGGGCAATTCTTCCCAAAAAGAAGCTGCTGCTGAAAAGGTTTCAAGTAAAGAAGCTGAAAAAATAGAAGATGAAAGTGAATCTAATCCATGGTTAAGTAACACAAATGAAACAGTTAAAAAATCACTGAAAGTTAATATTATTGATAAATCATCATCCAAATTAGCAAAAGCTGCTGCAAAAATATCTAAATCAAAGAAAAAAGGTAAGCCTACTGAAATCGATGCTATGATTGATATTGAACAAACATTAGCTGCAGGTAATGGAGAAGATGATTCTGATGATGGCGCTGATATATTCAAGCAAAAAGATTTGATTAAAGAGGCCTTTGCTGGTGATGACGTTGTAACAGAATTTGAAGTAGAGAAAAAGAGAGTTATTAGGGATGAAGGCGATAAGGAAGAAGACTTAACCTTACCTGGCTGGGGTGATTGGGCTGGTGGTAATAAAAAATCCAAAAAGAGAAAGATAGTACGAAAGATAAATGGTGTAGTAGAAAAAGATAAGAGAAAGGATAAACACTTGAAGAACGTTATAATTAATGAAAAGGTTAATAAAAAGAATTTGAAATACCAATCTAGTGCAGTTCCATATCCATTTGAAACTAGAGAACAATACGAAAGATCATTAAGAATGCCTGTTGGTCAAGAATGGACATCTAGAGAAACTCATCAAAGACTCACCATGCCTAGAATCACAACTAAACAAGGTACTGTAATCGATCCATTAAAGGCACCTTTCAAGTAATTGTAATATATATATATATATATATATATATATATATATATATAAATTTTTAATCTAGCGAATCTATTAATTATAGAAAATTTAAAAGAATTATTTTTATAATCACTCTTCCAAAATACCATTTCTCACAGCCCACTGTTTACCACTCAAAAATACACCATGTGGATCAGTTTCCTTTCTAATATTATTGTAATTTGTTAAGTTTTCCCCAAACCATTTTTTCATAACAGGGTTAAATCCTAACATACTATAAAAATTCTTACCACCAAATTTAATTTGTGTTTGTAAATCTTCCACAGAAGTATGATTGCCTTCTAATCCAATAAAATTCTTGGCCCAATGTGGTTTTCCATTCACTTCACTTAAAATATCTTCAAAAATTTGGAACCACTTATGAGTTTCTACATTAGTATAGAAAGGTCTATACATAGTAGCATTAAGGAATAAAGTTAATTGATTATTTGTCACCTTAGAAAGATCATCTCCAACATATTCTAAATCATATTGTGTATTATCTAAGAATGGACGCAAATTATTACCGGGAATTGGACCAGCACTTAATCTATCTCTCTTAGCAAGCCATGACTTTGGTGGATATAATGAGGGATTACCAGTTTCTTCATCAATAAAAGGAGTGTTTGAGTTTGTTGTATTGGAACATCTAACTTCGATAGGAGCATGGACAAAATAATCACCATACTTAGCAGCATCTTGAATTACGTCATTTAACTTAACTAAAATTGATGGACCAGATGTTAATGGTGCGGACCATTCATTAACAAATTGACTAAACAAACAATCCATGTTTAATCCTTCAACAGAGTTTTGGACAGCAATATCACCTTTACCCAATGTTTCAACATTACCATATTGTTGAGCAAATATGAACTTTTCAACATAAGGTGTCAAACGAGGAATAATATGAACAGACACCCATAATAAAGATTCATAAAAGAATCTACCTAAAGTAGTACCATACCAAGAAGGTCTAGGGTCTGATAATGGCTCATCAGATTTTTGAGCTCTCCAACAAACACAATTTCCAGAGTATGGGAACCACCAGATTCTAATAAACTCAGAATCTAACCAGATATTTTCCCAATTCTTTAGTAAAGTGTCAAATTTGATAATTTCTTGTTTTGATTTAATGGTGTATTTCGGACAAGTTCTTAAGGTAATATGCGTAATTATACCAATCTTACCTAAAGAAAGTAAAGCAGCCTTGAATAAATTAGGGTTTTCAATGGAAGAACAATTAACTAATTCACCTTTAGAATTTATAATTGTGATAGAAACCACTTGTTGCGAAACTAACCCATGGTATTGAGAAGAACCGTGAGTACCCGTGGAAATCAAACCTGCAATTGATTGATCACTGATAGAGCCTAAATTTTGGATAGCTAAGTTATTCTTTTTTAAATATTCATTGAGTTCATAAACTCTACAACCAGCTTCAACAGTTAAATCAACAAATTTAACCTCCTTCTCTTCTGGGTTGGAAGTTGAGGCACCAAAAAACTCTTCTTGTTTCAAGACTCGATTGAACTTATCTAAATTACATAACCATTCATTAGTCATAGTTAAATCACTAGGAGAATGACCAGAACCGACGGTCATAATTGTCTTTTTGTTGATTCTAGCTTGGTTTACTAATTCTTGGATCTCATCGACTGTAGTTGGTTGAAAAATTGCTTGTGGTTTACAGTAAAAAGTTCCCGCCCATGTTCTATGGACAACTTTTTTTGTTACAAACCCCTTAAGTGATTCAGGAACTGACATTTAACACTTCTTGGTTTAAGATTTATTTAAAATATTTTATCAAAATATCGGCTATAGCTAAGTCCAACTATAAAATTGATATAGCAATTGTCACGTGATAATTGTTATATCAATTGAATTTCTGTTTTTACATTATTAATAATATTTGAAGTCTAGAAGATAGAAATGTCAGTTAATTATCTATTTTCCTTTTGAATTATCAAAATAAATTATTTAGGTTTGTTATTTTTGTTCATTATATTTACATAATAGAATAAAAAATACTAATTATAATATTAAAATTCAATAAACAAATTATACCACTACTTTATTCCATTTGTAATAGTGGGTTCCGAATCGGAATTAATTATAGCATTTTTATTTTCTATTCATACCACCGGTTCGGAATTGCTCATACTAATAATATTTAACCTTTCATAACTAAATAAGTAAACAGAATTCAAAGACATTCATATCATTGTATGAAATAAGAACTATCAAGTCTATATAAATATTTTTAAATATTTTGATAACAGTTTGTAATATTATTGTTAATAGTATGGGTAGTTCCGAACCGGTGGTATGAATAGAAAATAAAAATGCTGTATTTTTAAATCTTTTTAAAAATTTCGCGCATCCCCATTAGTTGCAAGATTTATATTATATAATAGACCAGAAGCACCAAGTAATTATTTTCTTGTAATATTGTACTTGAAAATAATCTATATCAATTCTTCTAATTATATAGACCATTTTTCCAAGTTTATTATTTTTGTTGCGATCATTTCTCGCTATTTTAGGCTATGCCTCGTTTAGTATGTAATCAAAACCTTTTTCGGAGAGAAGCAAATCCTTATCAAAATAAAGAGTATATCAATAATATTTTTTAGATTATTTACTTTTAAAAAGTGAATTTTCTTATTATATACTTAATTTTGAGTATTATTTGTTAGGCAATATATATCTGAAAATTTTTTGTTAAGGATTTATTTTGAATTTAAAAAAGAGAAGTGGCAACCCCAGCTGGTGAGGTAAATATTTTCTTTGCAGCCAATCACGTAAGAATAGAAATTTACAGAAAAACTTAATAAATAATAATTTTATGATAAGAAAATGATATTAAATATATAACGGTATGATATAGAGTCTATATATGTCAAGTTATCTCTATGAATAGAAAATAAAATATCAAGTAATATATTATTATGGTTTCATATTGGATTTGCGGCAATTTTTTTGTGTCGTATAAGAAACTCTCGACATTCAATAAGAAAATTTAAGGTATTCTCTATAGTTAATTAAGAACATATATGAGTATATAAACAATAAATTGTTAGTTTAGGTTTATCTAAAAATACCCCTTTTTTCGTCTGTTATTTATATTATACACATTTACTCAAAATAATGGTTACATTACTCCAGCTTTCTATCTTTCTATACTAGATAATAATATTTCTATCTGGGTTAAATATTGATCAAATATTTAAGTTTATAGTTCAAAATAAATACATAAAATGTAAAATTATTAAGGAGAGATACATTATATTTTACTTCTATTATTTTAAAAGGTCATATAATTTCAATAATTGAAAATTTCATACGAAAAAGAGAGATACCCAACCCACTAATGATAAGTTAAAATCGATTACAACTAAAATTATGGTTACTATTGTTTTAAAAATATTTATTTTTAGTTGCCTATAAAATAGATTAGTATTGAACATACTTTTAGCCGCTTTTTTGCGACCCAACACTCTTCTCTAACATTAATATCACGAAACATTCTTAATAATATAGTATTATGTACTTCATCTTAAGATATTACTGAGAGAAATTAAATTGTTTTTTTAAACTCTTTTTGTTTGATTTTTTGTAGTTTCTATAAATGAAAACAAGTGTAAATTATTAGCTACTCTCATTTTTTTTTCTTTTTTCATATAAGCAGTTTTCGTACCAGTAGGATTTTCATACAAAAATATATGACATGCCATATAGTGGATTATTATAAACTAATCTACAAACATTATACATTTTAGAGTCTAGAATCTGGTAAGATGTGGCTGAAGAATGTGTTCTTTTATCATATATCATAAGACATGTTACGCGTTCTCGTCGTACAAAGTTTGCTCGTTTAGAGATTGAAAAAAAATATAAATTGTTCGTTTAAGTTTCTTCGATTTATCATTTTTTGATTCATTCTTTTACAAGTTTAATTAATTAATACATCTACATATATAACTCAAAAATGACAAGACCACAAAATATTGGTATCAAGGGTATTGAAGTTTACATTCCAGGTCAAGCAGTTAATCAAACTGAGTTGGAAAAATTTGACCAAATTCCAGCGGGTAAGTACACCATTGGTTTAGGTCAAACTAACATGTCATTTGTTAATGACAGAGAAGATATATATTCTATGTCTTTGACAGTCTTATCTAGATTAATCGAACACTATAACATAGATACTGACAAGATTGGTAGATTGGAAGTTGGTACAGAAACTCTCTTAGACAAATCCAAATCTGTTAAGTCTGTCTTAATGCAATTATTTGGTGATAATACAGATGTTGAAGGTATTGATACTTACAACGCTTGTTATGGTGGTACTAGTGCTATTATTAATTCTCTTAACTGGATTGAATCTTCTGCCTGGGATGGAAGAGACGCCATTGTTGTTTGTGGTGATATTGCTATTTATTCTGAAGGTGCTGCTAGACCAACTGGTGGTGCCGGTACTGTCGCTTTATTGATTGGTCCAGATGCTCCAATTGTTTTTGAATCTACAAGAGCATCTTATATGGAACACGCCTACGATTTCTATAAGCCAGATTTCACTTCTGAATACCCAGTCGTTGATGGTCACTTCTCATTATCTTGTTACGTCAAGGCCCTTGACAAGTGTTACCAAGCTTACTCCAAGAAGGTTAACAAGGATAATAAGACTGTTGGTCTCTTTGACTACTTCGATTACAATGCTTTCCATGTCCCAACTTGTAAGTTAGTCACAAAGTCTTTCGCTAGATTATTATACAACGATTATCTTTCTAATCCAGAAAAGTTTGCTGAATTAATTGATGCTGAAACTATTAAGGCTATTAATGCTTTATCTTATGATCAATCTTTAGTTGACAGAAACTTAGAAAAGGTCTTCTTAGGGTTAACTAAGGAGCAAAGCAAGACTAGACTTCAGCCATCTTTAACTGTTCCAACTAACACCGGTAACATGTACTCTGGTTCTACTTGGGCTGCTCTTTCCTCATTATTATACTACGTTGGCTCTGAATCTTTACAAGGTAAGAGAATCGGTATTTTCTCTTACGGTTCTGGTTTAGCTTCCTCTATGTTATCTGTCATCGTCAAGGGTGATATTTCCTACATTACCAAGGTATTAGACTTTGATTACAAGCTCGGTGAAGGTAGAAAGATTGAAGAGCCACAACAATTTATTGCAGCTATTGAATCCAGAGAAAAGGCTCATTTACAAAAGTCTTACACTCCAACTGGTTCTATTGATAATTTATCAAAGGGTACTTACTACTTAGTCGAAATTGATGACAAGTTCAAGAGAAAGTATACTCAAAAGGATTAGGTATATGTATTTAGTTAATATATTTAAAAAATTTTGTATTTGTTAATATTGATATCTTATGAAGTAGCCAGTTAAACTATGTAATATTTTTGTACAAAAATTCATAGAAAAATTGCAAAAAATTGAAATTATATAAAAAAATACCCTAATGTTTAAAAAATATTAGCCTATTACTTACAAAAAACAAATAAAAGAGATTCAATAGTATTGAATAGTATTTTAGCGTTATGTACCATCAAATAGTATTGAATCAAGTAGATATTATTATACATAATGTTTTGTGCAACATTGATATATTTTGATAGTTGACATAGTAGATATTACACAAAACAATCATCTCTATAAATCTGACTATACTAGTAAGTAAGTGGATTCAACAAAATGCAATTTTCTAAAAGCATTATTTACAAAGATAACAAATTATCTGAGTTATATTATGTTAATGAAACAAAAGGTTTATGAAACGTTTTTATGAGCTGTCCTTTTTAAGTGTATTAGGTTTTTGTATAAGTACAATTAAATGAAATAATAAAGCCGTGACATCACATATCTCTTACATATTCTATGTTCCACCACATATTCGAAAATTTTAATCTTAAATCAATGATTCAAAAGTATAAATAAAACTATTCATCAAATTAAGAATACTCTTAAATATAAAAAAAAAAAAACACTTAAGATGATTGCAAATATTCCCACATCTGATCGTTACCACCTTCCTGATTTGAGATGGAAATTAATTCATAAACCACTAGAGACAAATACTTACATTTATTTCCTAATCAGGAAGTTTAGTACACCACCTTTGTTTTGAAAATCGCCGTATCAAGAATTGAGAAAAATAGTACAGAGCGCTTAGTAAAGGAGAAAATCTATGTAAACAAACTAAGTTGAATTTCTTTAATTTTATTATCTAACTAAGTATTAGTAAGGTTTCAAACATATATAAACTTAGACTTTCAGCACAAATCTATTATGAGAGAAGTTATTAGTATTAACGGTATGTTATTTTTCGTGTATCTTAGACAAATGTTACATATAAGGAAACAGTAATATTGTAGATCAATGATGGCGACACGTCTAAACAGAATAATACTAACATCAATTCTAGTCGGTCAAGCTGGTTGTCAAATTGGTAACGCTTGTTGGGAATTATACTCACAAGAACACGGTATTAGACCTGATGGGTACTTACAAGATGGATTAGACAGACCAAAGGGTGGTGAAGAGGGTTTTTCCACTTTCTTTAGTGAAACTGGCTCAGGTAAGTACGTTCCTCGTGCTTTATATGTTGACTTGGAACCAAATGTTATTGATGAAGTTCGTACTGGTGCATACAGAGACTTATTCCATCCAGAACAATTGATTGCCGGTAAAGAAGATGCTGCCAACAATTATGCCAGAGGTCATTACACTGTTGGTAGAGAAATTTTAGATGATGTTTTAGACAGAGTTAGAAGAATGTCTGATCAATGTGATGGATTACAAGGTTTCTTATTTACTCATTCCTTAGGTGGTGGTACTGGTTCCGGTTTAGGTTCCTTATTATTGGAGCAATTGTCTATCGACTACGGTAAGAAATCCAAGTTAGAATTTGCAGTTTACCCAGCTCCACAGGTCTCTACTTCTGTTGTTGAACCATATAATACAGTTTTAACTACTCATACTACATTAGAACACGCAGACTGTACCTTCATGGTTGATAACGAAGCCATCTATGATATGTGTCGTCGTAATTTAGATATTGCTAGACCACACTTCGATTCCTTAAACAGTTTGATTGCCCAAGTTGTTTCTTCTGTTACTGCTTCTTTAAGATTTGATGGTTCATTAAATGTCGATTTGAATGAATTCCAAACTAACTTAGTTCCATACCCAAGAATTCATTTCCCATTAGTCTCATACGCCCCAGTATTCTCAAAGAACAGAGCCAACCACGAATCCAACTCTGTTTCTGAGATTACTGCATCATGTTTTGAACCAGGTAATCAAATGGTTAAGTGTGACCCAAGAGTTGGTAAATACATGGCCACTTGTTTATTATACCGTGGTGATGTTGTTACTAGAGATGTTCAAAACTCGGTTGCCCAAATTAAAGCCAAGAAGACTGTTCAATTAGTTGATTGGTGTCCAACTGGTTTCAAAATTGGTATTTGTTATCAACCACCTACCGCCATTAAGGGTTCTGATTTAGCCTCTGCTAAGAGAGCTGTATGTATGTTATCTAATACTACTGCCATTGCAGAAGCCTGGAGAAGAATCGACAGAAAGTTTGACTTGATGTACTCTAAGAGAGCATTTGTCCATTGGTATGTTGGTGAAGGTATGGAAGAAGGTGAATTTACTGAAGCTAGAGAAGATTTAGCTGCATTAGAAAGAGATTACATTGAAGTTGGAACTGACTCTTTCCCAGAAGAGGAAGAAGAATACTAAATCTAATGTTCAAATTTTTCATTTCAAGTGCTTATTAATTAAGTTATCTTATCTTTCTCTATAGTTCAAAATTTAATACCCCTTAATGCTTTTCTATTGATGTTGAATATTTTTTTAATGGTAATTCTTTAGGTATTTATACTTAGCTATACATATAATTAGTTAATATATTTATATATGTTTCACGGATGTGTAGACTAACGGTTCCGTGCATTTACCGATCTGTCAATTTTCTCGATTAATGAGCAAAAATGATATGAAATATTTATACTCTAATTATTAATAACATATTGGATATCATCATGGAAGACAAAAGAGAGTTATTAAAAACGCCCTTACATGGGATTTATATTCCTATTGGGTTAATGTTATTGGGTACTGTTATTTTTGATGTTTATTATTTGAGATACACTGTTACAATCATTGTTCTTCTTTGCTCATACAAATTTGCTAATGCATATATGAATAAAAAATCTATAGATACCATGAAGTGGAATGAATTTGAATTGATTGACAAAACAATTATTTCAAAGAATTCTGCTATTTACAGATTTAAATTGAACCATGAAGATGAAGTTTTAGATATTCCAGTTGGTCATAGTTTAGCATGCTGTATGTCTATTGATGGAAAGGATGAAATTAGATACTATACTCCTATTTCCAATAAGTTTGATGCTGGCTTCTTTGACATTTTAGTTAAATCTTACCCAAATGGTAAAGTATCTTCTAGATTTGCTCAATTAAGGGAAGGTCAAACTGTTCTCTTCAGAGGACCAGTTGGAAGACTTAAATATGAAACTAACATGGCCAAGGAAATTGGGTTGATTGCAGGTGGTTCAGGTATTACTCCAATCTTGCAAGTTCTTACCGAGATAATCACAACTCCAGAAGATTTTACAAAAATTTCATTAATCTATGCTAACGAAACTGCTAATGATATATTACTTAAATCAGAAATTGATGAGATTGCTAAAAAATATCCTGGTTTCAAGATTCATTACACCTTATCTAACCCACCTGTTGACTGGGAAGGAAGCACTGGTTATGTCACTCAAGACATGATTAGTACTCACTTACCATCACCGTCTAAAGACAATAAATTATTTATTTGTGGTCCTCCAGACATGAAAAAATCTTTAATTCAAGCATGTGCTGAAGTTGGTTGGGAAGAAGGTGTTATGGTTTCCAAGCCAGAAGACCAAGTTTTCTGTTTTTAACTTTATTCTAATAGAATTAACATGCTTTCTGCACTATTTTCATGATAAAATAATGTGAATATTCATATATATGTCCTTAAACCACATAATACTATATAGGTAACTAATTACTTATGTTTATAGAAGAAATAATTGTTCTAATATTAGAAATATGTATTTTCTAATCGGAAATGAATTGCTTATTTTATTACCCCATGATAGTGATACAGATTAGAGAAATTACATTATTGTTGTACTATGAATTGATAGTGTATTCATATTAATAATTAGTATCTGAAAATACTAACTTAGTTGTAATAAATATTGAATTTTTTGAACAAAATATTGCTTAAAATTTACATATCAATTATAGAGAAAATTAGAGAAACTATGTGGATTCCTAGGATGCATAATTGTATATTACTAATAGTTCAGATGCTAATGAAATTAGGAATTTTCCATGGGTTCAAGTTTCGACTATTTCTATTGGATTAAATTTAGTTGCGGATTTAAAACTTTAGCTCCTATTACTTAGTGGCAAATATTAGTTCGCTTAATTCCCTTAAAAGCGAAACCATTAATTATAAATTAGACATAAATACGCTTAAATTTTAATTCAATCATAATAATTTAATCAATAAACAAAATAATGAATAGTGAATTTTCTCCAGTCTCCCTCGTGGGTAAATTTGGTTATGGTACAATGAGTTTAACATGGAAGCCTACACCTATCCCAACAGAACAATCTTTAGATACTCTTAAATTTATTACAGAACATGATGAATTCGGAACCAATTTAATAAATGGTGGTGAATTTTATGGTCCAGATGATTTAAATTTGAAATTATTGAAGAAATTTGTCGATAGTAATTCAGACGCTACTAATAGAGAATTAATTATTTCTATCAAAGGTGGAATTGATAAAGTTAAAATTACTCCTGATGGAAGTAAAGAATCTATTAGTAGATCTATTGAAAACATCATATCATATTTTCCTACTGACCCATCTAAGAGACCTAAATTATTATTCGAAATTGCGAGAGTCGATCCTAATACTCCATACGATAAAACGATTGAATATATTGCTGACTATGTAAAACAGGGAAAAATAGATGGTATATCTCTTTCTGAAGTTGGTGTGAATTCTATTAGAAAAGCCCACAGCATTTTTCCAATTTCTTGTGTGGAATTAGAATTATCACTCATGTGTCAAGATTTAATAGAAAATGGTGTATTAGAAGAGTTGTCTAAGTTACAAATTCCAATTATTGCTTATTCTCCACTTAATAGAGGTATGTTAACTGATCATGCTGTCGAAACCTCTGATGACTTCTATAACAATATTAAACCGGGTGATGTCAGAGCTCACATTGATAAATTCAGTAAAGAAAACTTCAAGTCTAACATAAATGTTGCTAAGAAATTATACGATTTTGCTCACAATGTTAAAAATACTTCATTAGAGAGTTTAGCGCTTTCTTGGATAGTTTCTCTTTCTGGTAGAAAAGAGTTTAAAGGTATCAGTAATTTAACCAGAATTTTACCTATTCCAAGTGGTTCAACCAGGGAAAAAGTCGAAAAGAATTTATCTAATTTAGTTCAGTTATCAGATGCTGATTTGATAGAAATCGATAAGATTTGTAAAGAAAATAAGGTTGTTGGATACAGATACAACAAAGAAGCTGAACATCTTAACTTTGCTTAATACTGGTTTCTATTAGGAAATGGCGAGATGTTATTAATTAGTAAATTCATAAATATGTATTTTTTTTTTTTTGATTAGGTTCTATGATATTGTTAGAGTACTTTATAAATCTCCAACACTAAATTTAAACAAGCGTAGGCCAAAAATCTTAGGAAAAATCTCCATTCAACAAAGCATTCTACACAATATAAGGATGAAGTATGAAAAAAGTATTATAATTTTGAGAAGAATGAGTTTGCAAATTGTTTATTAGAAAAATTGACAAAGACAACAAGTGAATACCCAACTGCAATTTTTATATTTATAAACTTATCTTTTCGTAACTATAAATGTGAAACCTTTAAAATTTTACGCAATTCAAGAATATTACCTTAAAGAACTTTGATTATATTTTTAACATTTTCAGATTATTTTAATCACCTTAGGTTTAAATGTTTCAAACTTCTTCAAAAGAATGAAACATCAAAATTTGAGATATTAGTATCAATAAATAACCCCTAAGTCTCCAATTCACCACTAATTTTTTATCTTTTTTGAGAAGACTTGTCAATAAATCATTACGACTATCGAAATATTTGATAGCAGAATACACGAAAAATATCTGCCCCTAAAAAATGAATCTATTAATAAAGATTAATGCTAAAAATATCAATAATTAATAAGGCACCTTTATTGTAAGTTCTTCCAACAAACTCATATATATTAAAATTGATTCTATTAGAATTGAATAATGTTTATATTACAATGTCATCTTTATTCAATTTTTTAAAATCATTATTTAAACTAATAATCCACAAACCATTATTCTTTTTGAAAATATGCAAGATTCGATGATATCCAATAATAACCATACTCAACATCCACCGCTTATAAATAAAGGTGTGTTAGGGAAGTAAAAAAAAAAGTACCTAAACAAGACTAATATGTCGCTTTGTAAGAATAAGACATCTTCATTATAGTTTCATCAATAATTTGTGCATTTGGGTGATATTTTCAAATGGATCTAATTTCCTGAAAATAAATCTTCAATATTTATCACTTTAACTAATATTTCTGAATCGTCCTAATACCTAAATGTAAAAGTTATTTTAATAAATTGAATATCATTAAAGACCCCAAATAGAAGGCCCAGATCATGGATGGTATTTATAGAAACCTTTGTTATTATTAATGAAAATTGATAAACTTATCAAAAATATATCCGCAATTTTATTAAATATTTAAAGTAGCTATAATTAAATGAATAGTAAAGAGTACCCTAACAAAATATTAACTGATTAATTATGCTTATGAATAAACTTTAAAATATTGCATTTCAATAGGAAGTCTAATCTATTTGACTTATAGCATTAATTATCAGAGACATTTTCGTATGTTTCTCTGACTTCTCAAATGATTAATAGGTACATTTTATTTCCACAAAAAAGAATATATAGAAGTCTTAAGATAAGTAATTAGATAAAGCTGTTGATTTTATATTGTTAGAATAACATAATAACTCTTATTATATGAACACACACATATATATATTTATACCTTTATTAAATTATGTTAAATGTTCCTTTTTATTTGTAGTGTTCTTGTTAAAGTTATTAGCATTATCGATTGTAGACTTATTATAAATGAACTAGGTCATGGAGATAATTATAAATGCATATAATGTAATGTAATTTATAAATTCGACACATATGGACCAAAATTTTTTAATGCTCCTGGCCACAAATAGGAATGCTTATTACCACAAGCAATTAATATCTACTAATTTTTAACTAAAAATACTCTAAAAAAAGACAATAAGATATATAGTAAAGAGATAATTATGTCTTTGAAGTTTAATCATACAGATGAAAATGAAAGTATTTTCTTCAAGCCGTGGCATTTTTCTAATATTTTCAACCAGAAATCGAAATGTAGGTCATTTCCTAGTAAAAGACAAAAATTCAAATCATTTTTCCAGTATTATTTTGATTTTAAAACAGAGAAAGAAAAGATTACAAAATACCAAGACAAATCAATAGATGTCAAAGTAGGTTGCAATGATTCACATGGCGAAAATACAACACCAAATTCTAGAGAGGTAATTGAGCCTAGCAAAACTATCACAAATCTGTTATTCACAAAAATTAGAAATATAAGCTCATCATTCAAATCAATCACACCAGATTATACTTTTCCAAAATATTCGAAGAGTTCACCACGGGTTTATGATCAGACAAACTCATCAACTTCATCCAAATATGACGATTTATCAATAAGAAAGAAAATTAGAAAAAGACTTTCTCAAAAATCCTTAGGAAAGAAGCTGCAAGATGTTGAGTCTATAATTCCATCAGAGATAGTCACAACAATCACTGAATGTCTTTTTGATCAAAGAACAATTGAAACAGTCTCGGATACTTCTGTCATAGATCTTGATTTGCGGCTGGAAGTAAGTATACTTTCTCAAGAAGACCAAATTAACTTTTCACCCATTTATAATCTGAGAAGCAAAACACCTCCACAATCTCTTCCAATTGATAAACATGCAAAATGGAAGAGAAGTCAAATGCTAAGAAAAGCAGTTGCAGATTTTGATCACAATAAGTGGAAATCATCACATCTGATATACAATCCAGATGAAAAAAGCCTTCAATTTTCAAAATATAATAAGAGTGGAAATTTCAATACGTTCACGGATAAGAACACATCTTCAGGATCTGATTTTGCACCCGAAAATATTAACTTATTTTATCCAGCATCATACTTAAATGATACTTCAAATGTAAAACCTTATCAAATTAAAACTAAAGCAAATACGAAAAATCATAAAATACAACCGTTAATGCCCACTAAGTTATCTTCAAGCTACTTAAATAACCAGAATTTCTCATCAATTAATAATACTAGATCTAAAAGAAATACTATAGTTAAAAAAGAAACTCGCTCGTTTACTAGTGATCAAATCTGCTATCCTTTAAAGAAAAATTCAAGTTTAAAAGCTAACATAGTAAATCCCCATTCACACGGAATTTCTAATGAGATGGACTTCCAATTTTAATGTGTATAGATATTGCATGAAATTACAGTTTAGGAATTTTTTTACAGTTTAATAAATTGAGGAAATTTGTATATTTTTTAGGATCAAAGCTTGAAGGAAATGCATCGAATAATAAAGATCTAATCATGCCAGAATTGAATGATAAGTTTACTGCTAACATAAGCAGACAGCTGATTTTTCAGACTTTCTACGAGCCATTGCTAAATAATGGTAAGTCTAGTTTAATAAAGAGATCGAAACTTGTTTGTAGGAATAATTCAGATTTGTTCTATGCAAATGAAAATTTAGTAAGGGTTTGTACAGTGAATCCTTATTCATCTAATTTTAAACTTTTAGAAAATGAAAATGGATCATTTAAAATAAAATCTTTAGAAATGAATAGCCTGGGTACACTATTAGCATTGTTAGGTGACGAAGACTTAGTTGTTTTATCTTTACTCAATTCCATTAACGGCATCAATGATTCGATTATTCCAACAAAATCTTACAAACTTGAAAGTATAGGCGGTAAAATTGTAAAAGTTATTTGGCAAACTATTTCTACAAATGATTGTTCGATTATTGTTTTGAATGATAAATCTGAAATTAAATTATTTGATTTATCTATTTCTACATCAATTCCACAAGTTCAAGTGAAACTTAAAGAAAATGACTTATTTAAATATGAAGATGCTGTAAGTATAACTTTTGGCTCACAAGAGAATATATCAGGTTCATTGACACTATATGTTGCTACATCCAAGGGAAATATTTATTCTATGTTTCCATTCATTCATAAGAATGCAAAATTATCAGTCAAAACTTCTTCATTAAACAACTTTGTAAAGGAATCACAACATTTGATTAGAACAATTGAAGAGGAGAATCCAGAGGAAGAGTCATTTAATTTAAAATCCAGCCCTTTAAGAAAATCATTAATAATGCAATACGAATATGTTACATATCTTGCTAAGCAGTTGGAATCAAATATAAAGCCTAGAATAGAAAAAAGGAATATATTATCAAATTATCCGGAAGATCTATTTATTGTGAACCAAAATCTTCCAGAGTCATTTACTCCTTGTTTGCAAGGGCCAATTTGTAAAGTAGAAAGTACCATACAAGATATAACCGAATTAGTTACTAATGATAATGTCTCTATACTTGCTGGATTGTCATTAAATAGCTCATCAGAGCCAGTTCTAACATATTTTGCCCAATTCAGACCTTTAATTATGAAATGGAATAATGAGAAAAATGAAAGAATTATTAAACCGGAACAAAATAAAAAAGAAAATAATAATGATATTATTTCTTTAAAGAGCAGTAAGCCTTACTTTGATTATAAAAGACCTGCTAAAGGTTTTGGTTTTATTGATTTGAACGAACAAGAATGTGAATACGAGGTTCAACATATTGTTAAAACCACAGAAAACAATTATAACAGTGATATAGAATACTGGAATAAGAACTTCAAATCATTATCCATTTTGTCAGCTGAAGTTATTCCATTAATAGCCAAAAGTAATGAAGTATTCTTTGATAAATTGAATAACAAAGAATCAAAGTTACGTATCACAATAGGAGGTAAAGTAATTATTTGTGATGCATCTAGATGGGTTGATGATATAATATCTTCTATCAATGGTGGATGTTTATCTGATGTTTTGGTAGAGAGTGACTTCAAATCAGTTTCAAATGGCGAAAGAATTAATTCTATTGCATATATTCAAGATAAAATATCAAACACTGGGGAATATTTAATTATTTTGAGATCTAAAAAAGATTTTAACTTAGATATTTGTCAAATCTCTAATAATTTCTCTATGGATAACCAAGGTGATTTTGAAGATAAAATTGCTGATTATTCCGAAAAATACGAGTCAATCTTAAAAAAAGAACCATTTGAAGAATTGGATCATGAATTGCTTTCGATCAAAAAGTTCAAAAATAATAGCTTACTACAAGGAGTCAACTTATCTAAAGTAAACGATTCTATTACAGTAGGTCCAGAAATTTTGAAGAATATAAATGCTTTATCTAATAATACCATTAATCAAGTTTCTCAATTCACAAAATTTACACTTCACTTGAACTTTAGAGTGTTAACACAAGTTGATGAACTTAGAAATCAAATTGAAATGATTTCTAAACTTCAAGAAGATAAAATTAAAAATGATGAGCTTAACAAAATAAATCTTAAAATTAATAAATTGATTTTAAAACAAGAAAAAATAGATGCAAAAATAAAAAAGGTCCAAGACAAATTGATTGAGTCAATCCAGAGAATTATGTACTCTAGAACACTTCCATTGTCTACAGCAGAAAAGAATTGGTTCAAAGAAATTAATGCTGTTAATAGTGAATTATCACAAGACACTAATGAAAAAGACAGTCTTATTAAGGTGTTGAAGAATCTTGAAGCACAAGTTAAACTTTTAGTGAAAGATTCCAAAACACTTAGTAATTCAGATACAGATTCTTTAAAGGAAAAATTAACCCAACATCAATTGTATAAAAATGTTAATAAATTGAAAAGCTGGTTAATTCAAGAAGGCACATTAATAGAAGCTACAAAAATCAAATTGGAAGAAAATTTGAAAAAATTACAAATATAGTAGTATTTAATTCATTAATATATATTGTTCTATTAGTTTTTTTCTAGCCAATTACCAAAGTCATTTAATCTATCTTCTTCATTTTCATCTAATGTTTTGGTTTTCTCTAACTTTTCTCCTTTATAAACCTGAACATCAAGTTTTAAGCCGTCAAAATATCTCCCATTAAAAGCTTCTATACATTTTTCACTCAGCGATGGTTTATTGAATTTCACCATAATACATCCACTAACATCATAAATAATTATTTTAGTTATGTCCTTTCCAATGCCATGTTTATCACATTCTTCTTGAATGTCTTCTTTCAAATCCATCTCAAGCAATGGATCATTATCAAGTTCTTCTTTTCTAAAGACTTGACGTATAATAACAATTTTCTCATATATCTTCCTCTTTATTTCGCTGAATTTGTCTTCAGCTTCAGAATCCTGTTTGTCACCATCCCAATTAGAAAGTTTTTTCTTCATTTGTTCTTTTCTTTTCTGTAATAAATGTTTTTCTTCAATACTTAAGGTCTTTTTCTCGGAGGTAGGCCCTTTATTATTAAATTCAGCTTGTTGTACTTTTATTTTTGATTTAGTCTCATTAGGTCTAAGATATGATTCATCTAACATTTGTATGGCTAACAGGACACTTTCAATACTATGATAAACAACTAAGGCTTCACCTTTGAAATTTCCATTTTCATAATATAACTTCACTCTTGGCTCTCCTGTCTTATAATCTTCAGATATTAAGCCATACTTACTAAAAACATCAATTATTTCTTGTTTTGTAGTATCGAACGGTAAATTAGATACAAAGATTCCAGAATTCTTAATAGGTTTTAAATTTTCACCAGTAATACTATTAATATTATTTTTTTCGTTCTTAAGTCTTTTTATTTCTTCTTTTAATTGTTCTAGCTTCTCTTTCTTAAGTCTTTTTATTGATCTTTTATTTTCTTCTTCTTCTTTATCATCATTTTGAGCAATCCTCTTTGTACCAGCAATTTCTGAATCACTTTCATCACTTTCACTGTCTATTTTATGCCATTTATTAAGCTCAAAGTCATATTCATATTCTATATTAACTCCATTAACATTTGTTTCAAATAACCATACTTGTTTGACTTGATCAAACGAAATTCTTTCATCAACTTCCTTAAGAATTTCTGGATTTGTTTTCACTTCATCTACCTCAGGTGGTTTATTTGGAAAGTTAACCATAATTAGTTATATCATATATCAATACTATCACAACAATTCGAATTATTTCTTTAGAGCCCGAAGAGTTGTGCATATAACAATTTACGTTAAGATAATATTATGGGGATTTGCCGTTTGTTCATCTTAATAGAGTTAATTAAATAAAAGGTAATTGATCCATTATAAAAATAGAAATAATTTTGAAAATTATGAAGGATTATTTTGAACAGGGTTATCTTGTATTATTTAATAAAAAATTGCGTAGTCTACTTTAATAATAGAAACAATTAAAAATCTAAAGTTGTTTTTGTTACCAATAAAGATAAGGTTACTAATTATATTTCATTTAAATCTATAGTTTTATATTTAAAAAACTATAATTGACTTTTAGTATCTTGTTCTATTGATTAAAAGTAGATGTATATTATACTCTGACAAAAAAAAATACACTATGTATTACTATATGTTCCTTAATCAAAAGATTATTAAATTCAAATCTTGAACATAGAATAATAATGAAATACGACAACAGTATATATCTGAACACCCTAAATAATTGTATACTAAATTCTACTGGAGAACATTAATTTTTACGTTTAGATTTTTAGCAATTGCGACCATCGGATATAGTCTTTTGCATCAATTGTTTAATTTCAATAATTGTCTAACAGCACAAATGAACTGAACATATCATAGAATAATACCCAAGAGTTAGTAAGTAGAATGATTAATGGCTCTCTATTCAAATACTTTATATTTTCCAATTATCATAATCCATCTTAAATCAAATAAATATCGTAAACTAATAAATCATGACTGCATACAAATAAATATCCGGAATAATCAGTAATATAATTAATTATAAGGTAGATAATTTAAATATCTTAATTAAAACTCATAAAAATATAACTTAATCATGTCACTCTTAATGAGATCTAGGTTCAAAAATAAAGTACAATCGTTGTTTTTCAATACTGTACGTTCATATGGTACTAAGTTCCCAACTGAATTCACGCCTTCTCCACCTAGATTGCCAAAGGAACAACAAGAAGAATTTGAAAAGTTACAAATGATTGCAAACTCTCAAGCAGCTATTGATGAATATAATGAACAAATACAGACTTCTGGTGTAGCTAACAGCGATTTTTCATCTGATAACAATCTTAACATCAGATCTGATATAGGGGGGTTTCAATATTTCAAAACCATTCCAGAATTTGAAGGTGATGTTAATCCTGTAACTGGTGAAAAAGGTGGTCCAAAACAAGATCCATTGAGACATGCTGGTGATTGGTCTTTTAATGGGAGAGTTACTGATTTCTGAAAAAGTTATAAAAAGGTTCAGTGATTTTTGGTGGTTCTTTAATACAGACTTTCTACATAGTATGCTCCAAATAAAATCAGTATACAAGGACATTGAATATGGTAGATAAATATACAATTTATATGGTTGGAAATCAGAAATCTATAATTATTGTCAAGTATATACATTACCGTCAAGTATATACATTATTGTCAAAATGTAATAATGAATGTTTAGTTAATAAATATATTAACAATTTATGAATATATTAACATTGTACAAATGAATATGCTAAGTAAACTTTATAGATTTGTACTTTTGGCATCTATATCTTTTCTTGAATTGTTAAAGGAGAATCTTTCATACATAATTTGAGAAATGAAAAAAAGTTTTGATGATATAAATATTATTAATTGTGGATATGTATTTCGACCCTCTCTCCTTATTTACTCCTTGTAGTAACCAAATAGAGGAAGATGACTCTAATGTATTGAATGAATATAAAGGTAAAGGTGAGAGTCTTGAAATTGTAAGCAACAAACTAGGTGACAATGATGATGACAATGATGGTGATGATGATGAGCATTTATATCCAATACATATATTAGATCTACCATTACTTGAATTAAAACCTCCACGAGATGTAATAATAGTTATATTGAAATTGTTTAGTCCAAATGAAGTATATAACTTTATACCAGATGATGAACTTTTACAGAACCTGGATGCATGTGTAGATATCGATGAAGTATTCAAAGAAAAAGATATATCAGAAGATATGATTCAACTGGCATTGGATTGGCTAAAGAATTTTTGTCCAAGATTAGACTCAAGAATCAAGTTAGGATATTTACCTAAGTTATGTTCATCATTGAGAAAAAACATTGATTATAATTCTTATATTACTAAAATAATTGCATCTGATTTATCTTGGATCCAGGAATCTGATAAAGTATTTATTTTTAAAGAAGCTTCATTAAGAATAAGTGAAAATTGTGGTAGAACAGCTCAGCCAGAAATTATAAGAAAAATAGTGCTTCCAAATTTAAATAAATATTTAACAACTACAAAATTTATTAAGCTTAAGGAACCTAGTTTAACGAGCGATAATTTAGGTTTAAAGACTTGGGGATCTTCACTTATACTTTCAAATAGACTTATAAATAAGGGTAATGATTATTTGGTTGATCCAGTAATTGAGTTAGGATCAGGAACTGGATTAGTTGGAATGGTGAGCTCAATATTAGGCCATACAACAATTCTATCTGATTTAAAAGAAATTGTTCCCAACCTAGAAGAAAATATTAAGTTAAATAATGTAAATGCAAAAGCAGAAATATTAGACTGGACCAATCCTCAGCCATTTATTGACATATATGGCAATATTAAATTCAATACTATCTTAATTAGTGATCCTATATATTCTCCTAAACACCCTTATTGGGTTGTAAATATGTTAGATTTGTTTCTTTCAAACAGCAAGGATGCAAGAATTTTAATCCAACTTCCATTAAGACCAAAATATGAAGAAGAAAGAGCAGTACTATGGAGCTTGATGTCTAAAAACTTTAAAGAGATAGAAAATGAGATAGAAGATGGTCAAGACGATTTTGGGAATATGAAATTCTGTTTCAAAATGTATATTAGAAATGTAAATAATTAATCTATCTTATATTTAGTACAAATAATTATAAATAATTTTTGAGTAATCTTAATCTTGATACAGCCTCTTCTAAAATTTCATCATCCTTACAAACTGCAAATCTTAAACATTTTTCTAATTTGTTGCCTACCCTATTTTCTGGTTTCAAAAATTCAGTCGGTGGGATTCCAACAACACCAATCTCTTTAATCAACCAATAAGCTAATTTGTAATCTTCAGTCTTCTTAGCTAAAATATCTTCTGGAAATGTGTAGTTTTCCAGAATTTTCAATTTCAGCATATTGACTAATAAGAAGTAACCACCTTGGGCTTTAGTATAACTCAAGTTAAGATCATCAAATACTTTAGTAAAGAGTTCATACTTTTTCTTGTATTGATCTCTGGTAACTTGAAAATAATTATTTTTTTCAGCTTCTTCAAATGCATCAGCAACAGCTTGTTGTAAAGGTGCTGGGGAAGAGAAGCAAATTCTGGTATGTGCAGCAGTTACATACTTCATCAAATTTGCAGGTCCTTGAACCCAACCTATTCTCCAACCAGTTGCAGCAAATGATTTTCCGGCAGAACCAACGGTAATGGTTCTTTCAGCTAATTCGGGTAACTTATCTAATTTTGCTGGTCTAGGGAATTTTTCAGTAAAATATAAGTTTTCATAAACTTCATCACTGAGAAGAATAATATTGTTCTCAATTGCCAATTTTCCAATTCTAATTAATTCTTCTTCAGTAAATATTTTACCAATAGGGTTGTGTGGGGTGTTTAAAACAATGATTTTTGTCCTGTCAGTAATGGCATTTTTTAAGCCCTCCCAGTCAATTTCCCAATCATCACCAGTTACATTACCTTCATCAAGTTTGGATGGGTAGTTAATGCTAACATATTTAACCTTTGCACCAGGCATTTCAATATTTGGAATATATTGGTCAAAGAATGGCTCGAAAACGATCACTTCATCTCCTGGAACTAAGAACCCAAAGAAAACAGCAAAAATACCTTCATTAGCACCAGTAGTAACTAAAACTTGAGACGAATCTACCTCACGCTCAAAGGCTTTACTGTAAACTTGACTAAGCTTTTTCAATAAATTAGGATTACCTTTAGCAGGGGCATATTGATTGAACTGTGGTTTAGTCAAGGCATTATTCACCGATTTGACAGCAAAATCTGGTGGATTATATGAAAAGAACCCTTGTCCTAGGTTAACAATAGACTTACCAGTCTCCTTTTGAGCAGTAGCAGCGGTTTCATTAATAAGCGTCCATACATCCTTTTGAGCAGAGTTTAACCCAAAGTATGGATTGTATAATGTTGTTGGATCATTTTTTGTAGTCATATTCACTTTAGTATACGATAAAAGCCTACCCAATCTATGTTTTGTGCCTTTATTCAAACTTCGTATCATACAAATGAGAAGATATGGATTCCGTTTAATTCTTCGAAATCTATTGTGGATCTTCGTGAATCATATCAGTCACGTGAAACTTATCAATAAAATAACGTCTTTATTGGGTTGGGGCGTACAGTCTATCTAAGTATATAGTTAATCAACCGTTTTTGCACCAGTTTCTACCTCTATCAACTTGAAGTGAACATAACTTAGATTCTAACCACCAGTTTATACATCCTGCAATTACTATTCCTAAACTGTCGCTAATACTGACACACCCCATACTAAATTCTCGTTTAGATGGATGCACTTCTTCACTAACCGAAACAAAAGTATTAATATACAGGAATCCACCTAATAGACCTTCATAAAAGATTAGCACCAAAAGAAGCCATATTCTACTAAAAGGGAAGTCAAAAATCGATTGACACAAAACGATAATAACATTTGCAAATTGCAATATTGATAGAGCATATAAATTTGAGAGACGAATTCCAAAATTCACTGAAGATCTAGACACGAATACACCTAGTTGGTATAAAAACCCATACATTACATATATATCTCTGTAGGATGAGAATAGCCATCTTGGTAAATCTTGTAGGGGAAATAATAATGTAGGCGAAATTCCCTGGTTGATTACATACTCCGAAATGTACACAGTAGATAAGGGTATCATGTAGGGTTTAAGTAATGGTTTTATTTGCCTCAAAGTTAACCTAATGTGAACTTTAATTCTCTTTAATGTTAATGGTTCTGATACAGTTTGGATTGGTGCATCAGGTTCATCAGAAATTAAAACATAAGATACATCTGTAGATGGTAAAATAAGATAAAATGATATCAAAAATCCAAACGGAATTATGGAGAATAAAAATAATACAAGCCATACCTGTAAACCTAGAATATTAGTTAGTACTAAAAAAATAAAACTTCCAAATAAACCAGCACCACCAGTACCACTCGAAAAACCACCAATTGATTGATTACCCTTATAGTGATGTGTAAGTTGTAAAAAGGTAAGCTCACCTAAACCTGATGAAAGAGATGCCATAGATATCCCAATAACTTTGATAAGTATTGCATGTTGAGAGCTAAGGCTAATAATTAGCATTCCAATTGATGATAATGCTACCAATGACCAAAGCCGAAAATGATAAGGAATCAAATGTATAAAAAATGGTGCTATCAATTTAATGCTAAATGAAGGTAAAATATCAGCTAACAATACAATTGACTTTGGGGTTTCTGACCCTACTAGATCAATTGCAGCCGATAGGATTATGACATATAAAATATTATTAAGTAACCCAAACAGGAAAAATGCAAGGAATATTAAATTGCTTGTGGAAGAAAAAACCATTATAACTATTAAATGATTATTGTTTAGTTTTAGTTATCATAAAATTATTATTTTACGCCTCAGTGATGTCTATCAAAATCCCTATATAAATAAATTCGTGTAATATAAACATTATATGAGTGTTGGTAGTGTGTTTACCAAATAATACAAAATCAATGATTCTTGTATCTTAATCGTATCTTAAAGTCACGTGATGTATGAATAACAAACACTCTATGACTTGTCAAATTAATATTACACAAAAACCTCGAGAGCTTCTACGAGCTTTTCTGGAATACATATTACGGATTGCGTCATACCGTTATGCGGATAACTACTTATCCGAAGAATAGAAAACTTCATAGAGGTTGGTAACGCAAACTTTATGTGTCTAAAATATATTTATAATATGCTCTGATTGTGAATTTTATAGCCTTTAAATCCTATAATCACAGTATTTCATTATTCTTCATTCTGTTTCATAGAATAGTCATGGATTATAATATGAGTCATTCATATGAAGGATGAGCATAAAATTTTTCAGAGTCGAGAATATAAGAGCAGTGGGCATCACATAATTTTTATTTGACATTTTTTTTTCAGAAATATCTTTTACAAACTACTATATATTATACTTTAAAAATGAGTATGACCCCGATCCCAGATGAATACGACGATACCAGAATTTTGGGCTACGACCCATTAATACCTCCTGCATTATTGCAACATGAAATAAAAGCTTCTAAAGAATCTTTAGAGCATGTCATTAGAGGTCGCATAGAATCTTCCGACATCTTAAGAGGAAAAGATGATCGTGCTTTAGTAATTGTTGGTCCATGTTCCATTCATGACACAGAAGCTGCATTAGAATATGCTAAAAGATTAAAAGCTCTTGCTACTGAATTAGAAAATGACTTAGTTATAATTATGAGAGCATACTTGGAAAAACCAAGAACCACTGTTGGCTGGAAGGGTTTAATTAATGACCCTAATGTTGATAGCTCTTTCGATATTAATAAGGGTTTAAGAATCTCCCGTAAATTATACTCTGATTTAACCAGTATCGGTTTACCAATCGGTTCTGAAATGTTAGATACTATTTCTCCACAATTCTTCTCTGATTTCTTGAGTTTTGGTGCTATTGGTGCCAGAACAACTGAATCTCAATTACACAGAGAATTAGCATCCGGTTTATCCTTCCCAATTGGTTTCAAAAACGGTACTGATGGTGGTTTAGGTGTTGCATTAGATGCTGCTCAAGCTGCTTCTAAAGGTCATCACTTCTTAGGAGTTACCAAGAATGGTATGGCTGCTATTACTACTACCAAGGGTAATGATAACTGTTTCATTATTTTAAGAGGTGGTACTAGAGGTACTAATTACGATGCTGAATCTGTTAAGGCCGCTAAGGAAGCTATTAGTAAGTCTACTGATCCAAACCTCAAATTATTAATTGACTGTTCTCACGGTAACTCTTCTAAGGATTACAGAAATCAGCCAAAGGTATTGAATTGTGTTGCTGAACAAATTTCAAAAGGTGAAGACACTGTTATTGGTGTTATGATCGAATCTCACATTAACGAAGGTAAGCAAGCTATGCCAGGACCAGGTCAAGATAAGTCTTGTTTGAAATACGGTGTTTCTATTACTGATGGCTGTGTATCTTGGGAAACTACAGTTGATATGTTAAAGACATTAAGTAAGGCTGTCCAAGCTAGAAGAGAATTAAAGAAAGCTAATGCTTAAATCTATTACGAATAAAAAAATATATACATAGTCATACAAATATAAATATAAATATAAATATCTAATATTTACTATTCCAGTATTCATCAAGTAGTTTATTTGCTTCACTAGAGGAAATATTTGAGCCATCTGCAATAGCTGATAAAAAGTTCACAAGTTGAGGATTAGACTGTATATAACCGTGGTATCTATTAAAGGGATTTCTAGCAGATTTTTTACTACCTAGGAATGAGCCAAGACCATAATAATCTTTCATGAAATGACGAACAGCAAACTTGTATTCTGATTCCTTCAAATCCTTAAAATAAGCATCTCTAGCTTGTGGATCAAGATCTTTAGGATCAGGTGAATTGCCTATGTATTCAACATTGGATGGTGATATTTTTAATGCTTCAATTAAATGATGCTTTATAAACCTTTCCCTTTTAAACTCAAACCCAACTATTTTAATTTTCTTTGGATATTTTTTGAATACCTCGTAGAATCTACAAATCAGAAAAATAACATTTTCAAAAGAGTCTCTTGCAAATTCTTCGGTAGTTATTCTTTTAATTAAGTCTTGGTTTTTAGTAAGCTGTGATGCTAATTGAAAATATGAAAATGATTCCGAAATATTTGGACATTCAGTCTTCGTTTGACCTCCAGAGATAACTAAGTATGAAGATTCATCTATTTCTAATAATTGCAATGATTTTGTGATGTGTTCTTTAAAACATAGATGATCGTGTCCTTCAATTTGAAAATCTGCTAAACACCACTCATTTCTTTTTTCACCCAAGGTATTCCCTTGTTTCCAAATTGAATGACAAGGTAAGATAATTAATGTATTTATATCTAACATATTAAGTATACTAGAAAGAATTAATTAATCTAATGCGCATTTAAAACAACTGTATGTAAATACTTGTAGCTATCTACTAATGCGAGCCAATGATAATATGCAGCAATAACTACCATTACATGGAATATTTGATGGGAATTCCCAAAAATGTCAAATTTTCCATTAATCGGATTATTTAGTAAGTCATGTGTCTCTTCAACATGAGTTAGCCGTTCTGGGAACCTAGCAGCATATAGCACAGCACCTAAAATGTAGAAAAAAGCCTCAAAAAGAATCCATTTAAGCCCAGATCTATCAGCTGCCTCTTTAATTCCATAAATATAAGTAGCTGTAATCACTGGAAAAATCCCGGATAATCCAAATAATATAAACATTGCAGATCTAATGGGTCTATAAGCACTGCTCGAGAACTTTGGATTTAATGTTAAGAAAGCACAAATACTTCCCAATACCAAAAACAAAAGAACAAAAGTGTATTTCCAAAAATTATTATCATTAAATGAAAATGTCATTATTGAAATTAATGAACAGGTAATAAGAATGACAATTCCAAAATAATCTAACTGGTTACCAAATTTACAAACTTCAAATGAATGGGATTTAAGACAATGAAATGATGACGAGCAAAATAAGCATATTGTAGCTGAAAAGCCAAATAATAGGAAATTTGGCTTCTCCCAACCTAAATATGTGTCATATATAGGCAAATAGTTTTCACAATAATATAAAATAAAAGCAACTATTATCATTGAAGGAATTAGATGTGAGTAAATATTTACTGACTCATTATGAAGATATCCCAAGGATAATAATGATATTTTATATGAGTTTGTTTCTTTGACATAACCAGATTTAATGTAATGATTATCTTGTTGCCATTCATCGAGTTCGTGATAATAATGAAGATATGCGATTCTATCAGGCATCTCGGTTATATGTTTATCTTGTTTCTTCAACTGGGTTCTCTGCCTGATTGAAGAACTAGTGTTATACATGTTTGAAGAAAAATAATATTTAATGCAATTATATTTTATCTTTAAATATACTATTTATGTGCTCTAAAAAATGTTGAAAATTAAAGTCCCAAAACTTTAACTGCCTCGGATTTGTGCTGCGAAAATATGAGTATTATATTTCATTAGAAAGATGGTGGAATTCCTTCGCCTATGTCACTATATTGTAATAATTTTTGTTTAATATTAACCTTCCCAGGAATGGAACCTTTTGATTTATCTATCTTCTTATTAAAGACTTCACCAGTATAAAAGATCTTCCATTGTGAATCAGGGTTGCTCATACATCCACAACATCTATCAAAGTACCATTTATTTACTGGATTGTTCTTTCTAGATCTCCAAATTAACTCATTAGGATGAGATTGAATAATTAGTTTGAAGATAATATCAGCTAATCCTGGCAATCCCTGATTCTTTTTCGCAATAGCAAATTTATCCAAATATGCGACCTTTTCTTTATTATTCAGACTGCATTCCCAAGTAATAATAGCAGCACCATCATAATCACCAATTATAATCAATGTTGCTAAATTATAATTGATTCGACTTAAATATTCATCAACTTTTAGTTTTTTCCCAAATGAATCATTAATAAGATTTATTAACTTGTCCTTTTGTACTAATTTATCTTCAATTAAATTATCTAATGTGAAAGTCTTTTCATAAGAATCCTTATCATATACGCTGACAGATATACCATTTTTAATGATTGAAGTAGAAAGTTGCGGTGTTCTGTTATTTGTACTGGGTAATGATGAGGAAATAATTGGCCTGTCGGTCAATACATTGTATATAATCGGGTTAAGTTGATCATTATTAATGGACATGATATATGGAGTAGATATTATACCTGTGAGATCATCAGTTCCTGATTTTTTATTAGCAATTCGTAAGATATTTCTCATTGTCTCGAGATTTTTCAAATGAAAATCTCTAATGTTTGGCTCAATATATCCAATAAATAATTCTGAGACTATATCAGAATATTCTTGAGAAAGATTAATAAAAACATGGCTTGTCTGATTACGCTCAACGGAAGGAATACCTCCAATCGGATCAATCATAATAATTTTTTCAATAGTCAATATATCTTTTGTATCCAACAATGTAGTTGAAAGGTTATATAACAAATCATTAGAACTAATGACAAATTGGTGGGTAGTATCTGCATTATATACTATGGGTTGAATTATAGGAATAGTTCCTTGATATAATGGAATTAATATTTCTTCTAAACTATTAATTTTAATATCACCTTTTCTCATAGTAAACAAAGAGCGCATAATAGTTGATTTTAATCCTTCATTATCCACATTACTAAGAAAATTCAGTAATCTGTTTGCTTGGTTCGACATATATATTTCTGAATGTTTAAAAGTATCTTTCAATAAGTGGTCATAATCAAGCATAATTATAGAGGATATTCCTAAATTCTTTAGTCTATTAAAAGTTTCCGAAATACCTTTCCATTCTATATTCAGAATAGTTTGGAATTTTATCTTAAAAAGTGCAAGTCTCAATGGAATCTTTTCCAACTTTGTATCATCATTATAAATATTCAAAAAAGGATTTTTCTTATTTAAATATCTTTCAATAAATAATTCACGCTGGCTTTCCTTTGAAGTTAAAGAGTCATTAATGCCTCTATCATTTCCTTCTATGTCGCTAAAATCAAATTGATTTTGATATTTTTCTAGATAATTTTTAGCTTCCCTTTTTGTAGTAGTTGATTTTAAGATTGAGAGAATTAAATTTCTCTTAGCATCTGTTAATAAATCATGTGTCTTTATGTTCGATATGAATTGACTGGTAAGGCTTTTAATCTTATTCATATCTCAATAATATAAAGGAGTCAAATTTCTTAAATCATTTGTTTCTCCAAATTATTTGAGTTACAATGTATGTGCAGGATTTCATAAAACGACACTATTACTTAAACTAAAGTACGAAAGTTTTAATAATCATCATCAGACATATATGCATTGTCATTATCAGCTTCTTCTTGTTCTTCTTCTTGATTTGCAGAATCGTGTAACTGTCTTAGTTTACTCATGACAGATAATACAAATGGTCTAATTTCATTTATCTCCAACAATGATAATCCATTAAGTTGAATATTTGACTCGTTTAATTCTTTAAGACCATTTCTTGATTTAACTAGTCTAACTTCACGTAAATCTTGTATCACAGATCTCAATTGATGTGAAGGATCATGCAAATCATCAGCAGCCTTGCTCATAAGAATTTTGGCAATTTCTAACCAATTCCAAGGAACGTCACTAAACTTGTGTGGGTTTTTCAATTCTTCATCATATTTATCTTTTAAATACTGTATATTTAACCAATCTGGTGGTACAATATTGCATTTATCTTGTGATTTTAAAATTAATGCTACCCATAATGGAATTCTTTCTCTTCTCATACCTCTCAATGCTGGAACTTTGGTCTAATTTGGAAGTTAGTATTATAACTAATACGAATAATTTCAATAAAATATATCAAAAATTTTTAGTAAATTGCATTAATACATACACCGATGAGCTCAATCTTCTTCATTGAATATCTAGGTAAAATTGTTACATATTCATTTTCAGCTAAAAAGTCAATTTCAGCTGGCATTAAATTATGTTGATAATGTGAAGGTAATGCCATTTTTAACTGTTGTAGTTTATTATTTATCTGGATTAGTCAATTAAGTATATTGATATATCAATTATTAAATATGTCCATACGCGTTTTACTAAAATTTTATATATTGGTGTAAGGATGTAAAGTCTATGATTAGGTTATATAATGAAAATATTTTACCAGATTATCTTCTTCTCTTATTAGTAAAAGTAGATGTCTTACCAGAGTTCAACTTTCTACTCTTTTTAGATGGTTTAGGACCACCATCACCCTCTTTGTTATAAGGATCAAATGTTCTCTTTTTCTTAGAATCCTTAAGAGAATCGAATCTTTTCTTTGTATCAAGTAATATTTTATTAGCATTAGCGTAATCAAAAGCTGGTTCTTCAGAAGTTTTCTTGGAGAATTTATTATTAGATTGATTGTTGTTATTTTGGACTTTTCTAAGTGTAATAATTTCATTTGGATCTAATTCTTTATCTTCACTATTTGTAGGAGCTTCTTCCAAATCATTATTCTTAGTAGGAGAAACGTCACCTTCTGGTTCAGTTTCAATTTTGGCTGGTGGTAATGAAATAGGCATAGAAATACTTTGATCAATTTTCTGCAATTCTTTCATGGCGAAATTATGTCTTTCTTGTAATATATCTTGGGTATCTAACTTAATAACCTTTTTACTTTCTGGGTTATATTCAATTGAAAACTTGTTGTCACTAAAGTTAAAGATTTGTGAATTTTCATCTAATAAATTGGACGAATCTTGTAATAATTCACTAGTTTTATTGGAGATAGATGCATATGTATTCATATTAGAAATTATATCTTCTTTAGTCATATTAGAGAAATCAATCTCATCATCATCAATATTGTTATTCCATTTATCCACTAATTCCCAATCATTCTCTTCAATCTTCTTTAATGTTTTTTCAATCAATTCTGATAAATCCTTAGCATTAATTCTAACAAAATCAGTAACATATGTGGCAACATTTAATACCTTGTTAACATCTACAGGAGAAGATAAATTAGCCAAACTAACTAAGAGTTGATTTGGCATTATAAATCTTACAGATTCATCTTCTTTTCTTGCTATCGTGTCTCTCCAATTATATAATACTTCGATAATTGGCTTCTTATGGAATGGAATATTATATTGATAGACAATAGAAGCATATGGTTCTTTCGGATTGTTTGCCATAACTGGACAAGATACCTTACTACCAGATTTAGATAAAGGCCTAAAAGATGTAAATTCAAATCTTCTTTTAGCAACTTGGCGAGACTCATATAAAACTTCTTGAAGTTTCCCATTTCCAGATTCAATAAGCTTATTCTTTAGCTGATCGTATATATATAATAAGAAATGAGTATCAGATCTGGCATAAGCTAACATTGGTGACAGTAATGGTCTAATTCTCCAATCAGCTAATTGATATTTTTTGGAAGTTTTAAAATTAGCATATGTTTCTAATAGATAGGCTAATGAAAACTTAGAAAACCCTAGTTTTTTTGATGCATGATATGTGTCAAATAAAGATACGATATACAAACCGAGATCTCTTTGTAGCCAAATTATGTCCATAAACGCACCATGAAAAACTTTTATAATGTTTGGGTTGGTAAAGATAGTATTTAAAGGCTCTAAGTCATCTCTTAAAGCCAAAGTATCAACTATCCAATCTTTATCTCTGCTCGATATTTGCATAAGACAAACAATACCATAATAGGTTCTATAATCGTGATGTTCCAAATCTACTGCAATCTCTGTCAGATCAGTGAGATCTCTAATCATGTCATCTAATTTTTCAACAGTATCGACCCAAATTGCACTGGTAGATTCCCAATCTTTAGGGCTAATAGGTGAAGATTTTATTAAGATACTTTCAGGATATGGCTGTTTATCGATTTCATACTCATATGGTTGTTCATAATGAGGAGGATCTATTTCATCTGTATCATCATCTTGCTCTGGTACAACTAATTTCATAGAATTTTCATATGACTTCAATGCATGTGGTTTAGAAGTAATCTTAGGTTTAAATGGGTTTTCTTCTGTATTATCAACTTTATTTTTAAACTTTAATTGAGGTTTAGTCAACCTTTTGCCAACATATTTGCTATCTGGTTTATCTTCATTAGAATTAGAATCTTCTAAGTACGTAAGTCCTTCGGATACTTTTGTATTGTTTATGGCTTTAGTTTCTTGATCAAAACAAATATCAATTTTTTCAAATATGTTGTCAAGAACATTTGATATCAGATTCCATGCTATATCACTATTAATATTTTCTGTTACAAACTCTATCATTGAAGAATCATCAGATGCAGCTTGTATCAAGCTATTAGCAATGTTCATCAATTTTTTTGCAGAGTTATCGATATCCTTTGATAACGATGCATCTACAGATTTGTAAAAGTTAACATCTTGAGCTGCCAAAGATGAAGCAGCTCTAACTGTACCTACTGTAGATGGTAATAGATCACTAAGTAAATCTTTCTCAGCCATTTGTAATATAACACTTTTATAATTAATTATAATCTATTAAGTATCTTTAATGTAATAATGTATGAGAAAAAAATATTTCCATACATTCACGTGACTATAATGCTCATCGAAGATAAAAATTATTTGAAGATTTATTTTAGATCAGTTACTACATCGAAATACTAAATTTTAAATCAGAGAACAATATGAACTATACTTGTAACTCGTGTAACTTGGCATTTCCAACTCCTGATGACCAACGTTCGCATATGAAATCAGATTGGCATCGTTATAATTTGAAAAGAAGAGTTGCACAATTACCAGCAATTGATGAAGAATTATTTAACCAAAAGGTTGCTTCTTTAACTATCGAAGAACAAGATGAATCTGAATCAAAGAAAAAACTTGAAAAACAACTTACTAAGAAAGAGCTTAGAAGAAGAGAAAAAGAAGCATTACAAGAAAAGAAGAGACAACTCTTAGAGACTGCTAGACAAGCAATGCTTGCTAAAATGAAGGAAAACGGTACATTAGAAATATCTCAACAATATCCAACAATAGAAGTTGATAATAAAATTGATGAACTGAAAGAAATTGTTGAAGAATTAACTCCAGAACAACTTGAAGAAAAATTAATGGCTGAAAAAATACAGAATAAAATTGACATTCCAGCTACAACTTGCTTATTTTGTCATGTCAAACAAAAATCTAACTTCAGTAGCATTGATGAAAATATTGAACATATGCGTCTTAAGCATGGTCTTTACATTCCAGAAAATAAGTATTTAGTGGATATAGAAGGGTTATTAAATTATTTGTCTGAAAAGATTGGTCTTGGTAATGTTTGTCTTTGCTGCTCCTATCAAGGTAAATCTCTTGAAGCTGTGAGAGAACATATGATAAACAAGAGACATATGAGAATCCCTTATGAAAGTGAAAATGAGAAATTAGAAATATCTGAATTTTATGATTTTAGATCTACTTATGAAAACTCTGAAGTGGTAGAAGAACAAAATGCCGGTGAAGACGAAGATTGGGAAGATGTTTCCGGTGATGATGAAGATTATGACAGTGATGAATTACCAACTGATAGCGGTGCTCTTTTACAAAATGGACATGAACTTATATTACCATCTGGTGCTGTTATTGGTCACCGTTCTATGGCTAGATACTATAGACAAAACTTAGCACCTGAACGTATATTATCTGAAGGCCAAGGTACTGTTATTGCTGCTGAAACTAGATCTATGTTAACTGTAAGAGGCAAACAAGAGCTTGCTACCCAAAAGAGAGCATGGACTAGAGAAATTAAGAGAAATGATGTTAATGATAGAAGAGCTGCTAAATTTATTAATAACCAACCACATTTCAGAGACCCATTATTGCAATAGAATTAATCATATATTTATACTTTATTTTATAGTAATGCATTATATTATATTTTCAATATGAAAGTAATAGAACCCCACTAATAACTAAATCAACTAAAATGTTCATTAATATGGACCAACTACTAAAGTAAAGTAGTTTTGGTGAAAAGACTGACCATATAAAAAGATGAAATCTTAAATTAATACATGACAATACCAAGCTAAAACTGCAAATAGCATAAAATAACAATGATAGTATTGACTTCACGTATAAAATTTTAAACTTTAACTTGGATAATTTTAAAGTCTCTGAGGAATATTTAAATGTATTAATTTCATTTTCAAATATCAAACACAAAAAACTTAATGACCAATAAATTGGCATTGAAAAAGTAGACAAAAATGTTAACAACCCCACAATATTCAAATCATATTCCTTAACTCCATTATATGCATTTGATAAATCTACTGTAGCCAACAGATTTGTATTTCCAACTGAAAAAAATGATATATTTTGCATTAACAAAATAAAAGTTGTAATAAAAATCATCAGCTCATCTAAGTTATTGTTTTTAGCTTTGTTTTTTTCCAATATATTACCAAAAGAATATCTAATTAAAGCAAAAACAGAAAACATTGGAATATTTTCAATTTTGTTCTGATGCATTAACAAAACAGTAAAGATATTTGAAATATCATTAAAGAATCCATATTCTATAGATCTCACTTTAGAAGTCAAAACTCTGAAAATTAGCATTATAAAAATCAAGATCGAAAAAACTTTTGATAAAGAATAAAGTATTTCTTGAGTATCTATTTGGCTTCCTTTCATTTCAACTTCCGGGTTTTGAAGTATCCAAAATAAAAGCCAATTAAGCCATTTTGGAATTTCAGTCCCATCACTGTATGCTTGAATAATTTTAAAAAGAAGAGATATTGAGCATGTTATGGAGCTGTACATAAATGCAAGAAGATTTCCAATATCATTAAAATTTAATTTCAGAACCCCTGATAATGCAAAGCTGTAGATTAAACCACCTTGAGCATAGATAACGAATGCATAATACATATATGTCAATATTACTAAACCCCATGTAATTCCACTATTATCAGATAAATATTGACCAATAGTATTTAATGTGAAATATTTTTGACCGGTATTAGACCATGCTCGTATTATCCTTATTCCAGATGCCAATATCATAAAATTAATAAATGATTTGTGGCTATGATAATAGAAAAATGATATTAAATATAATACAGTGAAAAACCACCATATTTGATGCTCTTCCTCTATTAAAGAGGAGCCGTGGTAATGAATAGAAAATGTTAAAACAAATAAAAAATAAATTCCAATTAGTGACTTCTTAACACTGTATCCATTAACAAAATAAGTTTTACATACAGTAATTATCATAATCGTTGATAATGCTATCAAAGATACACCAATCCAAATATTACGATAGTTGTAGTCAGTTGCAGAAGATGTCAAATTCAGTTGAATCGATCTTAATACATCATAATAATTATTGACTGTACTTTTACTGCTTAATAAAATTGACATTTGTGAAATAAATGAATCTTCACTAATTCCATACTTTTTAGTCGCAAGATCCATTAATTGATTATAGTTTTGTCTAACTATAGTGAGTTTTGAATTATCCAGATTCCATAAATCCAAAAAGTCATCAATAATAATCCCCATATTATTTTTTGGAATTGGTAAATTCAATAATAAAGATAAAGTGGGTACTAAATCTATTTGGTTAATTTTTTTAAAATAAGTATAATCTGAAGTTTTTTTAACTGGTGCAACATTGTTTTTTTTCAATACCTTAAATTTTGGTGATATGAACATCATACCTGCACTAGTTTCACCAGGGGATGACCCACCATGATTTCCAATCTCATTCATTCCATGATCTCCTAATAAAACTAATAATTTATTTTTTTTAGAAGTATAATCATATAATTTTTTTATAATATCATCCATTTCTTTCTGTTTAGGCTTCATGAATGGTGATTCTGGGCCACCCTTGTGCCCAATATGATCCAAACCTAAATAATGCAAAATTAAACCATCCCATGAACTATTACTTAATTTATTATCTAAATGTCTTGTTACATTATTATCAACTTCTGTAAAATCACTTACATAGAATGAATTAGTTCCTTCAAAATATTCGAAAAATTCATCATGTGGAAACAACTTTAACCAAGTATCATCACCATAAAAGTGAACTTTTTTGTTTTTTCCCTTAACAAATTGATGTAACCACGAATCTTGATTGGATAAACCTTGTGATTTGTCTTTATCATCTGCTATATTCAAGACCGCATCAATGAAACTTGGAGTACCACCAGTAGTAATTCCTTTTAGTCTCGGTAACGTAACAGTTGGAGGATTAGAAAATGCTGTAAATGGCAATGCATTTCCTTCATTAATAAGTGTATGAACAAATTCCATCAGTGACTCTTCTGAATACAAAAAATCTGCTCTCAAAGCATCTACCACCATAAATACTAAGCCGTCAAACATCAGCTCACCATCTTTAAGAAAAGGTGAAGGGTCTTCGAATGAACTATACCCAGCAAGAACAACCTTTGTCGGAAAGAATCCTTTTAAAAAAAATAAAAACCCACTAATATTCAAAAGAAGAATAATTGAATACTGTATCCAATTATTAGATAGTATACCCATTTTTATATTCAGAAATTTTATTTAATGATGCAAGAACTTTATATAAAGCTAGGTAAATCTAAAATGAAGTAATTGTGACTTTTTTATAACGAAGATCTAATTTTCAAACTATTATTGTACTAGTTCTAGATATTAGAAACAGTGTGAGAATATCAAAAAATCCTGTATACAATACATAAAATATCACACTGTTTTGGTGGGAACATATTCAAAAAAAATTATTGTATAATATAGGACATCAATTATTGGAATGCAAGATTGTAAACATACTATTCATTATAAATCATTTTGTTTCGTTTTAAATTGTACCAAAATTTGGAATTCAAGTGCGAAAATTATAGTATTCAATTCTCTTTTAACTTTTTTCATTGCATTAGATAAGAAAATGTACCTCTAAAAATATATTATACTAGTAAAAATTTTTGAAATAGCAATTATTTAGGTACTAAAAATTAACCACTATAAGTTTTGTTGAAATCAATGACTTGTTATATTGCATATGTTTCCATATATACCTAGTGCATACATTTCTTGGGTTTGGTACAGAATTTCTTTCATATAATTGTACAATTTATTTTAAATATTAGTTGAGTACCTATTTATTAAATATATATGGAATTAGAAATGCACTTTACATAATATACATGATCATTAAATCAACCAGATCATTCCTATTTTTTTATATATACAAAATTGCAAAATATTATATAAGCAGAGTTGGCCGTATTTAGAATTCCCGCTTTATGAAAATGCCAATGCCACCTCTATCTAAAAAAAGAATTTCAATAAAAGATCTGCACATTTCTCCTCAGAAATTTTAGTAATCTTGTGCGTATCTAATATTACTACTACATTGAGGAATTGTTAACCATGAATAATAGGTTAAAACTTAATCTTAACTAGCTATATTTTTGTATGAATTTACAGTATTTTCAAGGTTTATTATCATTTCTCATATTTGTTGGCAATCATTTAAGTTATCTGGTCCTTATCTTGATCTTATCTTCAATTGCAAAATATCTTGTATTATTTTTTCATTTCCTGCATATACACATACCCTAGAGTTACATATGGACTTTATCATTAAACAAAAGACATATTTCTCTTTTACAATAAAAAAATACTTTTTGGTAAGTGGTAACTAGGTGTTACAGTAGAAGGTTATGTATGACGTATGATATTAAATATCCCGCTAATTATTGATATCTTTTACAAGAAACCGCTAATAATGACTTGCCGCTCCCAATATCCTAATTTTATCAAACATATTTTCTCACTCTGTCCTATACATTAATTTATTGTAAAGATTTTATTGGCTTACCATTTAAATTGTCTGGTTTATCGCTGAATGCGAATGCCGCTTAGATTTGAAGATGGGGAAAATCGCGCCAACCAACCCTATTCGATCTTACTTCAATCTCGGGTTTTATCTTATCATGGAGATTTGACATATGTAACTACTATCTAATTTATATATGGACCACATAATGTACTTTATTGCTTTAAGTGAATTATAGCAGTATTTTTGCAAAAACTAAAATAACTTAATATGAATGAATCAAAACTACAATCAGCCATCTCAATACTGCCCGTAAGATCTCTTATCCATGTGGATGATATGAATATAGCATCAGTATTATCAAATAATGATATTGTAATCAGTATGGACCATGAGATTGATAATGATGAAGCACTTATTTTAGCTTTAGGTTACAAACAAGAGTTTAAAAGAGAATTTACTCTATGGAGTGTATTTGCAGTGTCATTTTCTGTATTGGGGCTTTTACCATCTATAGCTGCCACTTTTGATTACCAACAACTTGTGGTCGGTATCAGTCCCCTTCTGTGGCTTATTGGTCTTATATTTGTTACATCTGTTGCATATTCTTTAGCTGAAATTGCTAGTGCGTTTCCTACTGCTGCTGGTACCCCATATGCTGTTTCCCAACTAGCACCTAAGAAGTATTCGGCACTTTTGACTTGGCTTACATGTTTTTCAAACTGGTTATGCCAAATTACTGCATCTCCACTGGTAAATTACAGTGATGCATGTATGATGTTAGCATTATACTCCTATAATTCACCAGGTTTTGTGCCAACTAATTGGCAAATTTACTTATTGACTTTAGGAATTCAAATATCCCATGCTATTATTTCTTGTCTTCCTACTAAATGGTTATCATCCTTCAATTCTGCTGGTACTATTATTAATATTTTATTTCTTGTAGTGGTATTCATAATGATCTTAGCCGGAAATGACAGAATGTCAATTAGTGATGCCAGTACCAAATTTAATGATAACGGCACTGCTTGGGGATTATATAATCAAACTGATTTCCCAACTGGTATTGCATTTTTAATTTCTTTCCTTGGTGTTATTTGGTCTATGTCAGGTTACGATTCTCCATTCCACTTAAGTGAAGAATGTTCTAATGCTAATGTTGCTGCACCAAGAGCAATTGTATTGACATCTACAGTTGGTGGTCTAGTTGGATTCTTATTTATGATTGCAATTTCATACACCTTGGTTGATATTAACTTAATTGCTGATGATCCACAAGGCCTTGGACAACCTTTTGTTTCATTTTTAACTCAAATCATGAAAAAACCTTTGGTCAATGCTGCCACTGCATTCACGATTATTTCATCCTTTTTTATGGGTGAATCATGTATGTTAGCGGCATCCCGTGTCACGTATGCATATTCAAGAGATAATCTTTTTCCATTATCAAAGTACTGGAAAAAAGTAAACCCTGTAACCCAAACTCCAGTTAATGCTGTTTGGATCAACTGGTTTCTCGGTCAATTATTCTTATTGTTAATCTTTGCTGGTGATACTGCTATTGGTGCAATTTTTTCAGTAGGTGGTATTTCTGGTTTTGTTTCCTTTACTGTTCCTACTTTACTCAAAATCACGTATGCACGTAATAAATTTAAACCAGGCCCATGGAACTTGGGACGTTTATCTACACCTATTGGTGCCGTTTCAGTTGCATTTGTGACTCTTATGATTCCAATTTTATGTTTCCCAACATTAGCAGGAAAGGATTTAACCCCTGATGAGATGAACTGGACTGTTGTCGTATATTTTGGTCCTATGTTAATGGCACTTATCTGGTTCCTTGTTGATGCTCACAAATGGTATGAAGGACCAAAGAGTAACCTTGATGAATCTGATATACATTATGTTGCGTCTAATGCCATTGATGGTATTGATGGTATTATGACACACAGCATAGAGGAAAAGATCTGAATGATTAAATTATTAATATTATTTATACCATATTCCCTTTCAATTCTGTGATTTGTAATTTATTTTGGTTTTGCTACCTAAAGATCTATATAATTTTTTTAGCATGTATATTTAATATTAAATAAAAATGAAACTTAACAGTGACAACGAACAATATTGATACTATTTACTGCTTTTAATAACTGTATACATTACAATAACATCATTTGTTTTTTTGCTCTATCTCTTCGCACAGACCAATTTGAAAATTTAAAAATTTATTTGATAGTATAATAAGTAGAATTCACATCTTTATCATTTAATATGAACGGATATAACGACCACAAGTTAGTGTGTACATTTTACACTAAGATAGGAGCATGTCGTCATGGAGAAAAATGTTCTAGAAGACATATTAAACCTACAAAATCAAATACGATATTATTATCCAATTTATATCAAAACCCAAAGCTTAATAGAAATGAAACAGATGGTCTAAACCCTAAGCAGTTACAAGAATATTTCGATCATTTCTACAAGGACATATTCTTAAAATTAGCACAATTTGGAGAAATTATTTCAATTGTTGTGTGTGAGAACGAGAACAATCATCTTAATGGGAATGTATATGCCAAATTTAGCAACGATAGTTCTGCGTATGACAGTGTGGTGAAATTAAACCAGGAGTGGTTTGCTGGCAGACCAGTCCATTGTGAATTGTCACCAGTGGAGAATTTTGGTGATGCTAACTGTAGGGCCTACGATAACTCCAGTTGTAATAGAGGTGATCATTGCAATTTTATGCATGTCAGAAGACCAACTAATCCATTAAAGAATCAATTATTTAAGGCTCAAGAAAAAACAATTTTGCTCAAAAAAATTCAACAATTATCTGGATCCCCGGCTATATCTGGGGAGACGGATTCACCAGAAAATAAAGATGACATCTCTGGGTCTACAAGTACAGTTTCGCAATACCACGATAATGATACCACAACTACATCTTCACCGACTACAGTTACTACTTCAATCGTTGAAAAATTATTTGCCAGTTAGATTTCCGCTATAAGTAGTCATTGCCCCGGATCGGTTACCGAGTCTAAATCGAGTAATGTTCTTTAATAAAATATATTCATTGTATACTAGATCATTTAGTAATTAGATAATCCAAATAAATAGTAGTAGGACCCATCGGAATGAATGCTACTTTAGGACTTCGGAATAATTTGTCAGGCATAGTCCATAACTCAGGATTTCTAATGTCCTGCTCGTTACTTCTGAGAAAAATTATATCCAAAAATTATGTCTTTAAAGCGCTGGGAAACCACAACATTCAATTATATAAGAAGATGACCACCTCAGGAATTTTAAATAAGAATAATCACGAAGATATTAATAGTCACAGTCATGATCATGATCATTCACACATTAGTCTATTTGGCCACAACCATACACATTCGGCTCAACAACCTAATAAATACTTGATGTCAGGATCTATAAAGTCAAACCCAGCTGTAAGAATCACCTGGATTGGATTACTTGTAAATATATCTTTGGCAGTTTCTAAAGGATTTGGTGGAGTATATTTCCATTCTCAAGCATTAATTGCTGATGCTATTCATTCAGTATCTGATATGGTGGCGGATTTCTTGACTTTAGCTACTGTAAATGTTGCTTCAAAAATAGGAACTCCAACTAAGTTTCCATTAGGATATGGGAAGATTGAAACTGTAGGTTCATTGTTAGTAAGTGGTGTGCTTTTATTTGCTGGTATTTCGGTAGGCTGGTCGTCGCTTCTCCAGATTTTTGAATTTACTTTGCCAACATACATCTATGATTATGTCTCTATGATTCAAATTGGACATTCTCATTCTCATTCTCATAATCAAGGTGGTGGTGATGTTCCTTCTCATGTACATTCCCATACTGATGCAATAATCGAACTGCCAACTGGAGAATTAGCAAATACTTTTCTGCAAGTACCAAATATCAATGCTGCTTGGCTTGCAGGTGGTTCTATTGTCGTAAAGGAATTATTATTTCATAAGACATTGAAAGTTGCTGAAGAAACTAATTCAAAAGTCCTTGTAGCAAATGCATGGCATCATAGAGTTGACTCCTTAACAGCTTTGGTAGCTTTGGTAACTGTTACTGGAGGAAACCTATTTAATGTTGTATGGTTAGATTCTATTGGTGGATTTCTCGTTTCTATCTTGATTATTAAGGCTGGTTGGGGTACTTTTATGGAGGCATTCAATGAACTTATAGATAAAGGAGAAAATGTTGATAGTGAATTATATATTAAGGTTAAAGATACCATAAATACTGAATTGAGTGAAACTGAGTCTTTCAATGGGTTTAAAATTTCACAATTATCTGTTTTGAGTGCAGGTGCCAATACAAACGTTTATGTAACATTATCAACAGTAGATAAAGACTATGATTTGGATCAGTTAAATAAGGTTGAATTTAGCTTGGTTAATGCATTAAAAGAAAGAGATTCATTCTTGAGAAACATTTACATTAATTTTAGAGGAAAAAAAAGTTCTGAAATTAAAAATGAAATTGAAAACCAAAACCAAAACCACATCCAGGTTGATAATAACTCTGAAGCTCATTCACATAAACATTAGCTAATAGAGATGATCATATTAAAATATTATTTCAAACGTATATATATTCAAATCTAAAAAAGAAAAAGATTTATAGATAGAATTTATTTTTTATACTATATACATTATTTTAAAAAAAATTATTTACAATTCTATTTCTTAGACTTGGATTTTTTGGAAGACTTCTTGGTTTGGTTTCCTTCAATAAATTTCAAAATATCATCAACTGATTTGGAAGCAATTTCCGGGTCAGATTGAAGAATTCCAGATTTCTTAGCAGGCTTTTTAGCCTTAACTTGTTCTGTGGACTTGGTCTTAACCTTACCGTTCGACTTTTGTTTTTGCTGAGAAGCCTGAGCCTTCTTTTGTTTTTCCTGGAAATCTAAATAATTAATATAGTTTTGGATATTAGTAACATACTTACCAGTTTGCTTAGAGAAGTAATCATCAGGGCCTAAAACTTTGTTAAAGATATCATGAGAAATTTTGAAGACTTTAACTGATTCTGCTAAATTGTCGTTTGAAATTTCTAAGTTACCAATTCTATAATAGATTAAAGCTGTTAATTGAGAATCTTCACCATTTAACTTGATAGATAATTCTAATGCTTGCTTTAACAAAGAAATGGCTTGATTGATTAATTTAGCATTAACTAACATATCAGCTAAGTTAGCAATGGTTGTAACTAAAGATGGATGATCACTTCCATATACTAATGACCAGTTATTGATGGCTTGCTTATATAATTTAAAGCCATTAACAAAATCTTCATTTGCAACTTCAAAGAATGCAGCATTAATATAGGTAGAAATTGTTTCATGAGAATCAAAACCATTAGTTCTTTCATTCATTATAATAGCCTTACGAGCTATATTACAAGCATCTTTAGTTAAGCCTAATTCAGAATATAATTGAGCTAAGTTAACATAGAATTTTGAAGTTTCATGGTTGACTCTACCATAAATTTGTTCATAAATAGCAGATAAATCATTTAAGTAAGTTACACCTAATTCTTTTTCGCCATTAATAATATGAACTCTAGCAGTTTCAAAAATATCATCAACAATTGATGCTTTATAAGTTGAATCCTTAACAATAGGAACAAAATTAATGATATCATCTGCCATAAATACACTTGAACGTTCAGTTAAATTTACAGATGGTGTAGTTTTCTTTTTGTTCTTCTTAGAAGATTTTTGTTCAAAGACTTGCTTGCTAACCAAAGTCTCCTTCTTAAAAGATTCAAATTCTTCCTTGTTGAAAGCATAATTTTGTGCTTTCCATTGAATACCAAACTTAACAGCTATTTCTCTAAATAAGGATAATGGGTTAATAATTTCTAACCAATTTTCTGGTAAGATATATCTGAAACGGATAAAAACTTCATTAGAAACTAATGCAAATACATCTGAGGAAGATAATTTAGAGAAATCTAAGAATGATTCTTCACAGAAGGCACCAATAGAAGGATCAAGAGCAATATTGTGGTCAGTTGAAATGGCACTACCTAACAAACAGTTGTGTAAGTGAGCAACAACATAAGTAGCTAAATATCCTGGTAACTGAGTTGTATATTTTCCTAAAATATGCTTGAAAGATCTGGCAATCATTTCTTGAATCAAAATTTTGTAAAGAGCTGTGTAATTAGATACGTTTGGTTCAAAAGTACCTTTTGATGGCTGTTCTTTTTCTTCAGAAGCTTCAGTTTCTTCCTTGGGTTCTTCATCCTTTTCAGTTTGGTTTTCAGCTTCCTTCTTGAGTTTTTCTTCTTCTTCAGCTTTTCTTTGATCAACTAACTCTAAGTTAATTGATTTCAATTCTTCATCCTTCTTTAATTGATTTTCCTTATATATCAAGGCCTGTTCAGCAATGTAACCTAAATATCTCATGTTAATACCACGCTTGTGAAGAACAGCAGTTAAGTGACCACCATCAAATGGCGCAAGTTGAGAAGAAAATTCATCTAAGAATTCCCTAATTAATTGTTCTTTGATGAATTTAGATAAATTTCTTACGTCAGCTTCATCTTCAGGGGAAACATTAACAGCAGAAAATGCATCTGGATTGATAACAACTTGGTCAGTTGGGATAGCAATCTTTGGTTTTTCACCTTCAGTTGATTCAATCTTTTCGCCGCTTTTCTCTAATCTTTCAGTTTCTTCTTTAATCAAGACAGAAACCTTACGCTTCCACCATTCTTCAACAGCCTCATGTCTCACGACAGTTTCCTTGTGTGGGTAAGATTTTTCATTATCAGTATCCCAGTGGTTTTCAATAAATTCAATATCTAATGGGGTGGATCTGTATAAATCGATGATGTACTTACGTTTATCGGTGCCAATAATACCTTTGGTATCCTTAGAAATAAGTAGTTCACCGTCAGATTTGATAGAATCAGCTAATTCAACTGTATGTGGTTTCAAGTGGAATACTTCAGCAACTTGCTTTAAGCCATCTTCAAAAGAAACATCATTTAAAATCTTTGAACCGTCAGTAGTCAAACCATATGAAACTTTATCGACATCTTCTTCACCAGAAAAAATACCTGGAACTGGAGCTTGGCAAATAACTCTCTTACCAATATAATCAACAATACAAGTAACTAAATTGGAAACGCCCGATACATCAAAACGGTTTAAAACCTTAATAGCAGCTAAATCCTTACCAGAGGTGTATCTTGCCGCTTCATCACCACCAGTAGCATCAAAAGCACTAGTAGAATTTAATCCAAAAGAATAGAAAATACCATTTTTCAAATAAATATGTTGATCAACTGGTTCATTAGGGTTCATAGGAGCAATATTGCCACGAATAATGTTAATAGCAGTTTCAGTGGCAACAGTATTGAATTCATACAAGGATTTATTAATCAATCTTTCCTTCAAAATTCTTTCGTTAATAGTGGAGTTTGGTAATTCACGAATTGCTTGAATATCATCGTTCCATTCTTTGATAAAAGAAGACCCATCAACACCATTAGAAATCAATGGTAATTGAGACCTTGATGCATCTGGTTTTTGAGAAATATCACCACTGAGTAACCATGGGTGCTCTAAGAATGAATTAGTTGGTAATAAATAAGTTTCTGGATATTCAGAAATGGAGGTTAAATAAAATTCGTTTTCTTGAACTACCTTCGAAAATAATGGAGAAATAGATTCAACTAAACCATACAATAAATAGTCCTTGAAAAACTTTCCTTTTTCGTTAACCTTGATTTCTGGGTTAAAGTTAATGGAAGAAGATTTGTTTACAAAGAAACCTGACATATGGCAGGTGATATTGAAAGTTTCATTTTCTAATGTTTGTAAGGTCAAATATAACAAATCACCCTTAATTTGTTGGGAAGGAGGAACTGGTGACCATTGAGAAATAGATAAGGATTTAATTGGAATTCTAATATTTTGTTCGATGTTGCTGAATTTACCATGACTCTTTAAAGACAGAACTTTGTTAACAAGGAAGTCCTCAGAAATAGCTTGAAGTTGAGCACGTTCATCCTCAGAAACTTTAATTTCAACTGGTTTACCTTCTTCTTCAGAAGACTTATCCTCTTCTTCGGTATCTTCTTTAGATTCTTTAACTGGAGATAAATTCAAATCGTTAAATTTGCTGACTCCACCAGAAACACCTAAATCGTTAGCAAGTTTATCAAGGTAATGTAAACCAATAGATTCTCTAAATCTTGTCAAACATTCGTAGACAGCAGCCAAATTATAAGGTTTTTCTTTTAAAACTAAATGCATGTGAGCATCGATCTTTAATTCTAATTCTTCAACAATTGATCTAAATGAAGTGAGTTCATCAAAGACTTCGCTAATATTAACATTATCTATGAAAATGTTATAGTTAGTTAAATTTCTAGTAATAGGCAAAATGTTTAATGATTGTTTAAAATCAGCAATAGTTTCGTCTAAAGAAGATGGAACTTCTAATTGTTCATCGTTAGAGACCAATCCTTTAGGTAAATTGATTTTCAAGGTAATAGCCTTGAATACATCTTGTTCAGAAGCTTCAACAGGATCAGCTTTATCAGATGACATTCTCAAGACTCAATGAATGAAGCAATATTTCTATTGAAGATATCTTTATAATCTCCACTAATAGAATTTTTCAGCATTTTTTCTTCAAATTTTCCACCAAATTTTACTTTGTGTCATTTTTCCATCTATGGTTCTAAAACTTCTATAGTAATTCACAGTATCAGATAAAAAAACACAATGGTGTTACAAAATTATACCTTATCATATTTATAGTACTTTTATCTATGATAACATAGTCAATAATAAATCTAGTTAAAAAAAAAATGTGATATATTTTATATAATACTAAATATTTTCAAAAATTATGTTAATTTTTACAAAAGAATCTTACCACCTACAAACTGTTCATTTTTTTAAAAATTAAAATATTTAATATACAGACATAAGAAAATCTAGGTAAAGACATATTTAATCTCTTTTCTATATTATACAAAATTTTGAAAACTTTTTTGCAGTAATTTTAATTTGCCCTTTTTGGTACTTTAATTAAATTATCTTACCATAGTTTTGTGTCACTTTAATACTGATATATTTCGCTTTAGTTAAACTAGAATTATTAAGTAACCGTGGTTGCCACCAAATTACGAATGAGCGATATAAAACCAAGCATAACTGATTCGTTGGGGAATACTATTGATCCAATCATAGTAGGTGAAAAAGAGTGTGGTTTGAATATTAATGACCTTCCTATAGAGTTATTGATTAACATTTTCTCAAAATTAGATCTTGTACAATTGAATTCTTTAAGATTGGTGTGCAAGAACTGGAATAATGCAGTACTGTATCGTGCTACATGGACAAAATCGTTTGCATTGAAATTTGGTAGTGGTGATATTTTTCCATCATTGACAAATGGCCATAGTTGGATCACTGAATATTATTGCAGATTGAAGGTATCTAAAAAATGGAAAAAATCCACTTCTACACATAAGAATTATCAACTCTTAAATAATGAATATGGGTTTATTGATCATTCACTTGTGAGCTTCTCTCGAAATAAATTGCTTACATTTTCTTCATTAAATGGAAATATCGCAATTTGTAATCTTGATAATGGTAAAAACCAATCATTTATACCAGGAAATGATGTTTTCACCCAAATAACTAGCTTTGACATAGATTGGAATAATGTTTTAGTTGGAAAGAGCACAGGGGAATTATACTTGAAAAATCATGTGATTGCAAGTACTTCGGGTTCTAATAAATTATCTTTGACAAAACTAATTGATTATGAAAGTAGCAATAACGATCCTATTGTTGCAACAGCATTAAATTCCTCAAATGGAAAACATAGAGATCTAATTCAATGTATTTCTGGCTCATTTAATGGTGCCTTAAAGTTATGGAGATTTGATAATACATTATTTAAAGAATTTTCATTACAAAAAGCAATTTTCGATGTTAAATCTGATTTTAAGAATATCATGGTTTGTTTAACTTGTGATACTATATACATATATGATCTAGTGCATTTAGATAAAACTGAAGTTAAACTTGACTTTCTACTCCAAGATAATAAAAAGGCATTTATGGATGTTGATTATGGCGATGAAAATATTGTTTTAAGCTATGAAAATCATATTAGAGTGTATAATTTTAAAGAGTTAAAATCCATTATAACCAGAGAACATAATTTCATGGAAGGTGAAATTACCAAAAAAACTTCTTTACAATCAATTCATCCATCAAGATTGCATAAGAGAGACGTAACGATTGCTGGTGCTGATGGCTTGTTCTATGCTAATATACTATCAGATAATACCATTTTTGTTTGGAATATTAGAAATTTGTCCAGGGAAATTATTCCCCAGTGCCGAATTAAACCTATATTTAGTAAATATGCACCACAAGTCCCACCCGATCTTCCAACTATACAATCAGTTGAGTTAAACAGTTCAGTAATTTGTATCGGTGGTTATAATAGATTTACCAATTTGCATGACGTATTTACTGGTGAATTCATCAGGGAATGTTCTGGTAATACCAAAACCCGCTCCGAACACATGATTCCTGTAAGCAGTGTACATCTTAATGAAGACCAAACTGCTTCAAATGGTATTATAATATGCGGCGATAGCATGCAATATTTTCAATTTGGTACAGTTGAAAAGGTATTACCCCAATTTACAAAAAAGAAGTTAAATAATGGTCCAACAAATAAGTTAGATAAACAAATTCAAATAAAACATGCAATTGAGGACTATGATATCGAAATGGAACTAGAGAAGCAACAAGATAAACTTTATGACAAATTTAATGGAGATAATATTGACGATGATGACGATTTATCCATCGCTCTAGCTATTAGTGCAAGCTACCAGTATTCTCATAGCAATTTAGACTCAAACGAGCAAATGGATGAAGAATTAGTACGAGCATTAGCAATTTCTGAAAATGAACAATTAAAGCTAGATACTTTTGAGACTGAAGAAATTGATGAAGATGAACAATTAAGAAGAGCTTTGGAATTATCTTTAATCGATCAATGAACAATATTTATGACATTTATCCCCCCAATTATATATTAATTAACTATTTATTATTCTAATACACCTAATAAAAGTATATTGGTTTTTGATCTCTACTAAGTCGAAAAAACGAAGATTAAAGAACTGATCGGAAATTGTGGGGTGTATTTTTTTCCGATCTTCTCCGTTTTTTTTTTTTTTTTTTTTTTCGCAACTTCTTCAAGATTTATTTAATAAATAAAATTATATTTAATAACTTGTAAACCATAAAACATATATACCGTTCTATAACTAAATTATATTACAGTACAATAAGATTCTAATACTTTATCCTAATTTTCAATTGTAGTATATAACCTATACTTACCACCACCCTAAAAAAATACTAAAATTATTGTAAAAGGAGGAAACTGAAATATTCTTATTTTTATAAATAGAATATCTAGAGTTTTAGAATCTTTATATGTATATATAGAAATTTTTAGCAAAAAATTGTTAACCGTTATTTGATCTGTAACATTGTTAAATTGAAATATGAGTAATTAGCGACAAAATTATCACGCGATATATCACATGGAAAAAGTTAACCGAATAATTCCGTGAAAAAAATTGCCTTCAAAGATCTTCCTCTAACCGTTATTCTAAAAAGTGCAATAATTGTTTACATCTATAGAGTGATATGAATTTATAAGATGGGATTTAAAAACTTTGTTAAGCTGGCAAGCAAAGATAAAATCCTTTTTTTTCAGAGTTCTTATCCTTATTTACACAATAATGGCCTTAGTCCATTCCAAAAATTCTTTAATAAAAAATGGAAATTTGACGATCCCCATGCTACTTCTAGTCAATTTTTATGTATAGATACTGGCCATTACGGGTTATATTATACAGTATTCAATCATGATGCTGACAGAAAGACTTTAGGTCCAGCACAGAATTATATGAATTTTGAATATATTGCAAATTATAGAGACCAAGAACATACAATAGTGTATTTTCCATATCTAGGGAATTTTTATATACTGGAGGCCAAGAAAGATATTTTGAATGATATAAACTACATAAAATCGGTTACCAAAGAGTTTTTATCCACATTATCATATGTAAAACCAAGATTGAGAAACGTAAACCAAAGAAGATATTTTTCAACCAAACCATATAATCAACCCAAACAAGGCATTGAAGAGAGTGTAGTTAGAGATGAACAAATAATTAAGGATAATAATGAAAAAACATTCGAGGTTAAATTAGAACTGTTTGAAGGGAGTTTTTTAAATACTCAAATAAGAAATATTAAATATATTTATTTAAACAGCAAGAGCCGGGATGACCTTAATATGATATACCCTATTTACCAATCTCTTAAGAGAAATGAAATTCAACTTCCTGATATAGATCTTTACAATATTGTTTTGGAATCGATCGTTAAAAGGTCATTAGATAACGATAAAGTTGATATTGAATCAGTGGAGTCGAGATTAACAACATTAATGACTGTTTACCAAGATTTATTAAATGCAAATATAAAACCTAATAAAGCTACTTATGATATTATCCTAAAAAGTCTTTTCAGTGGAAGTTTAGAAGTTCTTGAGTTCACAACGAGGATTGACTGTCCACCTAATGTTTACATGGAATCATTATCAAAGTGTGAGCAATTCTCAAGTCTAGGTATTGAGTTATTTATGTCTATTAAGAATATTGAAGAGTTAAATTTAACTGATATCTTACCTGCATTATTTACGATTCTTAATAATTACCCGAAGTTGTTAAAAAAGGATATTTTAGAGAAGTTATATTCATTGCTGTCTTTACAAGTAAATAACCATGGTTTCTATTCAGGAATTATAGGTTTATCTTTTTATTTGAGACAATTTAATATCCTCGTACTGAACAAGGAGACATATGACTTCATAACATCAGTTTACGAAAATTTCAAACTGGCCTGTTTAAATAATTCTGAATTAGCTACCCATCAGTATGTTATCTACAAAGATTTGATCCAATCTTTAATTCAAAATGGAAATTTCCCATTAGCCACAAAATTTTTGGATGAAATCATAATAGATTATAAATCCGTACTTACTAGTTCTCTTAAACCTACAAAAAAGGAAATATCTGAACTTATATCTTCATATTTAGCAGCAATGTTGTCATATAAACCAATCTCAAACAGTCTTGAAAGTTCGTACGATCTTTTATTAAAGTTTAACAGCATATCATATATCCCAGAAATGTCTGTTTCATTATACAACAATATGATCAACAGCTTTATCATGGAGTATCAAATTTTAGAAAGACAACTTTCAGACCAAAATATTGATGTTAATGTAATTAAAGCTAAACAATCATCATATTATAATATCATTTGGAAATTGTACAATTACGTTTCTATTAGAAAAGACTTTCAAGGAAATAGTTTTACAATTTCCTCACAAATGGGTGCAGGAAAGATCTTTTGTCGTGATTCAATTTTATCTTTTAGCATTGATTTAGGCGATAGCGAGAAAGTATTCCAATTATTAAAAGAAATCTTGATGAAAAATCATTTGATTAAAGATCCGAATACTTTAGGAAAATTGAGCTATTATTTATATTATGGCTCAATTTCTAATGGCTTAAATACTCAATATTTTGAATTATTATGGAATGTCATTGAAGAACAGTCAAAATACTATGATGGAAGTACTAAAAACTTAAGTAATTTTATTGCTGACTATTTAAAATATTTAATTATTGGGAATGATGAATATAACATAAAATTATTAACTAATTCATTAATGATAAAAAAATGTTTTGAAACATTTGATCTCCAAGAAGATAATTTATATGTTGTTTTCTCAGTTACCAAGTCATTGATTGACTATGCATCGTATTTTAATATAGAATCTAAGGATGTTCTCTATAAGATTCTTCAATACGAATCCCATGTTTTAAATGAATTAGAAAATACTGAAAACCATTATATTGATTTAGGTGATGATTGGAACCAATTTAAGAGTTCCTTAAAATCAAACTTTATCTATTTAATAGAGAAGAGTACAGAATTTAGTGACTTCTCCTATTCTGTTGAAATGAAAAATGTGTGTGAATTATTAGATATCAAAATGATTAATTCAAATAACTTCGGACAAATTAGTAATTCACATTATAGTATGAATCTTTCTCACTTATTAAATACTAATTATAAGTTAGGAGTTAAGAAATTTATTGAATTATTTAACGAAGGGTATACCTTCGATAAGAAAACTTGGCAAATTCTTATAAATAGCAACTTAATACTTGATGCCACAACTAAATTGATTAAGATTGATATCTATGAATTTGTGAAAAGGCTATTTGAACTGGACTTTGAAGCAGAGGCTAAAGAAGAATTTTTGGTCAGTTTAATACAAATGAAGGTAGATAAAGCTAATATTCAAATTGCAAAATTTCTTATTGAGAATGATCTAAAATTCCAAAATGATTCTGTTTATTTAAATATGGTTGAATCACTTGATACTTCTGACAATATCTATTTGAAAGAGCTTTTTTCAAATAATTTCTATAAAATTTACCAAGATAATCAAAGCTTTAGTTGGATCACGCCATTATTAAAGATATTGGAAAATGATGCTAATTATGAAAGAATATTAAATACAACTATGAAAATGAAATTGGAATTAGATTTACTGCAGCCATTAGAAGTTGAGGCATTATCGATTATTTTAAAATCATACATCAACCAAAACAAACAAACTGAATTTGATACATTATTTAAATTTTATTTTAAATCTTCTAAAGATTTAAATTCAATTCTTTTAAAGTCAAATAAATTATCAGCTGTATTAATGAAATATTACAATTTACGTGGTGATTTTGATTTAGTATTATCTAAATTTAAAACTTTTAGCGAAAACTCAAAAGAAACTAGACATGAATATTACTTTGCCAAATATATGAAGTATTTAATACAGAATAAATCTTATCCTATCGAAGAAGCTACTTTATTACAAGAAATATCATTTGCATTAATCGGTAATGACTTTGAAAATATGAACAAAATTTTTCTTAAACATTCATATATAATAAAAAATCAATTGAATGATTTAGTTGAAATGACTTTATCTAATTTGATTAGAATAGGATCAACTAAAATTGTTTCAAATATTAATCAAATATCATTGAACAAGTTCCAAAATTTTGTCAAATTTTTAATGTTAATTAAATGCAAAGAAATTTCTGTGGAAAATTTGGTTAAGATCATTAATTTTTTGACTATTTCACAATCTAAAGAAAATTTAAATGTTTTATTGAACAAATTGATTTTTGAAAATGAAGGATCAAGAATCCTTAATTATTACTTTTTAGAGGTTAAAATTTTTACTATTAACAAAAGACTTAAAGTTTTAAGGGCAATGAATAATGCATTTTCTAAGTTGAAGGACAATCATAGTGTTGCTATACTTAAACAATATGCTAAAATACACAATTTGGATATAAATTAATAATTTATTTAATGATATGAATTTATGACTAATATTTATATACTTAGTTCATGTAGCCTGTTACTATATGCACTCTTTCTCGTAATCTTATATGGGGAATAAATTAGTACATTGCATTATAGGTAAATTCTAATATCTTATTTTATAATTTTATCTAATGTCGCAAGGAGTTAAGAACAGTTTATTGAAAACTTCAAAATTAAGTATGAAGGTACATGCTACCGCAGTCAATTCATTTAATCAGAATCATTCTGAATACCATATGTTTCGCCCTTCATTTTCTCCAAAGATAGTTAATAGGTTTTTAGTTGATTTAAATCTTGCAACCGAAGTACAACCTAATAATTACGAATTTAAAACAAATAAGTCTATATTGGAATTGGCAGCTGGGTCTGGTAAATTTACCAAAAACTTAGTTAACAATGGCTGGTCAAATAACTTGACTATTGTAGAACCTTCCCAAGGGATGTTAACTTCTTTCAGACAAAATTTTCCAGATGTACAAGCTCTTCAAGGGTCATCATATAGCATTGATTTACCAGATAACTCTGTCGATTCAGTAATTGTTGCTCAAGGGTTCCATTGGTTCGCTGATTCTGACAGCTTAAATGAAATCAATCGGGTTTTAAAACCAAATGGTACATTTGGATGTATTTGGAATTATGACCTTCCAACTTTATCTCAAGATTTGGGCACTCATGAATCAAAGTACAACTTTCTCTTTGAAGGGATTGACACAATTATAGAAGAAGCAGCAATGAATGAAGCTGAAACATTTGATAAATGTAAAAAACCATACTTACTTGGAAACATCATTTTTAATACCCACAAATGGGCAAATGAAGTGACTAAGTATGCATACACATTTGATGTTAATGTTCCTCAATATCGTCATGGAACTTGGCGTGAATTTTTATCAATTAAAAATTCATATTTTACTCCAATTTTAAAAGAGAACTATTTGTTTTACAAGGTTCTTGTAAAGCCGAGTGAAGTTTTTAAATATTGGGAAACTCGGTCATATATCACTGATTTACTACCAGAAAAAAAAGCTGAAATTAATGATAAAATACAAGCCATTACTCAAGATAACATTAGAGAGTCAGATAAAGTGGAGGTAAATGACGAAATTCTATACAAGAAAATTATGGGTACTCATTCCATTGTATTGGGAGTAAAAAAATAGATTATCTTTAATATGTTCATTTAAATCTATATAAATAAAATATATTAGTATTTCTAATTCTTTTCCGTATATTTCGTTCCTGTAATCCAAATATCTCCCAAATAATTATGTTTTTTAATCTGCTCAGGAGTAAATACATAAAGCTTTCCTCTTTCTTCTTTATTACCGTTATAACCGTCAATTAAATCAAATGCACAATATTGATAGTTGGAACACAAGCTGCTTTTGACCCAGCCCTTTTGAGGATTTCTATCAGTTTTTTGTGATGTAGATTCTGATGTAGCAGTTTTATCTTCCTCGTCAATATCAGATTTTCTTGTTTTCCATGATTCAATAAATTTTTGTTCTGGATCCAAATTGACAGGACTTCCAATTTCTCTTAATCTTGGTAAGTCAGGCGGAACAATTGCATGTGTTAAATTAAGGGGCATGTTATACAACCTGGATAATTCTTGATCTGCAAAAGTTGAAAAAGGAAAATATTTCTTATCCTTGTAATGTCTATTTTTCTTGCAATATTTAAATCCTGAATTAATCCATAAAAGTCTTCCATTACTATCTACATGACCAGGATGAGAAGAGCAAAGTTCATTAGATTCAGAATTCACGTAGTATTTATGTTCTTTCTTTGCAATAACTCCAACGCTAGCAGCTGCATTTTCATTGAACTCATAATTTTCATCTCCTGCCATTGCAAAACCAATCCAGTACATTTCTTTATCTCCCCATATGGATGATGTAACTGGGTTATCCCAGACAGATAATGGCAAAGTCAGTAATGTTCCTAAAAGATGTTTTTTCTTATTAACACCAACAATCCCAGCTTCTTGATAGTGTCTCCAGCCAGTAAGATATGCGTTTCCAAGAGTCTTTTCAGTAACTAAAGAAATGTTGAATAAGCCATCCATAGAATCAGAAGTTGTTGGGAATAATTTAGTGAAGAAGTTTGTCTCAATGTAATCATTTTTGTCTCTGAGAGTTCTATCCTTGAAGAATATTGTTGATGATTTTTTATATTGTTCTGTTTCAAAGAATTCTGAAGGTGAAATCAATGGAACAGAATCAGCATCGAATAATAATAAATCTTCAAATGAATTGACATTTAAGGCAATAAGCTTACTACTATAACCTGAAAATAAAAACCTTTTGGAAATTGCGTGTTTAGCATTGACAAACCAAACATCTTGCTTTGGGAAAGTGGATCCAAGAATATCATATTGAAACAAATCCATATCATCATGTAAACCTAAATTAGTAGATAAGTCTTTCAAAAGTTCATCTTTTTCTGCTCTGGCAACTTTTATTATACCATTAATAGATTTTCTAGGAATATCATCCATATAGACGATTTCTATAGGAAGTTTATTGTTTAAAGCTCTTAATACGCGGATCAATTTAACCAAATCAATAACATGTTTTCTACCTGCTGAAATAACAATACCCTTACCATTGCTATGTTTATGTATATAATCAATAACGTTTCCATTTTCTAAAGTAGGTGATTCAGAGACGTATTCTTGGTTATCATTAAAAATTGGAAAACTATTCAAATATGTACCATCGTGTCTTTCATAAGTAGGAAGACACAGGAGAAATGGGAATATTTTTTTTGAAAACTTATCAAAAAGTTCAATATCGTTAGAATCTTCTGGTTTATTGTCAATATAGCATTTACCAAAAATTCTCAAGATCGTACTATAATCTGCCATAGCCTGTTCCGCGTTCTTTGTTTCTTCAACTTTTTGGGCATAATATGAATATAAGGTGATATTATCACTCTTTGACCTGGCTTCGGCATTTGGATCAAGCTTTAATTTCTTATAAGCTAGGTTATAAAACTTGTCCTTTTCAACCACACTTTTATCGTATTCTAGACTGAATTTTTTAAATTCCCATTCAGGGAACTTGGTGTCAAAGTCTGCAAAGAACGTTCTGCATTGTTCATGTACAGGTTGTTGTCTGAACCCCTCGTTGGATCTCTTAGAACTATCGACAAAATCCTTATACCCACTAAAAACATAGTTCTTATAATGTAATTGCTCTCTTACCATGTAATCTACTTCAGTGGAAATTAGAGAACTGAATTTCTGGCTTTGAACAAATTCGTATAAATCAGTTCGCAAGAATAAGGCACAGAAAAACACGGTAAATAGAATAGCAGCAGAGATCGTGATACATACTAATCGCCTTAGTGATAACCTCATGTTAGCTATAAATACTCTTTATGTAGAACAAATAAAAATCACCATTGACGAAAAGAACTTCCACCTATGTATTAATACCATCACTGGGCCTTGAAACATGGCTTAAAGTTAAATTACTTCCTGCATGTGATCTAGACAGGTTCTACAATTATTTTTTGTGAAATTTTCATGATAGCCATTAACAATTTTTAAGTATAAAAGATATAAATAATTTATACAAGTACTTAACGAGCCTTACCTTCAGCAGCTTTAATGTATAAGATATCACCATCTTCAACGTAGTAATCCTTACCCTTTTGCATCAACTTACCGGCAGCTCTGACACTGTTTTCGTCACCTTGTTCAATCAAATCATCATACTTGATAACTTGGGCCAAAATAAAGGTTCTTTCCAAATCGGTGTGGATAGTACCAGCAGCTTGTGGAGCTGTATACCACCTTCTGATAGTCCATTCTCTGACTTCATCTGGACCACCAGTAAAGAAAGAGATTAAGTCTAACTTTTGTCTCATAGTGGTGATAATCTTTGGTAAAGCAGATTGGGCACCAATTTCTTTGCAGTAGGCTTCTCTTTCAGCATCATCTGCCATACCAGCTAATTTTTCTTCTAAAGACACAGAGATTGGAATGATAAGATCACCTGGAGAATTGTTGTCGACCCATTCCTTAATCTTTAATAAGTGTTTGTTCTTCTTTCTGACATAATCTCTTTCAGATAAGTTAACTAAATAGATACATGGCTTTGCAGTCAATAAGAACATACCGTTGATAAGTTCAACTTCTTTGGAAGTCCAGGTCAAGTTAGCAATTCTTTTACCTTCTTCTAAGTATTGGATGATTCTATTAACCAATTCTGCTTCTTCCTTCTTTTGCTTAACTTCTAAGGATTGACCACCTCTCTTGGTAATCTTTTCAATACCTTCTAAGTGCTTCTTGGCGAATTCAATATCCTTAAATCTTAATTCGTCTCTGACAATATCTAAATCTTGAGCTGGGTTAACTTCATCCATAATATGAATAATATCAGAGTCTTCAAAACAACGAACAACTTGGAAAATGGCATCAACAGCTCTAATATTGGCTAAGAAATTGTTACCTAAACCTTCACCAGCAGCAGCACCCTTGGTCAAACCAGCAATATCATATAAGGTCATGAAAGCTGGGACTTCACTCTTTGGTTTGTACAATTCACATAACTTGTCAAATCTTGAGGATGGAACAATGACTCTGGCTTCTTCTGGTTCAATAGTAGCGAATGGGTAATTAGCTGGGTTACCTAATGGGGACTTGGTAATAGCTTGGAAAAAAGTTGATTTACCAACATTGGCTAAACCAACAATACCAGACTTTAAGTTATTACCTGGTCTACCTAATAAAATTGGTTTTTCTTGAACGACCTTCTTTTTTGGTGGCATTTTTCACTGTTTAATATTGAATATTAAGAAGAAAGCTACAAAATTTATGTCTTTTTTCATTAAATCACATAACTTGCGTCGAAATTTTTTGCGACGACATTTAAGACATTTAAGACATTTTAATGACATTTATATATATATTTTTTTTTCAGACACCTCCGGGTAATGATTCCGACAAATATGAAAAATTACAATTGATAATACCCTTTTTATAGACATAAAAACAGAAATGTTAAACGTTTTAAGAGTCAAACCAAGTGTGTCTAGATCTTTATACAGATCTTTTTCCACTAAGTCAATCTTACAAAATTCTGTTCCAAAATCGTCCTGTAAGGCTGGAACTGTATTAAATTTAAAAATAAGAAAGAACGGCGATGAACCAGTTGCTTTAGAAGACCATGAATACCCAGAATGGTTATGGGACTGTCTTAATAAGGAAAAGATGGACGAACAACTAAAAGAAGCCGATTTCATGAAGTGGAGAAGAAAACAAATAACTAAGGCTAACACTAAACTTATTAATAATAATAACTTCTTAGCCAAGATGAAAGGTTAAGCTAAAATTTTTATTCTTATTGAAATAAATCTTTCTTGTATATATACTAAATTTTCCATTTCTTGAAAGCAAAATATAAGATGCATTTTTCTAGTATAATTAGTGGTTTCATTTGTCAAATATAGCATTGAGCTGCATTGCATATCATATAGTATGTCTACTAAATTTATAAATAAATATAATAAATGTATTGATGACTATTTTATTGTTTCTAATTTACCATTGTTATATAAATTTACCATTGATTTATTTCTAAATCTTCATCACCCCAATTCTTATGAGCTAGAGAAGAAGGTAAACGAACCTCCTTGAACAAATTATCACCTTGAAAAATATTAATTTCATCATGAGCTTTGTGGAAATTAGATTCATCTTCTTGTTCACTTTCACTAAGTTCTTCCTGTTCTTCATAGTCATATGTATTGTTAAGGTTTCTATGATTCTCATTTATTAACTCTTCAATATCATCAGAAACTGGGATAGGTAGTGATGGCTGGTATTTTCTGCAACGGAATATTCTTATCCCACCAATTCCAGAACCATAGTTATTGATTAATTCTTCTAAATTTGGTAATGTAACATTGAAAATATAATTTGGGTTTAAATATATATAAGTTTCTTTGCTTAAAAAATTTGTCTGGGTCATATAATGCAAATTGAGAGACTCTATTTGTTTTTCTCCTAGTTCATTAACATATGATTTAACTTTATTTGTTAGATTCTTTTGTATTTTTTTTTCATTAACTTCATATTTATAAAGTTTATTCATAACCTTGAATAACTGATAATAATTCAATGATTCAAATTGATTAATAGTCAATACTAAGCTTTCTTCGTCATCTAACAGGGAAATGCATTGTAACCATTGTAATAATTCTATTGTTGGCTGTAAGTTTTTTTTACCTATATGGTATAATGAATTGTAATAAAAAACTAAAGAATCAGGATTTTCATGATCATTAGAGTCCAACAATAAATTTGTTAAAGTTTTATTCTCATTATTGTATTGTGCACTAAGACCTCCAATTTTACTTGGTTTGTAAGTAGTGTAATTATGACTTCTCAACCAGTCTTCTAAGTTTGAAATATTTAATCTTATTTGAATTGCCTTTGATCTTGAACAATATTTAGATTGACTAATAATTCTATTAAAAATAGTAGCATTGATGTAATAGAACACTTGAGAAATAGTTTGGGTTTTTAACAAATTATCAACTTCGTGAATACGTAAAACGTAATCTAAAGCACCCAAAACCTGTAAATATTTAATAGGGGAAGGTTTCATTAATTGGTCCATAGAAGGAGGATAAAGCATATCGATAATATCTTCATAGGTTGCAAGTTTATCCTTAGGTTTACTTTTGAATAAATTCCAATCTTTAGCATATAAAACATTAGATACATCGATCAAATTCGTGAAATTCAATAAACAATCATCTACCAAGAAATTTAATCTTGAGTTTACTGAAAATGATAATGTTGCAATTAATGATTGAATTAAATTGATTAGCTCTTGTAAAAAGTTTGGATACTTCTTATAGATATTACCTTTAGTAAAATAAAAGTGAAGAAATTGAATCACTGATAGCCAATAACTTAATAAGACGATATCGCCAGAGCCTCCTAAGGAGCCAGAATTGTCAGTAGTTGCCATATTGAAAACACCTGATGCTGTATTAGTTACTGATCTAAATCTAGCTGTAAAAAACTCAAAGAGATATTCAGTCAACTCGTCGCTTTCTACTTTTAAATATGAGTAACGAATTAACTGAAATAATATTGCTGCTGGTAGTTTTGGTTCGTATTGATATTGTGTTTTTTTAGTTCTTAGCTCAAAAATGTAATCTAATAATTTTGGAATATCACTATCTGAAAACTTAATGTACTGGTCTGGTAATAATTTATCATAATCAAAATCTTCCAAGGTTGACAATATGGGATCATTTGCCAATTCAGCTTCTTCATCGTAAGCAGCTTCTTTTTCCTCTTCCTGATAATGATTAGAAGTAACACTCTGTAATTTAATTTTATTTGACAAATCATCCATTAGTGGATCTGTATTTTCAAATGACATATGATAAAAGTCATCTTCAGGGTCAACAGAACTATGCTTCAACAAATTGTGAATTTTAAAATACTCATATATTTCACCCTTATCAGTATCAACTAAACTGACTGCATTCTTTCCATCTTCTTTAGGAGAAAAATATGGATCTGCATGGCTATTAAGAAGTAATTTAACTGTTTCCAATTGGTTAAAATGAATTGCCCACATTAATGGGGTGTAATAAACAATGGTATCATACAAATCAGGGTCCACATTGGAGGCTCTTAAAATCAGTTCCACAAGGCTTGGATAATCAAAACAAATAGCAAATATTAAACAGCTTGCGCCATTCTCCTCATTAGGGTATAATTCATTGATAAGATCGGGGTTATGACGAATAATATTTTCTAGCGTGACTAAATCTCCATCACATGAAGACAATAGTAACTCAATAAGCATCTTGTCAACTCCATCAGCGCTATTATTCACTTCCATTGCAACTTGTAATGCTTTTTTAACAACATTGATCTTTGCCATTAATGGATCGGTTAGATTCAAAATGTTTCCACCACCTTGCAGAAAGGACGATGTGATTTCTGAAACAATTCCACTTTGAACGCTATGATTCGTAATCCATGTTTCCATGTTGTGTTCTATAATTTTTTCTAAATGTATATTAAATTGTTATAGTATTTTAGTAAATATCCAATTCAGAATTTCTCAGGCATGATTATATAATCTCACGCTAAAGATTTAAATCCTGATTTTATTTCTTTTAATAATTTATACCATAAAGCCCACCATGAGTAAAGTTTATAAAAGAAGTGTATTTGTTGTTATTAGTATTCTAACTTGTCTTTATGTGCTAGCAAATATCAAAGGGAGCTTAAATTTCAAGATTAAAAATCAATTTCTTGAAAAGTTCACACCAATAACTGAACAACTGAATAGTGCACAAGATGGAACTACATTACAAGATCTGACTGTTAACCCTTTAGAGAACAAACTTAATGATGCTGAAGTAGTAAAAAAACTTAAAGAAGATGAAAAGAAGGAAGAAATTGTGGAACTTGATGGATGTACTGTAATCAATCCATTAACACATGGATTTATTGACTTGAGAGGACTTTCTTCAGTTTCAAATGAAGGTAAAGCAATACCTTGGGTTTCTAAAGGATATGATAGTGGTCATAATTTCACTTTAGGTATATGTTCAAATCCATTCAAGAAACTGCATCAGAATGAAATGAAAGATAATGTGAATGCAACATTGGTAGGGGGTTATTATATAGATCAAGAATCAGGAAAATATATTTCTATTGGTGAATTTTCAGAAAAGCCTATTTTTAGAGGGAGAAAGTTAACTTTAACTTACAGAAATGGATCATATTGTGATAATTATGTTGATTCCTTAACTGGGGATAGATTGAGAAAATCTTCTATAATTACTTTTACGTGTGATAGAGAAATGTTATCAAAAGCAACTGTTTCTTTTGTCGGTTCTGCTAATGATTGTAGTTATTTCTTTGAAGTCAGATCCCATCATGCATGTCCTACAGCTGCAAAAGCTGATAACTTAGCTGTCATTTGGATCTTTTTATTTATTTTCCTTGTTGCTCTTTTTGTTTATTTCTCTGGAGGCTTATTCTATAAACAAATGAAGCACCACAACTAAATGAAACTAATATCTAATTGATTACAGACATTATTCCTACACTATTCCTTCTATATTTCTAATTCATGCATACGATCCTGATGAGACAGGGTTAATATAACAATTATAGAGATACATATTTTTATCTTGCCATAATTACCATCTAAAAAGATGTCTACATATATCACCATTTAAATAATCAATAAATCGTTCATTACACAAATTATAATATATTTTTGCTGAGCAAAATATCAACAGTTATAATAAGTTTATATAAATTCCTCAAGAAGTCTTTTTTGATGTATATAAAACTTATTCTCTATAATTAAGATACTAAATAAACCAAAAAGTACCCTAATACTCAACACTATCTGAAACCATATTAGCAAGGAATTCGTTTTCAACTCTGACTTCGAACTTAGCAACAACTTTACTACCAGATAAAGCTAAACGAACTAAAGCACTAACTTTACCACCCCAGACATCTTTACCTAATAATTTCAATACGTGGGAAGTGGTATCACTTGGAACATAATCAGAACCATCTAATGGTAATAAATTCAAATTCTTGACGATCTGAGTTACAGCCTTTTCTAATGTGTTAACACCATTCAAACTAACAACAGAACTTTGTGGCTCAGGTAATTGGTCATAAAGAGCACTGAAATTTGAATTGTATAATGGAGAAACGAAATCACCGAGAGAAACTACTAAGTCATCTATTTGATATTCATCAGACCAGCCTTCGTCACTAGGATCAACATTACCTTTATCATCAATAATATCCTTATTGGTATAAGCGACGGTGTTTCCAAATCCAGATAGTAAATCAACTTCTTTCTTGTCAGGAATGCTGAAAGATACGTAAACAGTTCCTGTTTGATCTGGAGAAAGTTCAGCCAATGGAATAATAAAATCTTCTTGATACATTTCATTGTCAGGTATGGCAATAACAGAAATATCTTGCAATACTGAACGAGGTAAAGTGTTTGTTATATTATATTGTAAAACTAATTTTTGTGCATCAATGAATAAATGTTTAACCACAGTAACAACAAATTCATTCTCCTTGTCAGTTAAATAGATTGGTACTAATGTGGACTTGGTTAACTTACCATAATCAGCAAATTCTGGAATGGCAGATAACTCTTGTGAATATTCTTGTTGTTTTAATACCTCATTAGCGGCATCATTGGAGTCATTATTTTCGGTTTCTTTTCTAGTTCCTTCTTCTTCAATAGACTTATTGGATTCACTTACAGATGATTCTAATCTGTTAATCTTCTTGCTGTATTCAATTGACTTTAATTCTTCATTAGAAATAGATGGAACTTCACTGATTTCAAATTTCTTTGAGAAATTAGATTCATCATTTAAGTAATGAGTTAATTTGCTTTCTAAGGACACCAAATCATACTTAGAGTCACGTATAACCAATTTGGTTTGATTGGACTTGATAAATGCCAACGATAAGGCAGCACGATCTCTAACTTCATCATCTTCATCATTCAAACATCTATTAAGCAAAATAGTAATATTAGATGCTATATCACCACCACAAATGACAGCAAACTTGGCTAAGGAAATTACGGCAGAGGATCTTACAATAGAATTTTCCAATACTAATCTGTTATAAATGTGTCTGATGTAGTATGATGGATTTGAGGTTGTAGGACCTTCATCACCTAATAAGTGTAAAATTCTGACACTCAATTCTGAGAATTCACAATCTTCAATAAATTCACATAAGTTCATTAATATTAATTGTTTACCAGATTCGTCTGGCAAAAACATAATTAAATCGAACAAAACATCAATAATATTGGACTTTAAGTTTAAGGTACCATCATCTCTTAATAAATCAGTTAAAAAGCTAACTAATTTCTTATGTTTAGATGGGAATTTCAATGCTAAGTTTTCAATAGCTTCAATGATGACAATTTTAAAGTCTTCAGTGATTTCATCCATTAATGAAGTCATTTTACCAATTAACCTATCAACACTTTCGCTACCAGTAGCACCAGTATCAATAGTACCAGTACCCAAAGTCTTCAATAAGGTTGTAATGGCCAAAGTAGAAATAGATCTGTTATTATCATTAATTAAGTTTTCCAATTCTAAATTAACAATCATAATCTTTTCTGGATGCTTCACTGAAATTTTATTGATCAATCTAATAGCAGCAAATCTGGTTGCAGTTCTTGGAACACCCAATAATTTTTGTAAAGTAACGATAATACTCATAAATTGATCATCAGAGATCAAGTTTTGTAATCCAACTAAAGTCTTACAAGCTTCTAATTCAACCATATCACTCTTGTGTTTTAAAAAGCTAGCTAAAATTGGATACAAGTGAGTTATTAAAGATTCATCGTCTAATAAAATTTTATTAATAAATCTGATTAATTGGATGATGGCTAAGGAGTTTTTCAAGGAAGAACCTTCAGATAAAGAAGTGATTAATTTCATTAATGACATTTTGTCATAATTTCTTAAATGGTACAATAAACCCAATGCATGGTATTGGTACATATAAGATGTTGATGGAAGGTTAGATGTAGAGCTACCATAATACTCGTGCAATTGAAATTGTTTGGCTGGAAATTGTTTATAAGAGCTTATTGATTCTAAGGCTTCATTACTAAATCTTTTGACAACATCCTTTGCAACAGGTAACAAATTATAAGAAGATATCAAAGCTGCAGATGACACGGTAGGGTTTTTGTCGACGATAGCATTCTTAAATAATCTTTCAGAAGCAGAAACAGTAGAAGAATCTAAGACCTTAGATAAAGTTCTAATAGCATTAGGTTTATATACTAGATCACCGGTCTGTATATCTTTCATGATGGATGATGTAACCATCAATATATCTTGAGAAGTGGTTGACAACTCTTTAATGGCCAAATACACCATTTGTCTCAATGACACATCTTTGTGTTGGAAAAGTTTTGAAATAGAAAAAAACAATGATGTAGACTCTTGGGATGGGAATTGTTCACCATGGTAAATCAATCTCAATAACTTGGCTAATAAGTGACGACACTTCTTAGCGTTTACAGGAGAAGCATTGAACTGCTGTAAACATTCTTGAAAAACTGTCATCTTATCAGGCAAAGCCGATGAAACGGCATAAGAGTCCAGTTTCTTATAAGTCTGAGTAGACATGCCTTATAATTTTAGGGTGAATTGTTCTAATTGAATGTAAGATGTTATATTTTTGTTTAATTATCGACTATACGTGTTGATTTCCTACCCTCGACATTCCACTGATTTGCTTATGTAAGCTGAGAACCAAATTGTGATTTTTTTTTCAGTTGGTTCTGAATGGAAAATTCACAGATAACTAAGAATAACTAGTAATATATTAGATATGTTTTCCTTAACATCAGTGCTCAGAAGACAAATAGTGACTCCTTTGGCTAAAGTCAACTTTTTCAATGCTACCCCAAGAATTTCAGCTGGTATAGGTAGTTCAGCATTAGTTAACCCATTGAGAACATTCAAGGTCAGAACTTCAGTTAAGAAATTCTGTAAGGACTGTTACATGGTCAGAAGAAAAGGTAGGGTATATGTTTATTGTAAGTCTAACGGTAAACACAAACAAAGACAAGGTTAGGGGGAGTATTTTATTTATTGAATATAAAACAAATTAGATCGAACAAGAGTCAAAGTCTACTGGAATGGGGAATTCTTGTATTATACGTACGTTCTAATGATATGGCATGTAAATATGGAAACTATACTTATTATTTATATTTAAATACGATTTTTAATTGATACTTGAATGATTTATGGTAATATTTTAAAAGACGCATTTTAAGGCTCTACTATAATTATCTAGATATTTCCATTTTGTGCAGCAAGCTTTACTGCTCTGGTGGTAGGGGCTTGAGACGAACGAAAGTTATGTAATGACAGATTAGATGATAATATACGAGAATTTAAAAGATTCTGTGGCTGGTCTAATTGTTCATGGTCCAGTGTCGAATTGAAGTACTTTATAGCGTGAGGGGTATTTGCTGATGACAGCGACAGTAATAATGCTTCTTGCCATTGTCTATTTAGTTTTTGGTTGATTTCTTGTTCTTTCTCGTGGAAAGTTGGTGAGAATTCTTTAAACGTATTTTTATTTGAATCTTGATTATTTGAGAGAATAGATGACCCTTTTCTTGTTTTGGTTACATCTATGGACCTATTACCCAAAACATTTTGAATTCTATCAATACTTTTAGCAACAGGGTTTAAATTCCTTCTAACATTAAGGTATTCTCTGTTTAATCTTTCAAATCCTGTTCTGGTCTGAATTGAATTTTGCGCATTATTCTGAACCATCAATAAAAGGCCATTAAAATTGCTAGTACTACTAGAATTTGCTTCATTTGAATTTGGAGGTTGAACTTGAATTTGATTATCATTATATGATGTTAAGCTTGAAGGTATTCCAGAATTTGATATATCTCTAATATTTTGAGTACTTTGATTATAATTATGAGCAAACATAAGATTACTTAATGATAATGTCGATAAGTTTGCAATTTGATTTGGGTCTACAGTTGGAACATCCATTAAAGAATTCTCTCTTTGTAACCATAATCTTTGTTGGGTTCTATTTTCCATAGTAGGTTGATTATGATTCGGTTGGGATGTATTGTTAGAATTCAAGAAATCTGAAAAATTAGTTGTCCCATTACCAATTAAGACCTGTGGATTTTGTACTTGTTTACCTCTCTTTGGTGTTACACTATTATTTTGTTTTGAATTTTTATACAGAAGATATTGAGAATTTGTTCTTTGTAAATTTGAAAATATTGTTTGACCAGGTTGATAAGAGTTGTTTGTTGCTACATTTTTGTTTGTGGTTATAGGTTCAGCTTTCGATTCAATTGGCTTTGCTCTGAAAGATATACCACTAATGCCATCTGAAGTTGCAGAGCCTATTGCAGGTATTTTAGCTGCACCTATATTTCTTCCATGAGTTCCAAGATTATCTTGTCTGGTTTCCACAACTGGAGCATTACTGTCTAGCTTCTTCATTACACCTGTAGACTGAGATAATAATAAGGAACCTCCATATAAGTTAGTTGACTCAATATACTCATCGGAACTGGCATCTGATTTTAATAAATTTGAGGATACTGCAATAGAAGATGATGATACATCATCTTTCTTTTTTGCCTCTTCTATTTGACCTGAAGTTGATATAGATGGGTTTAGTATTTCTTGTTTACTATATTTGGCACTTTTATTGGTTAAAGAATCATAATTCTTATTATTTATACTCTCTGCATTATTGAAATTATCATTTGATTCTTTATTTAATTTTTCCTCAACTGGAATTGTAGATTGTTGTTTCATTTCTTCAGAGTACTGGACATAATCACTTCTGTTTTGTATTGGTTTTTCCAAAGTATCATCTATGCCATTAATGCCATAATCAATAATCTTCCCTTTTTGGCGACCTCTACTATTTAAATCATTCATTTGCTCTCCTAAATGAATTTCTTTATATGATTGCTTTGATAATGTATCATTATTTGGTTCATTGTCATAATCGTTATCCATATCTTCGTATTCATGATAAGGGTCATCTTCATTTAAACGCAAAATTGCTCTTTCTTTTTTTCCACTTGATTTTAAACCATTCACTTGTAAGTTAATTATTGAAGGTGTTAATCCTTTTAATGAAGTATTAGATTTATTTGATTTGAGTGATTGGTTTGATTTTGTTTTTGTTAACGGATGTAGTCCTAGAAGCTTTGTATATGATCGATTATTTCTTTTGAGATTGCCACTTCTAGTGGTCTTAAGGAGACCATCCGTCGATTTTGATCTGTTAAGATGAGGTCTCGTTGCTGCAAATGCCACTGATGATGAAGACAACTTATTTAGTGCCTTGTTATGAGATAATGATCTGTTATGTCCCTTTAGCCGACCTTTTCTTCCTGAGTTGTTGATACTCCCCACAACTGAATTATTAGAAGGCGTCTTTGTTTTCTCTCGACTGGTATCCAGCCCTTGTACAAAAGAAGGAGAGCTCAGTGACATAATATGATACTATATGCTCGTCTATATGTTATGACAACCTTTTAATTATATGTTATGATTATGTATAATAACACCTATAAAATGAAAGTTTCTGAAGCGTTTAAAAATCTTAGTCACATGACAATGTAGTTACTCCGGCATTTTCAAAGGAACCATCTCATAAAATTTCACGATTCCACTATTACCAAATGAAACCTACCATGATGCTAAAAAAATTATATACTACGTTGGAGAATAGCAAATGGTAATAATAGAAAATAATATTAAGATTAGTTTACAATAATTTATTTTTAGTTCTTGATCTGTAATATCTAATAATACTTTCTGAACCAATAGGTAAATAATTGATTACTTTATTTCCTCTTTCAACTATCATTGTCAATAATAACCCAAATATAAAATCTTAGAACCAAAAATATTACATCTACTTAAGCGATTCATGTAAAATCAAATAAATCTGCATGATTGACCAATGGTACTTATCAAATCTACCCATACATTTGATAGCCAAAGCCCGTGGGTAGATGTAGACCTAAAATATTTCTATTAAAAATTAGTTTTATGCATTTAAAAGCCCCTGGTTTCACTAGAAGGCGAGGAAAATGAAAAACTATTTTCAAATTGGCGATCGTAGTTCACACTTCGGTTAGTATAACAACTGTATTTTGTAATGCTAACTGCATTTTGTAATGCTAATTGTATTATATTAGTTATTTTATAAAGATGGGATAACTTTTTCTTCTTCTTGCTATCAATAAAATATGCCTTCAATAGCTTACATTAAAAATAGTATTTGTTTAACAACTACACACGTGGAATCAAATTCTATCCTATGTATTGTTGAGAATTGATCTGCATTTGCGGAAGGACTATTTATAGAATAGAGTATATAAGGAAATAATATTCATTAAAAACATATAATGAACTTGTTGGAAAGACTAGTCAAAATATTCATAATGGTTGTTCAATTGAAAATTTTGAATTATGTCACCACCACATTCATGTATTTACTTGTGATTAACACATATGCCTTAGCTCATACTATTCCAGGAATCAACTCTATTAGAACACAATTTCAGCTTAGAGCAAATAACAAAATAGATGTCATATATAATAATCTCTTGGATGAGGAACTCGACTTCATTAATCACCACCTCACGAACTTGATAGATTTCAACGGTTCTGATTGCGACGCTTGTAAGCACAAAATCAAATATGGCCAAACCCTTTTACATGATGATCCAAGCAAACAGCATCTTATCAGTTTATTGATGTTTAAATACTGCTTAGAACAAAATAATGATGTTGAATCTAAGTGTGATAATGTAGACTTTTTTATTACTACTAAGGACCAAGGGAATGTTAAAGCAGTAGGTGAATATGACTCTAATATCAGTGAAAGTACTGCTATCAATTTATATGATAATGATTTCATGCATATGCTTAAGAATTTTAATACTTCTAGTGATATTGACTTGGAATATTATTGTTATTATAAAAGCAATGTTTGTCTGTTACCTGAATTACCAGATGTATATGTTGAGTATAATTTGAGCAGTTGGTGGCCAGAGAAAAAGGAAAAATTCAATTCGCAGCCAAAATACACTAATAACTCCGAGACTTTTAATGTTTTACATATTACTGACTTCCATTTACAACTGAGATATAAAGTAGGTTCTGAGAGTAATTGTACAAGTGGCCTTTGTTGTTTGCCTGAATCTTATGATAAAAGTTTGATTAGTCAAGATCATAACTTTTCCAACTACTACTTTGAACTTGATCCATTTTTAACCAATATTAGTTATTCATTTTATCCAGATGCACATTACGATAAAAATAATACATATATTAAAGGTAACTATTATGATTTCCCTAAAAATAGAGGTTATAATTTCAATTCTCTTCCAGCTACAACTTTTGGAGGTTATAATTGTGATTCTCCTGAAGTGTTATTAAACAATACTTTAAAATATATTAGTGAAGCCCACCTTAATAAATCCTTTGAGTTCACTATTTTTACTGGTGATTTAGTTGATCATGATGTTATTCATTGTGATGCTGAGTTAACTAAAAACGAAGAGATCTTGTCATTATCTTTAATGAAAGAGTTCTTAGGTCAAATACCTGTTTTTCCAACATTAGGTAACCATGATACCTTCCCATATGGGCAAATTGCTCCATTAGACTATGATTTCAATAATGCATATTCATGGAATGCTGATTTGATGACAGAATTATGGGTTTCAAATGGATGGTTACCAGATGAGCCAAAGAGCTTCGTCAAAAACCACTATGCTGGTTTCTCTTATGTGACCGATAGAAATTTAAAAATTATTTCATTAAATTCCAATTGTTACTATCAAAAGAATTTATGGTCTTATATTAATTTGAGCCAAGAACCTGACTTATTTGGACAATGGAAGTTTTTGATTGATGAATTGGTAGAAAGTGAAAGCCAAGGTCAAAGAGTGTGGATCATTTCTCATATTCCGGCTTCCGATGCAGATTCTTTACCAATTCAATCTAAAATTTTCAGTGAAATTGTTAAGAGATTCTCTCCTTATACTATTGCTAACATTTTCTATGGTCATACTCATAGAGATCAATTCCACATTTTTGCATCCTCAAATAATTCTTCTGAGGCAGAAGAAATTATTAACATGGCTTGGGTTGCTCAATCTGTTACTCCATATGTTGATAATAATCCAAGTTGGAGATATTATGAAGTTGAAAATGAATCCTTCAATATTAGAAACTCATTCAATTATTATGCAAAGCTTAACGAAACATTTACTAATGGAGGCGATGAACCTGAATGGTATTTTGAATATTCAGCTAGATCATTGTATGATTCTGATGGAGAATGGCCAGAAACTGCCCCATTAAACGCAACATTCTGGAATGAATTTGTTTTACAAAAGTTAAAAAACCAATCTAATATTGAATTTAATCAACTTTACTCAAATATTCAATATAGATACACACCAAATGTTCCTAATTGTAAAAATGGAACAGTTATTTCTGATACCTGTTACAATGAAAACTACTGTGTAGCAGCAAATTTTCTTTCTCAAGAATATAGAGAATGCTTAAGACATTAAAAAGTACTTCCAGGTTTTCTAATTATAATTTTGTTATCATTTGGATTTTATTTCTGTGTTAGAACGTGATGTATTTAGTTTTTATTTCTATTTCTATTTTATTTCTATTTCTATTTTATTAATAAATATATACTGATGGTTGCAAAATGATCCAAATACTTTTTAGAATTATATATATAGATAACATTGATAGATTTTTTGTTTTTGAAACATGACCAAGCATGTAATGAACAGGGCTGTATTAAACTTGAAAAATATTTTAAATTGTAAGAAACTTAATTTAAAATATTCTTCAAAAATAATGATTTTTGAACAAAATCATTGAAATATATATACTATTACACAAAACTAAAAATTATCATAATTAATTATGCAATTTTTTTTTTTTTTTTGATTCTAATTTAATTTACAATCCAAGGCAAAGCTTTCATTTGAATAATAAATAAATAAAAATCAACCATGTCATTACAATAAGTAGACAATTATTAGAATAAGTTTTAAATAATCAGATAGTCGTAGAATATACTTTAAAATCATTTCATTATAATTAATTTTCATTAGTTATTACAGCTGAGGGGTCCTATTTGTTTTCTTGATTTCCACTCATATCAGCCATTGGATTAAATGTTGTTGGTGCATTGAAAGATGGATCATTTGATGGAATATATACTGATGACTCATTACTTCTTTGTCTACCACCTCTATAACTTCCTCTACCACCTCTGAAGCTACCTCTTCCTCTTGAATGGCCTCTGAAACCACCTCTGAAGCCACCTCTTCCCCTTCCTCTTCCTCTATAGCCAGTATCATAAAATTTCTTTCTATACATACCATTATCAGAGGCCGATTCTTGGGATGCCTGTCCACCATAAACACCTCTACCAAATTGCCTTCCTTCTCTAAAACCAGGGTCTAAATCAATTTCTAAATTTTGACTGTCTAAATATGTTCCTTTTAAGAATTTCATTGCATTTAACGAACCTTCTTCCTCCTTATAAATCACGAAACAAAAACCACATGGGGTCAATTTATTTCTATCTAATCCCATTATGATTTTATCTATAGAGCCACATTTCAGGAATAACTCATGTATTTGTTCTTCAGTAGTAAAATGTGACAAGTTACCAACATAAACAGTTTTCAGTGTTAATGACTTTGTCAAATTGTCAAAATTTTGTCTACGTATAGCCTTTTTAATTAAGTAACGAGATGGTTTATCAAGTCTTTCAGCAGAATGTTTGTAATCTTCTTCTAATAATTCCATTACTATATTATTCTTGATGTATCAGTGAAACAGTTTATAGAATTAGAATTGAAAAATAAAGATTATTTTGATTTAACCTGTAAAATTTTCATTTTATTTACAGGTTATATTCTTTGGATTGTTATATAACAATAGAATGTACAAATTCTTCATATAAGTACAGATCCAAATGTTTAAATCAGTTTTTAAAACGGGTATAAGGGCGACATATAGTGTTCTGGATAATCCCTCTTTTATTTCTGAGCCATGGAATGTTTATCCTGCGAAACATAAAAGTTCAGGGAAACATGCAAGTGTGTTTATCTTTGATAAGACAAGATTTGAATCACAGATCAATAAATTATGTCAAGTTGCTTCTAATTCTAAGAATCCTAGAATTATAATTTCTGAGTACTATGAATTAATTAAATTTGAAGTTAATCAGTTAAGTAAACTAAAGCATCCTCAGATATTGACAGTTTTAGAAGTATTAGAAGAAACTAAAACCAAATTTATATTTGCAACAGAAGCTGTAAATAACAACCTTGTTACTGTAAATATGAGTTTCTTTGATAATTTAACGATACAGAAAGGTCTTTTACAGGTTTCAAAAGGTTTACAATTCTTGCATAATCTATGTTCAATTGTTCATTTTAATCTTCAACCATCATCTATCTTTATTGACAGTCAAGGCGATTTGAAACTATCTGGATTTATGTTCTTGCAAAATTTTAATGAAATTTCCCCCCAAGAAAGAGATAACTTTTATATTATGAGTAACTCATCTATTGTTCCATTTGCAAATTTGAATCTAAACTATACAGCACCAGAATTATTGATAGACAGTAATCTGAAATTAGATTATGCAAACGATATGTGGTCATTGGGTTGCTTAATTTATTATCTCTACAATGATGGTGATACTTTACTTCATTGTTTTGATTCAAGTAATGTAAGCGACTATAAATCAGAGTTTAAGAAATTTGAAAACAAGTTCTATAACCATCGCCCATCAGAATTAAAATATTTATTGAAAAATATACCATCTGATTTATATCCTATATATACAGAATTAATGGCAAGATACCCTACTGATAGAATTACTATTGATTCATTTATAGACTCTAATTTTTTTAATGGAAGTCTTATTAAAACAATGTTATTTATTGATGAGTTCACTACAAAGACTTTGGATGATAAGCGTGTGTTTATGAAAGGATTATTAGAAACAAGTAACACTTCAGATGATATTCTCACTCAGCTTCCTACAAGTTTTAAAAATCTGAAATTCATTCCACTATTAATTGATGTTATCGTTAAAGAATTAAATGTTATACAAGATAAAGTGGTTGATAATGAAATTGAAGATTTGTTGTGTTCTTCTTTATCTGTTACTTTTAAGATTGGTGCAGGGTTATCAAGTTTAACTTTCCAAGATAAAATATATTCATCATTACTAAAAGATGATTCTAAAGGGAAAAAACACATTTCTGTTGCTAGAAGATTAATTAACCTATCTGTAAGCATTCGTCTAGCAATTGTGGAAAATATTCCAATTTTAAAAAGTAAGTTAAGCAATACACAATTTTCTACTTTACTGAAAGAATTGATTAATTTAAGCTTGGGTCCAGTTGATGCTAATGAATTAGAGAAAAGTGTACTATTACAAGAAACCCTTTTGAGAGAGTTACAAAATTTTTTTGATATGTATGAGTTTACATATATCAAGACCAATTTATTCCCGGCTATTTGTCTGGTTTTTAAATCTACCTCTGTTCTCACTACCAAATTATTAACTATAGAAACATTTGAAATACTTGTGGAAAAAAACATAATCGACAAATTAATAGTAAATGAGCAGCTTTTCCCAGTTATAAAGAATTTGAAAAGCAGAGATAAAAGAGTTGTTTCCCAGGTATTGAAATTGTTTTTGACATTAACTAAAAATGATCAAAATATAGCTTTGGAAATTGAAACTTTAGTAGAATCAGTTTTGCCACAAGCATTAAGTCTTGTATTTGCATGTAATGATTGTAATCAAACAGAGTTCAAATCATTTATGTCAATCATTGAAACTATTCAAAAGAATTTAGTTAAAAAGAAAATGGAGACTTTAGATAATTCAACTCTGAGTTCTGGTTTGAGTAATCCAGAGGATAAATTTGGCTCATTAATAAATAATCAGAAGGTTACTGAAACTAAAAAGGATGATATCATTAAAGCACCGCGGACAAAGGACATCATGCAGCCTAAAAGGAATTATAACCCTATGAATACTGCATCACACAATAGAAAACAAAGCTTGGATAATATCAATAACAAACCATCTCAATCACAAACATTCCCAAAGAGCTTAAATGAAAGTTTAATCCCAAATTCAGCACATTCAAACATTAATGCGAAGCTGGCAGCTAATTATGCTAATGGGACTAAAATACAGCCATTGAACTTGAAAACAAATGTCACACCTATAAAGAAAACTGTTTCTCTTGTTGGAAATAAGACAACTACTATAAATAACACCCGTTTGCTTCAAACCTTAAATCTGAAATCGCCTGTTCACAATACAATTAATGATGACGATGACTTTGCAGACTTTCAAGTTGCATCAAAGCTACAAACAAATCTTCAACCTGTTAACGGTATTGCTACGTTGTCTGCAACTAGCCCTTCGGCTCCTGCATTAATATCAGCTAAACCGCAAAATTATCCACCTGGATTCAATATGAATATGGTGCTAACCCCTACAAATGCAAAGTCTCGCAATGACAAAATGCAAAGCAATTCAGACTCATTAGATTTAATATAGGCATATCTATATAGACCATAATTACATATATATCTAATTTACTATAACCCTATATAAGCTCATGCAAGAACATGAAACTAAGAGAAAAAAAAACCGAGGAGAGCCAATTACATAATGTTCTGGACTCGCACGCTGTTAGTAAGTTGATCAGTTTATTTTAAAGATAGGAAAAATTCTTATCAAAATAACCTTACATTAGCACAATTCAAATAATTTAACAAGATAATTAATACAATGGGTTACCCAGCTAATATTAAAGCTATAAGTCGTAAGATTACAGATAATATTGTTATCACATCATGTGCATTCTCAAGATTTAACAAGATCAACATTGGTGCTAGAATGGCACTTATTGATTACGATGACGAAATTATTGTCTGGTCTGCTATTCCATATGGCGATGCTGTTGTTAATGCATTGAAATTGCTCAAGGGTGAAGAGCAAACAACCTTCAATGTTAAGTATTTGATTATTCCTGATGCTGAGCATACTATGGCCGCAAAATCATTTAAAAAAGAATACCCAGATATGAAAATTATTGGTATGGAAGGTGTTGATTTAGGTGACGTTAAAATAGACCATAGAATAACATCATCTGATGGCAATAAGATCCTTAATAAGGAATTCTTGTCTAATCTTGGAATCACTAGTTCTTCTATCTTAAATAACTTTGAATTTGTTTATTTACCAAGTCACAAGAACAAGGAATTGATTACTTATGATATCAAGTCAAAAATACTTTTTGAAGCAGATTTATTTTTCAACATGTCAAATACTGGATTGGAGCAGTATTCCCCAGAAACTGGTTATACCAACTACTCACCATCTGGTTGGTCTTATTTAACAAAATACCTCAATCCTTATAGTAAATTTGGTTCTTATTTATCAAAGAAGGTCCTTAATATTGAAAAAGCGAAGAGTGGTTTAGAGAATATTATCTCATGGGATTTTGAGACCATTGTTATGTGTCACGGTAACCTTATCGAAAAAAATGCCAAAGAAACCTTCAAACGTATATTTGGCTTGTAAATTTAATTGAATGTGTTATTAATTCAGATACTATAAACTCCTATATACTCAATATATTAATCTTTGCTTAATTAATAAAAACTCTATATACTCTAATCAAATTTCTTGTAACATTTTTATTGTGGGTTTCAATTACTGATAGCCGGTGATTAGCCACCCCACTTTTTATCCGAGCTTAACATTTAAATCAGTGGATATATATATTTCGTTTTTGCACCAATAATATTTAAATATCCAATCAACAAAATGCACATATTCGAAGGTGTTGATATAATAAATAATCAGAGAAAAGGTTCTATACCCGTAAAAGAGACATATAACTCTTATGAAAAAACTTTATTCGAAAGCAAAAAGTATCAGGAGTATATCCAGCAATTTAATAAAACAAAAAATAATACTGAAATTGATATAAATGAAAGAATATTACCAAAGCTTACTGGTAAGACTTTAAGTGGAGAGGGAAAAATTGCTTATAGAGGAGAAACATACTATTTTATTAATGGAAACTACGAAAATTCACTTGAAATCATTGATAAGCCTATTGATAACTATAGTTGTACATTCATATACTTAGGTGATGATCTAACTGGCCATCCAAATATTATACATGGTGGTCTATTAGCCACACTTTTAGATGAACATACTTGCCGATTAGCTTTCCAGAACTTTTATTCTAAAAAAGGCGTTACTGCAAATTTAAACATAAACTATCGTAAACCTTGTTATCTGAACAATTATGTTTTAATCAAATGTGAAGTACTCAAGAAAAGTGGGAGAAAGTGTTGGGTAAAAGGCTCAGTCTTTAAAGCAATTTTAGATGACGATATTGCCTTTGAATCACCAGAGAATTTGCTAACTGAATGCGAAATTTTAGTAATTGAGCCAAAATGGGTAGGAGATTTGTGAAATTTGGAATTTTATTTCTTTTAAAGTAGATTATTTATTTTTTAATTAATTATGTCTTTATTCCTAATTTATTTATTATAAAATTATTATTCTATCTACAATGCGAATAAATTATTATAAAGCGTCCGTTCCTTTTGCTTTACTTTGACCAATTTCCAATTTTGCACTTTTTGCGCCAAACTGAATAGCTCTCTTCAATTCATCTTTTACCCAATGTAATTCTAAATATCCTGCCAACTCCCTGAGGATATATTTTCTTACTGGTTTCATTAAAATTTTTCCTTGTTTATTCTTTTTACTTTTTACCAATTCAAATGTAAATGAAAATTTCAAATTAAGTTCAATTTCATTCACAACATATTTGATAAATGAATTATCAAGATATGGAAATCTTAATTCTTTTCCCCAAGAGGAAATTACTCTGTCATCCCTTCCAAGGTTTCTAGTGTGAATAATATTAATATCATGTATCAATGATTCTGATAATTTATCATATACTGTATTGATATCTTTCTCTGAAATATCTTGGTTCATATTACAGAATAATGCTTCATGTCTAGAATAACCAGCAAACAATTCATCCGCCCCTAGGCCACTGAAAAGGACTTTGGTATTAGTCCTATAATTATCTTCAATGTTTATGTATATATTCTCATTCTTTTGAAACTCTTCAAATTCAATATCAATATTCTTCAAAACTGATAATTTACCTTCATATTTACTTGCAAAGTAAAAAGCAATACCTATCGATAAATCCATTTCTGTGAGATTAGGATACATAAGTTGTTTAACCCTTTCTTTGTTTTGCAACCAATCTTTATATGAGACGTTGACCTCAATTAACCTTACTTTAAAAATTTCTGAATTGTACAATTTACTTAAATGAAACCATGATTTTTTACTTAATTTCCTATCAGGAGAATCACCTGCAACTTGATTTGTTCTTGGGTTATCAAATCCAACGGTCAATAAATCAATAGTGCCACCTGTTTCTTTCATATTTCTACAAATCAATGAAGCAAGAATGGTACAGTCTAACCCACCAGAAAACAAAATTCCTAATAGTGAATCTGACTCATGGACTGGATGTATAGTATTTTGACGAATTAAACATGATTGATTTAAAGCTTTGTATAGTTCTAATATCTTCAATTGGATATTTTCTGGAGATAAATTAATCACTGCCTTTTTTGGGTTAAAATTTAAAGTATTCTCCAAACCAAATTTTGGCCATAAAATTCTATAATTTTCATGTTTCAAATCATGATTTTTTATATCATACATATATATCTCATTTTTACACTCCATGAATGTATTTGATGAGTTTTGATAAGATGATGACAAAGAACTAACCACCAAGCCATCATTTATCGAGTAAAGTAATGATCTCTTTCCAATACTATCACGACCGAAAAAAACTGTCTCATCTAATAAATCTATTAATACAAATGCAAACTCACCATCAAGTTGACAAATAGTCTTTAAAATGGCATCTCTTCTTTGCATTCCAGTTTTGATATTCTTATCCAATAAATTTATAAAAAATTCTGTATCGTTACTGTCTAAACATTCTTTATTATATAATTCACCATTAAACTGAAATGTAATGTTATCAGTGAAATTAGGCTGTTTTGTAAATGGTTGTCTTAATGAAAGAATTGATGAAAATAACTGTACATTAAAATTAGAGAGCTTAAAATGAGTATAATTTATATAGTCAGGCCCTCTAGATGCAATCTTATAAACTAGTGATTCAAATAATGGAGTGTTATCATTATAATTATCACTTTCATCTGCTACCGTGCTAAGTTCATCAATTTTACTTTGAATGTTTACTTTGAGTTCTTCCACCTTGGAATCTTTTTTTATATTGTTCTTTAATTTTACTAATTGCTCGTTCAAAGATCTAATTTCTTGAAGGTTTTTAATTTTCTGTTGATCAGCATATGTTAGTCTAACATTTTCAAAATCTTTTTTTATAAAATTTTCATTTATAAAATCACTATTATCGGTCTCCCAGTAGAATCTATTATCACTTTGAAGCAAGGGTTGTATAGATGGTATCTGTTCTATGGCGCTTTTGCTAATAGAACATAAAATTCCACACATCTCCTTCAGTTTACAAGTTAAACCTACATATTCAATATCAAATTTTTTTATATGCGCATATTTTATTGAATTTTATTGAATTTATAGACGAAAAAAATCTAACTTACACTAATTAACCCTTGACCGATATCCTTTAAATAACCTAATAATTCATTATCATTAAACTTACGAGTAATCTGCTTATAATTACCAATTGGGACACCTCCTAAGAAAACACGAGGAATATTATCATCTTCAACCTCCGAGTCGTGTTCGTAATCAAGATTTGTAGTGCCACCATTAACCAAGTTTTGTTCATGTGTTGAATAGCTAGTCAAATAATCAATAATTTGGTCATACCTAGGATGCTTCAACAAATCTACTACTTTTGGCTCTGGAACAATACTCAATTCAAGGAGAAAGATATTTTCTAATTCTTTTTGTTGTTTTGATTTATCATTACTGGAAAATATGACAACAGGACTAACTGAAAATATTTCTTTAAGATCATTTTGAGGATCAACATCAGAAGTCGATATTTGCGTTATAGTGCCTTTTGTATTTTGATTTTTTTGTTGTTCATTACTAAGTTTTTCATATTCATTATTGGCTGTAATTGTATTAACATCAACAAGGTTCATTTCGCTATGCAAACTTCCACTCTTGGATCTAAACTCATTTGGAGACGAAGTTTTTATCTCACTATGACCATTTTTTCCCAGATTCTTCATACACATTGTCTTCATATCAAATCCTGCCAATCCTATTATAACCCAAACTGCTACCACACCTAAAACTACTTTCAATAATAAAGAAAAGCTCTTTCTATCATCTTTATCTTCTTCATCGTCAAAGTTAAAAGGATACTTCTCTATGTCCTTCTTGAACTTGTCAACCTTATTTCTGTCGCTCATTCTACTTATATATTAAAGATAAACTGACTATGGAACCTGCTCCACCAAATCTCGTAACAATAAAATAATAATTAATTAAGACCTTTATAAGGAATGGATGTCAACTGAAAGAAAGGGAAAATAGTAGATGTGAAACAAATTTTTGGGGCTAATAGTATTATTTTATATAATTTATTTTGGAGATTGCTAGCGAAAAATCACAACTATACATACATGATCTTACCTCATGTACGGGTGATCCAATATGCATAATGAAAGCTATTAGGGGCCAAAATAGTAATTAGTCTTAATAAGTGAGGCAAATACACTAGTTTAATTGGCAGATTGAATTGATGCAGAACCCTCAATGCCTATTACCGGTATATAATGCATGGGCGCCCTTTGTAAAAAATAACCAGGTGCGGTAGAATTATGCAGGATACTATAGTTACAAAAAGGATGTCTATATACATTCACTATATTCTTAAACAATGTTTGTTTTCTAGCTCTTGAACATTGTGTTCTGGCTGTGTCAAAGGATTCTTTCATACGGTTAGTAGCATCTATTAGGTACCTGAAATACTGTAATAAAATATGGTTTCCTTAATCTACATAGCCGCAAATTTCGGTAGATATTACTACTAAAGGTGTAGTATTGCATATCGGCACGGGTGGTAAGAAGTTCTTGGTATGAGTAACATGAGCTATATTATCGTAATTCTAATAATAAACTTCTTCTGTTTCATTCTCAATAGTAGAGAATACTATAAACGCGCTCCGAGAACTAATAAAAATTGAACAAATTTGGGGAAATTTAATGAATTTGAAACGAACTAGACCAATGACGTTTTTGTGAGACATGAAATTTACGAGTTAATGTCTTATTTCAGTAGTAAGATATGTGCCAAATGCACTCCAGAAGGTTACTTCTGTATAAAATATACTGTTTGTAGTATTCCCATATCCTAGCAGCTCAGAATTTGTTATTAGAAAATTTTATTAATTCACAGTTTTAGGATGGGACTGCAATTTTTCAAGTAATTAATTCTCCTAAATAAAAGTTTATATTGCTTTAAACTTTAATAATTACTTTTAATATAATAATGGTTCCTATAACTTCAAAGGATAACAATACTGGCTATTAAGAATGTTAAAACGGTATAGGCAACTTTCATATAGCGGCTTATATGAGAGTTTGTTGACATATATCATGAATAGTATCCTTTTGAATTACCCACACTGATATAATCCAAAATAATACTGTATGAAAATCTCATATTGATCGGGTTTAAGGTTTTTTTTTATTTGATTCTAGACCGAAACAGACTGTAATTGATTGTTGATTTAAATAATCAACTAGAAAAACTATAAACCTAATTTCATCGGGAATAAGAGCCGGTGTTTTTGTGGAATTTAATAGAAAAATATACTTAGTAGAAATTAAGTTAAATCGTTAACACTAAAGAAGTTTACTTAAATTTTGGAAGATCTATAACTGTATAACTGTTCCCATAGAAGAATGTTACCTACTATGGTTTATTTAAACAATAGGAACAGGGGTAAATAATTGGTAACAAACACTATAACATCCCGTCAAGACTGATCTTTATTATATTTCTATTGAATTATTACATCGCTCTTGTTAAATGCACTTAGTATGCATGGCCTATGCTATTTCAACTTAAACAATTGAACAGTAAACAAGCACGCTAAGTGTTCAATTTTCTAAAAAAAAGTGCGTCATATTTTTTTTTATTGTTGAGGCAAGACTATAAATTTAAAGCATCTATTACCCAGTACCCAGTACCTTGTTCAATGTTTTCAATATATGATCATACGATTTGAAAAGTCATTGAAAATATAGAGCAATTGGTTTGATAGAAACAATAGATAGGATATTTAAGAAATTCGCAAGTGTCTAAATCTAGAAATATTTAGTTAGTCTTCTCGTGTAACATTTACCTAATAAGCCTGTGACCATACAAGGCATTAGTTTTTTTCTATACTTTGTATTCTTGAAAATAGAAAATAAAAAATACAATTATATTCAATACTTATTGTTAATTGGAGGATTAGACATTTAATATATATATATATAACATGATAATTATCTTACAATATTATAGAATAATAATTGTCATATAGTTCGTAATTTGTACTTTTATCTCCATTACTACAGACTAGGAATTAATTTGGTCATATAATCATGTGTTTATTTTCTTTAACAGAAGTATCAGAAGTATGGAGTAAAAAATTATTCGCGTTTGTACACAAAAAAAATATGTAAACATCAACTTAGAGTATCTAGAGAACTACTTTACTATGACGATATGAGCAGAATTAGAAGAAGAATCCAGCATACTGATGTACATGTAGAATTAGGAGACCCGTTACCACTACCATATAAAATTAAAGATAGCTCTGGCGATTCAAATGCTAATATAAAAACAGAAGATGACGAAGAAACTGCAGTTGATCATAAAAGCTACGAGCCAATATTACTAAAGACGCAAGATGAAATAAATCCAAGAACTCATAAAAATATTCTTAGAAATAGAATTATTCTGAATCCAAAGATAACAGATTCTGAAACTAATATAAGGCCGATAGATTTAAGAAAAAGCTATATTGGAATTAATAGACCTGATCGTATACGAAGGGAAAATTTGGAAAATCAAATTAGTTTATCAAATAAAGTCAATAATAATAAGAATCCAGCGATTGATGACATCAGGAAATGTTTAAACGAATTTGAAAGTCTTATTTATCAATCACAAAATATTCAACAAGAGGTCCTTGATGAAATGCAAAAGAACCTTTGGACAATATATCATAAGACAAAAAAGAAAATTACTGAATTAGAATCCTTTTATAATGAAGATGCAAGTTATTTTGAATCTTTGGATCAAGCACCAACTTCAAATGAACTACTCGATGAACTAGATAGACTTCAAAACATGAAAACTGAAAGCTCAAATAGACTTCAATTTTCCAGTACAACAGTACTGATTATACTAGGCTTACTAGCCTTGTTCCTTTTAACTTCATTCATGGTTTCTGGATTAAACTATGCATACTGTTATAATAATTGTGAAAATTAATATATTGTACACTATTTGTATTATAAGAATTTGAAAATAAACAATCTAGTTTACTTCTATATACATGTTCTTTTATTCGTCATAATCATTCTTTGGTGGTGCAGCAGCTTCACTTCTTAAGTATAAGTCAATAGCCGTAGAGAAAGCAGCAAACCCAGCACAACCAAATAATGCAGCTTGTGGGCCAGCCTTAAAAGATAAACCAGCACCTGTAATACAACCAGCGCTAACACCATTATATATATCATGCTTTGCTCTAAAACTTTCGATAGCACATTCAACACCAGAGTAAACCATACCAATGTAACCAAAATTCTTTGCACTAGAATATGATCTTTTACCCATATCGGTAAATTGTATTTTCATTTGTTCTTTTAATGGAAGTTGGCTAATATGATTAACAGAAGAAGTACCAACTGGGACATCATATGCCATAGATGCCATGAATAAACCAAAGAAACCACCAAGGAAGAAACCAGATACACCAGCCATCGCAGTTTTACCTGGGCAGGATTGCATGAATTCTATCATTTGTTTAGCACCTTCTTCAGCCTGTTCTTCTTGAGTCATTTCTGATAATGACTTCTTTGAGCCATTTGTGCCAGTATATACCCCAAACATACTCACTAGTATTATATATTTATCTAATTATAGAGGTGTGAATGTTAGAGCTAATCTTTAAATATTTTTTTTGAGGGTCGATCAAAAAAGTGAAGAACGAGAAACAAAAATGACTACAATGATTTTAAATGATAGACGATATACTTGATATTGAATTAATCTACACTACCATCTTGAAAATAGCATCTCTTTTTCTTCTATGATCTGTTCATTTAATGTACCTTCTTTGATAGCTAGCTTTATTCTCTTTATCAAATCTTCAGTTATTTTTATTTTACCACTAGTCTCATCGTAGAGATCTTTAATAACTTTTTTAACATCAATATTTTCTTCATCCTCCTTTAACAATTTTGCTAGTTTATACTTAGAAGAATTTTGTACCTGAATCCGTATGACAAAATGTTTATTCCTATAAGAATCTTCTGAAGAAACAATTAATTCTTTATCATTGAAAGTTAATATTTTCTTTCTTTCTTTAGATATGATACTCCATAATACTTCATTAATTTTAAATTCCTCATTATATTTTATATCTTTTTTCAATTCAAAAATGGAATTTTTGCTTATAGCAAAACTTGTTTCAACTTTATTAGTTGAAGGATTCACTTCTAAATATTTATTTTTATAATTTTTCAATGCAAATTGAGTTATGTTTGTATCCTTTTTTAATATACTAGTACCTTTTTGTTTAATGGGTATTATAGTAAATACCTGATTAACAGAAGTGGGTTCTATCTTATGTATTAATGGTACATGTTTTATATCTTGACCATCATCCCCCAAAAAATTAGTTGATATTTCGTTGACTTTGTATTTATCTTTGCTAATTAATACTGTATCTAGTTCTTCATTAAAACTAAGCATTGTTGGTTTTGTTTGATCTGGTAATACAAATATACATGGACCATCAAGATCCCTCTCGTTGATGCTGCTAGTCCATCCTGATACAACAGAAAAATCTAGTTTAGGTTTCTTGGAATTTATTGTAGCTTCATCAGAATTTTTCTCTGATTCTACCTTTCTTTTTTTCTTCTTTTTGTCTCCTTTAAAAGTTAATTTACCCATATTTCCCCAGAAGAAATCAATTATTAATCCGGTAATGCGATGGTTCCTGATATTTTCCAACTCCGAATTCCACAATAGCCCAACATCAGTATTGATGTAATTGAATCAATTATTACACATTGTTTAAATTTTTTTGATTACTTTTGAATTTCATATTACTATATTTAAGTTTTATTGATTGATTCTTATATCCGAATATTATTTCCAAAAAGGTATAAAAGCAACGCTACCATAGAGAATACTCAATCTAGCATGAAGAGGATTCTTAAACATTTTAGTTAATTACCTGTCTGTCCTCTCCACAATTATTTGATGTGTTCTCCTCCTTAATTTACCTACTATTCATCGTAATTTCATAACATTACTTCTTAAGTAACATAACATTACTAGGGCATTTTTGTACATAATCTTGAAACTGATAGGCATAACCTATCTTTCCTACAATATCTTTTAATATATATTCATATGTCTATTTTTAATAAGAGAATGTATAACATTTATATCATATGAATTTACTCTTATGATATATACTTCTTGTTATAAGATTTTTAATTAAAATATTAATTGAATAACATTATATATTTTATAGATACTACTAATCTGCCAGATTTTCTTTTACAACTATTGCTTGTTGAATATATCAACCTAAAGTAGAGTTATGATGGGCTAGAACATATGTATTCTTTCTTATAATGGTTCTATTCTCAAATAGATTAACTATTGCCGAGCAATTGATTTGTAAACCTTAATCACATACCTACAGATAAACTCTAACCAATGAATCTAATGTCCGAATGACTATAATATAGAAAATCACTCAATGAAATTTTTGGTTGGCTCATTTGAAAAAGCAAGGAATGACTTAAAAAATCTCCTCATTAAATAGAAATTAAAGGTATCGTGATTAAAATGTGGAGTGATCAATTTTTTGGGGAAGCCTAGTTCAAACTTATACCAAATATGGATTTTATTATCCTTATTTTACGTATATATATATAGTACGAAATTTCATCGAAACAATATTGATTTTATTATCATTCCTCAGTTGAATACATATTAGCACTAATATTGGGTGCTAAGATTTGACTGATATTTTCGCATTATATTGAATTACATACGAACACACCAGAGATTAATTAAGAACTATGACAGCTAAGAAAAATAAAGGTAAGAAAGTTGTTCCATTAGATTTGGACAGCTGTGAACCTTTAAAACATGTAACAGCACCACCAAAATCTAGATCGTCATCGATTACATCAATTGAGTCCGAAGATGGCAGTATGGAAACGGTTTTAAAACCACCGCCAGTTAGAGAGTTTGATGACATATATGCATTTGAATCATTCATTAGAGATGAAACTTGGGATAATGAATATGATTATTGTCATGCCAAGTTACTGTACTACCCTCCTTTTATTTTAAAGGAGGTTCATGACAACTTAGATAAGATTAAGCCTACGATGAACAAAAATTCACGTAAGTTTAAACGTAATTTACAACATCACATTAAAAGGCATTTAATGTCTGATATGGAGAAGTGCTCTGGTTTTAAGATGGACTTCTCAAAAGTTTCTGAAGAAGAAACTCCAAAAAATGTAATTTGGAGATATGAAGACTGTGGCTTGCATGGTATGCCTGAAGAAGAAGAAGACCAGTTTAATAGACACTGGAAACTTTCTTTGCTGATAACCTGTAACAATGAAACACCATTAGTTGAGGTAGATTATATGGCAATGCCTCTTATGTGAGGGAAATAGAGAATACAATTCTTCTATCTATTTTTTTATGATTTATGTGATAATGTGATAATGTGATGTTAGTAAATACGAAATATTTTAATATACGAATTGATGATTTAGTTTAACTTAACTTTTGGCTAAACTATTGTAAGCAGGTGTAGTATTAATGTAATTGTTTGAATATTTCTTCAAATTCTTCGTAAGAAATTCCATTATATCAGTACTTTCACTAATTAAAACCCCTAAACTTATAGCATCCATCGATGTTTGAGCAACTAATCCTGGAAGTGATACGAACAATCTTAACAAGTGTTCCAACCCATATATATCACTGAATTTTTTTGATCTTGTTATGCCATCCTTAACAAGATTTAAATATTGTAATCTTTCAAATTTATATAATAGCACTAAACTAAGGGATTTGTTGAAATATAGTTCTAACCCATTAACCATTTCTGTGTGTATCCTAATATTTTCCTTATCTGTTTCTAATTTATAATTCAAATAGTCTTGAAGTATCATTGAAACGGGGGTTTCACACGGAACATCAATTATTTTTTTGTCTCTAGTTATGAAATCCCAATCGTCTACTAAAATATACTTTAATTCGTTTCTAAAAGGAAGAACTATCGTTAATTTGGAGTTATCTTTCTTCTTCTTGGAAGATCCTTTTTCTGTTATACCTCTTTTCTTATTATCTGTTGCACCATTTGGTATTGTCTCTGCATTTGGCGTGGAACTTTTGGGGTCCTTCTTTTGATACTTCTTCTTTCTTCTCATCTCATCAAGTTCTTTTTTCACCCTCCTATTTTCTTCATTATATTCCAATAATCTATCAATTGTTACCCATTCATCCCATTTAGAATTCCAACCCTGATAATGTAAAAGATACGTATTTTCACCATACAACTCTTTTGGTAATTTTTGATCATCCAATGGTTCTTCCTTACTTTCACCATTTAATACAAATGGTTTATTTTTTTCATGAGTCTTTAAAATTTTAGCCTCATATATTAATGGGCCATGATATGAATATACTGTACTGTTTGGTTTGAATGTTTCTGACATTTTAGTTTATTGGATAATTTATAAAGTGATACTAGCCGAAAACTTCTTTTTCAGAATAAATCGCGATTGGAATTTTTCAACCATTTCAAATTACAGTGTCGCTAAATGGATCAATCTCAAACATCTCAGGAGTCTACAAAGATAAATACTCCTAGTTTTGAATATAGAAATATTTTTAATTAATATATTTATATTTCTTTTTTTTCTTTATATATGCCATAATTAATTGGCGATATTGGCTTTAAGTGACTTAAAATTAAAGTTTAATAAATCATAATAGAGGCTGAAATTTTATAATATAGAACTCCAAGATATTCCATTCCACTGGGTGTAATATTTCTAAATATCTTCTTCATCATCCATTAGACCTACTAGTGCATATCTTTATTAGAGATGTTCAACGCTTTTTGCACAGTAAAGATAGTTATCTGATATGTGATAAATATGATTTATTACAACATATGCCTACAATATTTTATGAAATTAATAATACTATTGTAATGAGGTATTTATAGAAAACCCTCTAAAGAAATTAAAATATCTTTTTAGCCAATTAATATTTGCTGCTAATATCATATCGACGATCTATTGATAAATCAAATATTAAATTTATCTCTTATACCTGGACAACTAAAAACAGGAAATTTCATGAAGAATACATAAAATTCATTGGCAATAGAGATATCTCTGTAACCTCTCTTATACATTATCGCTTAAAATTGTAATAAATATGTAATGTAATCGTCTAATGTTGTACTGTATATAGTCAAAGGATTGCTTTGAAGTAAAAAAAAACAATTAAATTTCAACGTAATGTGTTAATCTCAACACATATATTTCAGATATATAAATCAGTAAATATAAGCATAGATTGGTTTGGGTAAATTATCTAATATTGCTAACTGGGATAAAAGTAAAAGAAGCTGGAAATCGTATACGTCAGCGCTTTAGAACCGCTTCATAGGAGGGAAATAATTTTATTTTAGTCAGGCAGCTTATGAAATGGCTCAAGCAAACTCAAATATAGTAGGAGTCCACTATAAAGTAGGAAAGAAAATAGGAGAAGGTTCTTTTGGAATTATATTTGAAGGAGTAAATTTATTAAATAACCAGCAAGTTGCAATTAAATTTGAACCTAGGAAATGTGAAGCTCCGCAATTGAGAGATGAATACCGCTCATATAGAATTTTACAAGGGACACCAGGTATACCTCAAGCATATTTTTTTGGCCAGGAAGGTGTTCATAATATTTTGGTTATTGATTTGTTAGGACCTTCGTTAGAAGATCTTTTTGATTGGTGTGGAAGAAAATTTGAAGTTAAAACAGTAATACAAGTGTCTAAGCAAATGATTCGCTTAGTGCAATCTATCCATGAGCATAATTTAATTTATAGAGATATAAAGCCAGACAACTTTTTGATTGGAAAACCAGGTTCACCATATGCTAATAGTGTCTATGTGGTCGACTTTGGTATGGCAAAACAGTATAGAGACCCAAAGAGCAAAACACATATACCTTATAGAGAAAAGAAAGCTCTAAGTGGCACAGCTCGTTATATGTCAATTAATACTCATTTGGGTAGAGAGCAACTGAGAAGAGATGATCTAGAAAGTTTAGGTCATGTATTCATGTATTTTTTAAGAGGTTCATTGCCTTGGCAAGGTCTAAAAGCACCTACCAATAAACAAAAATATGAAAAGATTGGGTTAAAGAAGCAAAGTACTTCTACTAATGAATTATGCTATGGTTATCCAATACAATTTGCGCAATATTTAAACTATGTTAGGAATTTAAAATTTGATGAAGAACCAGATTATGAATATTTAGTAGCATTAATGGATAAGGCCCTTATTTCTATTGATGCTATTGCAGATGGTCATTATGACTGGATGGATTTGAATGGTGGAAGAGGTTGGGATGCAGCGTTAAATAAAAAAACAAATTTGCATGGTTACGGTAACCCTCATGCTCCCCAAAAGGAAAAACGAAAATTGTCAAATTCCCAGCAAAGGCTCCGTAATGAAGGATCTCCCTTGAAAGATGGTAGAAGCAAGTCTCACTCTCTTTCGTACGGTAATTATAATTCTATTTCACAGACTCCTAAAAATCATCATTTCCTTAATAAGAACCAATATGACCCTTCTAATCAGCCTCGTATTCATAAGGGTATGGTGCCAGTACGTGATGATGGGGATTTGCATTCTGATACCTCCAGCTTTAACGAAAGAAGGCAAAAGGGAAAGAGCTGCTTTAGAGCTTGCTTATGTTGTTTATGATGTCTACGAGATTTTCAGTATGATTTTTTTTTCATGCATTTTAAGTAAAATATTTTTCTTTTTTTTTTACTTTAAATTGACATAAACTTTAAGAATCATTTATGAAGTTAATTGTTCAATTCCTTGTTACATAACGCCTAATATGTTGTATATTAAATAATGTCATTTTTTTTCGTGTAATATACAGTACTTGTCAATATAAAATGCGATTTACAGTTATCGTATTAATTCTTTATCTTTCAAATAAAAAACAGATGACTAAATAATATGTCTGAAAAACATCACATTCATATAAAAGATAATGGAGAACCATCTGCAAAGAAATTTAAAGAAAATCTATTTACAAATCAAAAAATGAATGATGAAGGTGCACAAAAAAGATCTAAGTTTGCTTGTATACGATGTAGAAAACGGAAAACTAAATGCTCTGGTGAAATACCCTGTCGTTCGTGCATTCAAGCTGGATATGAATGTAATTATACTAAAAAGCCTAAAAAGATATATATATTGGATACTGAAATAGAAGAATATCAGCTGAAAATTAAAGTACTCACTGACGAGCTAAACCATTTAAGAAGTATGCAAAACGCACTTAACAGTAAAGAAATGACTCATAACCAAACATCAGTATCAAATGACAAATTTAATCTATCAATTTGGTTGGGATCTCCTTCATGTGAACTTATTTGCTGGAATTTGGATCATATATCTAGAACTGATTTTAAAGCAATCAGTAGTTTAGAAGAAATATTAATCTCACCTGACTTTGATACATTAATTGAAGAACACACTTATGATTATATTATAAAAGATATCCAAAGAGATTTTAGAACTGAAGTATGCGAAGAATTTCTTCAGTTTTGTTCTAGAATAACACTTGGACAAGTTGAACAAATGATTGATAATTTGGTATTTTTTATAAATTCGGGTTATTTAATTATCAGTCCCAATAAATTTATATCAAAACTAAAATTATATTTTAAGGAAGATGGTTCATTTGACATTAGTAAAATACAACCGAAGAAAAATGATTATTTCTTGTTTAATATATTGATGATTATTACATTAGGAAAAGTATATAGCAGGGAATGCTCGATAGGGAGATTTATTGATGTTGAACCTATGAATTCGCCTCCAGGATTGGATTATTTTTCAGTTGTAGTAAAATATTTACCATCTTCTTTTCAGTTACTTAGCTTGACCAATACTATGGCTGAAAACATTGAGGTCATTGAGCTATTAAGTTTGATATCGCTTTACCTTAGAATACTAGACAAGAAAAGTGCATCGCTTATATTTACATTAAATGCCTTACAGCTTTGCATTTCCTTAAACTTTCATAAAAGTTCAAAATTTCAATCTAATATGCAATATTATCTTGAGTCCAATAGAGTATGGTGGGCAACATATTGTCTTAATCGTTTTTTTAGCGCCAGAGTTGGTCAACAACTCCTTCTAGATCCTAAGGAAATAACTGCAAACTATCCACATTCATCGATTTATAAATCAATATCTTCAAATTTATCTAAATATGATTATGGTGATGGAAACTTTATGGTATTCTATATTAATTTAGCTAAGTTGAGTGATAGAATCACGCGAGAACTTTATTGTATTAAAATTCCATTTGATAATAGGGATTACTTGAATGTTATTCTAAAAATATTAGAGTCTTTAATTGACTGGGTGCATAGTATTCCTCCACATCTTAGACTAAATGTATCTAATGAATATAATGCTGAATCTGATAGATTAATTTATTCTTTACATTTGAATTATTTGCACCATATTTATCTAACATGTGTTCCTATACTTTTAAATTTAACTAAAATGAAAATCAGTACACATAAAAGAAATCCTTCCAAAAAAACAGAACCTATAATGCTAGATTCATTTCCTAGAAATATAACATATGTCATAACAACATGTCTAAATGCATGTCGGTTGACAGTTAATATTTTTATGACAGTTTACAAAGTAGGTTATTTAAGCGCATTTGGCTTCACTGATTTGGATTTCCTATTTAGTTCTTCTTTGGTCTTTATAATGGGAATAATTCTTCAAATTAAAATTCTGAATGAATTGGAATATTATACTTTTAATGATTACTTGAATGTTGCTATGAGTTTAATGCTGGAAATGAACTCTAAGGGCAATTTAGTTGCCAGGGGAAAGCTTATTCAAATAACAAATTTACTATATTCCCTCAGCTTAATATTTAATAATTTAGGTTTTTTTGGAATTTATCAGAAGTACCTGTTTTTAACCAAAGAGATTGATATAAACAAAAACAGAACCTTAAACAAGGATATTTCGAATAAGACAACAATTAATAATTTGCTCAATGATGATAAGACTATTATAAAGAGTAAAGCATCGCCAAAATTACCAGAAGTTTTTCAACCAACCTCTATTTCACCTCCACCATTTGGTAAATTAAATCAAAAATTAGAAGGATCCTCAAACACATTATTCGAATTTGACATGGATAAGGATATAAATTTTATTTCAAATGTTGACGATGTTTATAATTTAGGAGTAGAGGATCAATCAATTAAAGTCAAATTTGATGAATTTACTGTTAACGATGAAGATATGGTATTTTTCGATCAGATTATGGAAAATTTTAATATAGTTCCAACTTAATACAATTAAATAATATCTTTAAATGATTTATTAAAAAAGAGAGCCAGTCTCATGTACATAAGCTATATAACCTTCATTTGAAGGAATGTAAATAAAACTTCAAGTATCAGACGAAACACTATTCATTCTTGAACGAGGTTGGTCTTCATTCTCTGAACCAATGGAAATAATGCTACTCATTCTTTGTTTTTCAACTTTTTGTGGTTCTTGATTATTGAGCTTATTCTTGTCATTAGGTAGCCAATATGCATTATTAGTACCATTAGAATGGTAACTATAGAATCTTCCAGTATTTACTTGTGATGATCCCAGATAGTGTTGATGGGACTTTCCATTTATAGCTGTTCCAATTTTGCTAAAAAAGTTGTCAAATAGGTCAGGCATATTAATTAGATATAATAATAAAAATATATATTATTTCCAATGCTGGCGATTGTATTACTTATATATGAAATTGGAGGAGTTGCACTCCGCTATCTAGTCACTTAATTAGGGTGATATTATATTATCTCGTTTACAATTACTAACTGGGGGGAACACAAGGACAATTTATTAGTGGGGTTCAAAGAAGATTGCTATCGAACGGATAAATAATCATGTCACTAAAGGAACACCTGACCATATCTCAAATTTAGAACAGTACTTTGTGGGATGTTTATTAAAAACTATATGGAGGAAATAACTATAATAATAATATCTTACTAAGAGGATTTTATTATTATATTGGATGCAAATTTTGTGACTTTGTTATCACGCGGATGACGAAATTTGCTAGAATTTTGTTAGTAATCAAAGACTCTACAATAAGGCTGATTCTTTCAAAAGCATTTTTCTTTGTGCTAAAAAATTGTAAGTATTATAAAATTATATAAAAAATAAAAGATATCATAAAATAAGAGTCTCCTTTATAACAAAAAAGAAATTGAAATATTAATATAAATAAAATCGACTTGTTGATATTTAATATTACATGATGAAGGCAACACAGCTACAAGGATGAGACATTCTGGACAAAATTAGTTACATGTAACCAAAACCTCTATTCTTGGCCAAATCCAACAGTTTCTTCCACTGCCAAAGTTAACTTTTGCTTTAAACTTTCATAATCCGTATATGGTGGTAAATCGACTCTATTGAAACAAGTATGTGATTTTGGTAATTGGTTAGGTTCACCAGCCTTTTCAATAGTAAATCTTCTTGGACCATCTGAACCTTGTAAATCCTTAAAACCATTAACTGGAATTCTAGAAGTACCAGTAGTGAATTGTAATAATCTGGCTTTTTGTTCAGAATCCCATTCACTAATACATCTCCAGAACCATTGAATAACTTGGTCACTTTCTTGATAACCTCTATAATCTGTATGCTTTTTCCAATCTTTTTCATCAATTTCTGCTAAACCACCAATTAATAATTCTAGTTCTCTTTCATCGAAAACATTAACCAATTCTTGAGGTATTAACTCATTGAATCCATCAATAAATGCCTTAAATTGTTCTTCAACTCTCTTGTAAATCTTCCATTCAGATATTAACTCGACATATTCGTGCTTGTTTTCTTCAGTAACCTCTATTTTTGAACCACCTGGTTTTAAATCAACTTCAACTATTTCTCCAAATCTTTCATCTTCAGCACTGAATGTCAAATCTAAAATATCAGTAATATCATTATCACAAATCCATTTCAAAGATCTATAGAATTCGGCATCAACACCTTCCATATCTTGTAAAACAACTTTTTTATGCAACATCATTTTGTATAAAGCACCAACAAAGAATGCATCTAAAAATCTTCTGTGGAAAACACCTAATCCAACAACTCTACCAATGAATTTAAAGTAATTCAAATGTTCTGGATTAATACCAGAGTTTGGATTAATTTGTAACGTATAGTTATCATGTGAAGAATATTCAAATAAACAGTAGAATGGATTAAACATATCATGAGATAATAAGAAGAAGAATTCTCTTGAAACCCCACCATAATCTAAACCTTCTTCACCATCAAATTTAATCATTAATCTCTTCTTAAGATCTTCTGGTGTTTGTCTCATAATTTCTTGGTAGGAATCTTCAAAAATATGATCTCTTCTAACCTTAATATGGCATTGACCAGGTAAGATCCTCAAAGCAGGTTGAGATCTGAAATAAATAACCTTTCTTCTGAAATCACGCTTGTATTGAGGAACATTTTGATCTAATGAGGATGGTAACCTTGGATCATCCCAAGTTGTAGTCTTTGTATTATGATCAACAAAGTAAACTCTTGCCGTATTTGTTAATCTCATTTCCCATCCTGAAGGTAATGGACCTAGTTGACTGACAGGTTGTTGTTGAATAGTGGTATTTGGGCCAAAAGTACGAATATATTGTTGTCTTCTTGGATCAACCCAGGTTGTAGTTCTAGTATTGTGGTCTACGAAGTAAGGTCTTCCTTCATTAGTGAATCTTTGTTCCCAACCAGATGGTAACTCACCTAAACCACTTGTTGTTGCACCTGAAGCTGCCATAGAGACAGCAGCACCTGGACTAACTGGTAAATTAGCACCAGTCGCATTTACAGTAACATTTCCGGTAGTAACTGAATTATTGGAAGATATATCTGGAGATTGTGGTGTTTCACCTGGTAATGTTCTTCCACGATGTTGTCTTCTCTCTGCTTCAGTAGCAGTTTGTCTTTGCTGACCTCTTTCCGATTCTGTTTGTTCAAGTGTTGGTCTTTGCCAGGTGGTAGTTCTTGAATTATGATCAACATAGTAAGTTCTTCCAAAGTTATCTGTTCTACGTTCCCATCCTGGAGGTAATCTACCATATTGATCTTCGAATGACGAATATTGCCTAGTTGCAGATGGGTTACTTCCAGATGTAGGTCCATTTGCAGTATTACTTGATGCAGCTGATCCATTTTGGATGCTTGGTGGCGCCTGTGAAGCACTTGTAGAAGGGACGTTATTATTTCTATTACCATCAGATCTGTTATGAGAAATTACAACAATAATCTTACCACTGACAGCAAGATTTTCATTGGATTTCTTTAAATTTCTTGTAATTGTTTCTTCGGAACTTGGTAAAGACAAATCAATAACTTCTCCAATACGAACATTAACAACACCTAAGAAACCTTGGTCCTTTTTCTTAAATTTCTTTTGATCAAATACTTGTATGACTAAAATAGAATCTTCCAATGAGTTAAAAGTGAATGTTTCATTCCAATATGGGTTTAAAGTTTTTTTAGCTGTCTTTGTGGTTTTTGTTTGGGATCCATCGACAGTGATCACCGCAAATGGATCAGGCTGACGAAAAACATCCCTCTTATAGAGAGATTCAGCAGCTACTAACTTGACACTGATTACGGATTGGCCGGACATTTCAATAAAAAAATACTTTGATTTATAAGATTTAATGATCTTATTAATACACTATGACAAATTTTACCGTCCTGAATCAATAGATGTTCCTTAACGTTATTCTAGTTTTATTCCTTTGATGGCACCTTTCTTCGGTATGCAGGCCCCTTTAACCTTGTGTGTTACTTGTTCTAAAATCAAATGAATAATCTATCGGATTAATATCTCTAAAAGATCCACTTCAATCAACGTTATCAATAACAAATAATCTCGTTATAAAAACAATGCCAATGTCAATGGATATGCAATTACAACACAGAGATTTACTTCTATTACTAACAGATAAGTAAGTGGTATGTAATTCATCAACAGGAAAAAAATAACCCAGTAATGTGACACAAAGCAATTAAAAATAAGGCAATAAAGTCATGTGATCATTAAGCATATAAATAAGTGCTATATAGGTTTGCCAGTATGGTTTCAAACCATTTTTATTAGTAATTAAGTTAATTAAGTTTCATAATAGTATATAATACAGTTTCTTTAGTCATAAAAACAGCTTTTTACTTCACTTTTTATTGAAAACCTCTGAATTAAAATTTAATTGATAAAATTCTTCAGTAAGATCAAGCATTGGTAAATTTGGTTTTAAGTAGCCCTTCGAATATGGCAACTGCTGGTTTGTAGGCGAATCCATTACTGTCGGAGTTGTAGATAATGTATCAACTGAGTCGTTCATCAGATATGATGAATCTGGAGATGAATCTATAAGAGCGGAAGAATCCACAGATATTACCGAGTCATTAAAATTGTGATACGATAATGAAGGCTTAACGAAAGTGAAATCGACATCATTGAATTTAGTCATATCAATTCCAAGCTTATGTGACTCTTCTGTAAGTAATTCTTCTGTTGATGCAAATAGAGTATCTTGTGAATTGTTGTGTACAATCGAATTGTTGCGATGAATAGATGGCTTTTCGAAAGTAAATGGAACATCCAATTCAACAAGTGAGTCTGTAGAGCTTTTGTGTTTGATAGATAATGGTTTGATGCTTTCAATTGAATCACTTGTAGGAATTGATGAAGTTCGGAGAGGCCTTTTGTGTTTCATCATTTCGTCCAAGCTTTCTTTACTGTAATAGAATCCTTCATTATTGATTTCAATATTCTTTCTATCGTTGGTCTTAGAATGCACACCAAAGAAAGAGCTCCCATCAATTGATAACACCTTAGCTTCATTTGACGCTTTATCCATTAATGAACACATACTTATAATATTATTATTTGATGCCGGCAAAATAGTACCACATTGCCTTTGGTTTAATATATCCTCTACCAGGTTAGATCTGGCATTAAACTTAACACTATTGAAACCCTCTTTTAGTCCACATTCCTTGATACCTTTACTATTTTCTGATGTTAAATCCCAATGAATAATTTTTCCATCTCTACTTCCAGTAAATAAATCACCATTATTCCATTCCATGCTAGTTATTTTATCTTCGTCTCCATGCAATTTAGAGAAACTATCTTGTTTTCTAATATCCCACAATCTTACCAAGCCATCATCGTGGTAAGCTGCAAATACATGTTCATTAGAAGGATTCCATTTCATCATCCTTATCCTAAATGATTTCAGGTTAGGTGATTGACTAAAACTGGAAGATGGAATGTTGAATTTTGTTGTTCTTAAATCATATAAAGAAGCACCAAACCTTCCACAAATACCAACTGTATGAGAATTATCAATACAGGGGTCAAAATTCTTTATTCCAGGTATTCTTGAAATGGATACAGGAGCAGGTCTAGCCAGAGAATTGCAATCCTTTAAGTCCCAGTAAAATAAATTTCCCTCGAAGAGTGATAGTAATTTATCATCCAAGAAATTTAGTTTGGTAATTTTACCAGTTCCTTGGTAGTTACCCACTATATCACTTTTCATCTTCAAATACTTTCTGTGATTAAATCTCTTACAAATACTTGCTGATTCATCGGAATTTCTGTCAGGTATAGAAATCAAATGAGCGTAACCCTTATTATTTCCTGTAACCAAATGTTTAGGTGAGTTAGGGACCCATTTCATTGAATAAATGCTAGGTAAAGAAATAGTGTTTTGATGAGTTAGGTAATTTTCAGTGATATCCAAATCATAGATGAACAAATTGGAACTTTCATTGGCACTAGAAATTGCCAAAGATGAGCTGTTATTGTCATCGTGTGTTATACACATCGAAGTTAAGTTAAAATTATCATCAGGAATCTTCCAGTAATTTGATTTAATATTTACATCCATTAAACATATTTTATTTATGATTTCTGTATCTTTATTATTAAAATTTAGCATCCAAGTGCTACTTTTGGCACTTCCATTATAGTTATAGCCCATACTTTCATCAATACTTCCAGAATTCAAACTAGTAACACTTGCAATAGGAGAAAGGTGAGGCAGATATCTTCTTATAGCATTCGCCCTAAATAATAGGGTTGGTTCGTAGAAATCTGACATCTGTTTTTAGAGTGAAATCAATTTGAAAAAATAAATCTAAAATAACTATATCAAATTTTGAGAATAGATCCATCGTTTATAATATAATTGATATCATGTTGATAAATAAATTTTTGATGTATATTTCCACCTTTTTCATGCTGGTAATTGCCCGTTTCTTCTATATAATGCAGCTTCTTCCATTACTATTTAAGTGGCTGGTTGTAAATTAATCACGTGATTCCAAAAATGGTTGCAAGTTCAGCCTTCGGTCGCAGGCCACAATAATAAAGAATGCTGGATTATGTCGCTAAATAAGTAATTGATATGGAAAGCTAGAAAACGATACTTGTCATACAAAATCGCACATAATTACGTTTAAGTTATATGTATATATTGTTATTAATAAGTACCTATCGTTACATATTAAGTGTGTTTATGCTATACTATCTTCTTTTATAAATACATGGTTTCAAAAGCCATTTACCTTCTGGGGTTTCATTTCTCTTGGTCTCAAATTGCTCTTGTTGTGATTCATTTTCTACAAACTTTTTACGTCTTACTAACTTGGCTTTACGTTCTTCCATAATATTCTTAGAAGGTTTGAAAAACTCAAATCTTGAAAACATCTTGTTTTCATTATCAGTCTTTTTATGAAATAAACCACATAATTTTAATGATTCAACAAACTCTGCACCTATGTCTTCTTTTTTAGCCACTTTCGATTCTGATGATTCTGAAAATCTAGATTTGATTTCAGCAATCCATAATTCTCCACCAGGGGCCAATATTCTCTTGGCTTCATTCACAAAATCCAAAAAGTTAGTTCCCATCAAGGCTAAACAAAAAATAACTATAGTACAAGATTCATCGGGTAAAGGCACATTTTTAATATCAGCAACAGTAATACGGTTATTGGCCTTCTTTAAATCAAAACTATGAACTGTAATATCTAAATTTCTTGGACCAGTTGGAACTCGCTTACCATTATTGGATTTACCTTTCTTCTTTGAGTTAGTTGAGTTGTATTGCTTAGTGAAATTATTAACATCTAAAGCTAACTGTGCCTCACCACACCCCATATCAGCAATAACAACCTTCTTATTTGGTAAACCTGGTAATCCACCAGGAGCATTTATTGGTCTGGTAGATGCTCTAGTCTTAATTTGATCCACAAAGACATTAACTGGGTTTTCTGGCCATGATTGCACCTGAGATCTGAAACCTTGGTGGTATTCATCAAACAAAGATGGTTGCTCTTTAATTAGTTTCAATGCATCTTCAGAAGTAATAGTATATAATTGTTCGTTTATCCATCTGAATCTTGAACCAGAAAGTTTAGCCATCATTTTTTGTTGTAATGGTGTGAGCTTTTGGGTTGAAATTGGTAATGGTGCTTGTGAAGCAGTATCTACAGTTGAGTTGGTATCAGTTATCTCCGTTGTACCATCAGATTTGTCTTTATCCGCTTCATCTATTTCTTCGTGTTTTCTCTTATTTTTTTTTTTCTTGTTACTCTCATCCTCAGCTGCCTTTTTCAAAGCTGCCTCTTCCTGTTTCTTTGCCTTCTTCTTATCATTTTTTTGTTTCTTCTTATTCACTACTCCACCGATTTGTACTTTTTTCAGTTTCAAGTCCCATCCTTCTACTTCAAATAATGCCATTTTATACGTTGAATGAAAAAATTAAAAAATTGAAATTTTAAAATCCTCATCTTAAAAAAATAAAATGCGTACGCAGTAGATCAAAATTTATATAAACATGATTAACTAAACAAATGATATATAAAATAATATAGGTTATTAAGCTATACTTACATATTGAAATCTGATGGAAAGTCTGGATATTATTGACTTTTCTCCAGGAGAAAATTATATTGTATTGAGATGTCGAAATAAATGTTATTATGTTCCACAGGTATTTGAACATTCACCTACATATGATAAGGTTGTTCCATTACTCATAAGTGATATTAACCGAAGTAAAAGCGTTAGATCACTATATGGAATATTTGATAATAATTATAGGAATATATTGCTTGTTAATAATTACCCTGTGAAAAGACTAAGAATATTTGGTAAAATAATAGGCGAAATATATAAGGATTTTGATCCATCTGGACGAAAAAACCCTAAAAATTTTATCTTGATAACGGTTGATGACTTTTCAAGTGCTGAAAACTCTACAATTAAGGTAAAAGTATTTGAAACAATGTATTTTCAATCGGGTTTACAATTTAATGAATCGTATGGAAGAATTGTAGAGGTATCTGGGACTATTAGTGAATTTAATAATATAAAAGAAGTTCATGCTGATTTTATTGTATTAATTGGTGGTCAAGATGATATACATGTTGAGATTTCTATGTGGCAAGAATTATTACAGTATAGAAATGAAGTGTTGTCCAAGCCATGGGTTTATGATTCCCTGTCAACTAAATTAAAAAATGCAGAATCTGAAATTGATTTTAACATGTTTATAGGAGGAAACATGGATAGAGAAACGCATAAATATTTTAAAGATAAAATACCACTATATAATGATAATCCAAATGATAGAACTGCTAGTGAAAACAACCTACTTGTGCACAAAAATATATCTAATATGCATCAATCTAATGATAGAATTTCTAGTTTACTTGATATTGATAACAGCTCCGATTCCAGTATTCAGATCACTGCAGTTAAACAAGTTCCGATACAGTTGATGACGAATTTTCAATTATCCTTGGAATTCATTTGTTGGATACTTCGAAACAAATTCAAATGCTTCAAATTAGTGGATCTTTACAATGACCCATCTATAAATGGACTTTTAAACAGCATGACTAATCTATCATATTCCCCTCTGCAATTGCAAGAAAATAAATCCCGGAAAATACTAAAGCAAGAAATTTTTCATTCAACAAGACATAATTTACAAGTAAATTACAATCTTATTAAAGTCACTAAATCGCAAAATGTTTATCTGACAAATCTTAAAAAAATTTACGACCATATTAAGCAATGCTTAAATCTAATAAAATTTGAGAAAAACTCAAATAATAATATAAAAATCTTGCATATCAAAAGCTATTTAAATAGTCTTCTGTCTAATAATCCAGAATGTTCAAATCTTGACCATAAAATTTTAAATGGTATTATTGACTTCATACTAACTAACGAATGGAATGAGAGAGCCAATTGGAACTATGATGCTAAATCAGTTCAATGGGTATATACTAAAAACGCATAATGTTAAACACCTAAATTATTCAATTCTTTATATAATGTTTATTTAATCATATATTTAATGAATTTCCAGCAAAATGATTTTGTGGAAGATCGGTGTCCGAAACCTATTGATAAGGAAATTGATATGAAGACTCATTTTTACCCTCATTAATAAACAAGTTTATTTCAAATTATAAATTACGATGTCTGTATCGCCAATAACATGTCACATATTAGATACTACTAAGGGTAAGCCAGCTGTTGGTGTAACTTGTCAATTGTATTATGTTTCACCTCTTCTTCAGCCCAAAGGTGATGAGAAAGTATACGATATCAGTGACAATCTGTCGTTAATTGCTATGGAAAAAACTGATCAGGATGGAAGAATCAAAAAGTGGATAATTAATCCCAAATTAGAATATGGAGTAAAAGAAGCTGTGGGTATTACTAATAATTTAAGTTGGGATACTTTAAAACCAGGAATCTATAAGGTGAAATTTTTAACTGGCAAGTATTTTCATGATAATAATGAAATTAATCTGAGAACATTTTTCCCATTCATTGAAATTACGTTTGAAATTAGTAACCCACCAGATAATCACTATCATATCCCATTGTTGTTATCTAATCATAGTTATACTACTTATAGAGGAAGTTAGTTCTAGAATAATGTTTACATAAATCATTATTAATATATATTAAAACTATTAGGTATAATGTTCATTAGTAAAAGAAATGAGTGTTATCCTGTGATTCTTCATGGACTAGCATTTCGTTACACTTAAATTTATTCATTTCGTCTTTAATTTTATTGATTTCGAAAGGCTCCGTCAAGGTATATTGAGTTACCGATTTGTTATAGCGTTTATACATATCAGGCGCAAATGTCTCACTGATTGAAATATTGTTTGAAAATGAAACTTTCTTAACATTTGAAGTTCTATTCCCTCGTTTTAATATGGAAACTAAGTTTGGGTTTTTCTTGATAATATTTTCAAGTATGGTATCATTGAAATATTCAACTTTAACCCTGAGTTCTTTAAAGTCCTTGAACTGACTAATATATTTTAGCTGGATAGGAAGGTTCCTTTTTTCATAAATATTTAAATTTTTAAAAGCTTGAATCATTTCTTCCTTGTTAATTAAAAATTCATCTAATGTGTTAACTGGAATATTTTCTTTTTTGGTGGATAATGAGCGTCCTAGCTTTCCTAAATTATCAAAATCAACAATACTTGTCCACATAAGTTCTTCTTGCAAGAATTTAATATTTTCATCAAAATAACCATCTTCAGAAGCACTATTCACTGATCCTGGCAAAAATATTTCATCTTCAACTGTTTCTTCTTCTCCAGCCAAATCTTTCATTTGCTGATCCTTTATCTGATCCCTAGTTAATTCATCATCTCTTAAAAATGGTTCACTTGAAAATTTAGGGATTTTATGTTTCTTTGATTCACGATAATCTTCGTTCATTCGTTCATCAAATACATTCATCAAGTCCTCAAACATATTCTTCTCTGTTTCAATAGTAGGTAATTTTTCAAAATTTTGTACCTCTGTGTTTTCTTGAACATTCAGTGCGGCCATGGAGAATGTATTTGAGTCTGGAAGTTCATTTTCATTTAATTTGGCAACTTTACGGCCATTATTATTTCTGATACTTGTTAGCGAAATGCTACTACTAAATAGTTTTCGATTATCTGACATCTTTGTTTCTGATCCTAGGTGAAGACTTTCAGCTTTTCTGAGAGATTTCTTAACTTCTTTGCTTGGTGTAAAAATTTTTTTCATAAATGATTTTAAATTAGCTAATGAAGAGGACTTTTTCATGTTGGAATTACTTGGGGGTATTTTTTTTGAATTTAATGTGGCTGGAGCGTTTAAAGACGAAAGTTTTCTAAAATTCAGTTCCTTACTTAGATTTTGATTGGGTATTTTATCAATATTTTGTTTAAATGTATCACTGATCATGGTATTGCCATCAATTATTTTTTCCTGTTTTGATATTCCATGCTCAACTATACTTGATTCAGTGGTATCATCTCCATTAACAGGATCAGAATGTACCTCTTCAAAAGTGACATCTTTAGCTATTATTTCATCATTAATTAAGTTATTATTATCTGAATATCTTATTTGCGTGATAGTTTTATCACTATTATTTAGATCATCAGTCGTCAAAATTTCGTTAGAATTTTTTTTGGTTAAATTAGCTCCTAATGGATCTTCCTCGTTAATATTAATTTTACTAAATTTACTTGAATCGGTTAACGGAGGGGAGCGGGGTTGAAATTTATGCAGAGGCTCTGCAATGGGAGAGTTCTGACGCTTTGAATTACCTGATTCTGGGTGATAAATAATTGAACTAAAGGAAGAAATGGAAGAAGAAGTTCTTTCGTGTTTTCTGATTTTTCTATCTTTTAAGACAATAAGATCCCCCCTGGGAGGAACAGTTTGATCATCATTCATGAATTTTTCAAATTTACCCAAAGGTGGGTATTCATAATATGCCGAATTTTTAGGGCTACATTCTACTTCTGATTCCTTTTCAGGTTCTTTTACTTCAAGTTTACTAAGTTGGGATAATTTATCTTCATTAGCAAAAGATGTTCCATTTGTCTCATTTATTTCTGCTGACTCATTTATCAGGCTTATAGATTCAATATTTTTATACAGATTATTGTCATTTTTTTTGAATTCATTATCAACATTTTCAAGATTTTCTCTTCCTTCTAGTTCTTTTATTATGTCAAATTCAATTCTTTTTTCATTTTTATTGTCATTTTCTCCAAACGATCCCTCTTTAACATCATTTTTGATTTCATCATTAACAGTGCCTAGTTTAGCTTCTTTGTCTTCTTTGGCTTCTTCGACTTCTTTGGCTTCTTTGTCTTCTTTGTCTTCTTCTTCGATTTCTTCAATTTTTTCTTGAAGTTTACCCTCAATTTCTTGTCTATTTACATCCTCGGCATCTATCAGCTGTGTAGGTGTTATTTTATCGTTTAGAATAGGGTTCTTCATAATTTCTGTAGATACACTTTTTTCTTGGGGTATATTATTAGCCAAATCTGTGGAATTAATAACTTTGGTATCAGAAAGAGATACTTCAGGTAAATATTTGTTTTCCATAATTTTTTCACTATCAGAAATATTTTTGAAATCATTCTTACTATCTAAGACAGATAATTCAATTCTTCCTTCTTCTGATATTATAGCATTTGATTCCTCTACTGTCAAAACCATAGCACAAACCTCTTCATCTTGTTTATTTGAAGCATCAGTATAATACAGCAGATTATCAGTTTCTGTATTGGAATCATTATCAAAATAATTATTGTCGTTACTTTTATCATTATTAATATTATCTTCTTCACCAAAAACTGTCTCCTTACTCAGAGATTGATTTTCTTGTTGTGGCGTGTTCTTGTTGTTTAATTTCATGGTATTTCCTTGTTCTTTCATGTTTTTAAGTAGAGGCTTTATATTTTCTTCGCTCAACTCATTGAGAATTGACAAATTGTTCTCACCTTCAGTTTTTAGTTCTGGTTTTGAATCTAGGGGATCAATAACTTCTTCTTCAGTTTCAATTGATGTTGTTGGAGTTGCTGAAGTGCTTCTATTCAAATTATAATTCGACAAACTACTTGGATTTGAATCTGAAAGTTTTTGATGATCATCAGCAAGAGAAACAAAAGACCCATTTTTAGTAATATTGGAGGACTGTAGTTTTTGATTTGCAATTGAATTTTTAATAAAACTGCTACTTCTTGAATATGTTATGTTATGATGAAATTCTATATTAGTTGCTGTATCAAGTTTATTATTTCTAATATTTCTTACTAAGCTTTGCTTATTTTTTTGTTTGATATTAGTGAAAGATTGAGACTTGGTCATATAGTTACCACTATGAGAACCAGATTTCAACGAGTTGAGTGAACTAAAAGACAGACTTCTGGGTATATGCTCTTTTGAAGCCTTGTTTGGATTTGGATGATGATCATTTGTATACGGGTGTGTATTAATTTTGCATGGTCTGTGTCTCTTCGATACGCTTGTTCTTGGTCTAAAGATTTCACCATTTGGAAAATAGTAAGTTCCATTATTAGTTTTATGAAAGTTTTCAGCAGTAGATACATTTGCATTCACTACTATTTGTCCCACAGTGCTAGGTGACTTTTTTATAGTAGGTTTCATAAAACTACCATCCAAATCCATGAGATTTGTTGTGCTTCCACTCCGAACTCCTCCAGCAACATCATATCCATTACTGATAGTAGCCCTAGATTCCATAGTTGTAAGAGAAGTTGACGAGTTTACTCTCGATATCTGACTGAAATTTGACATTCTCTTCTCCTAGCAATATCAAGGGTTATGAGGGTAAAATACTGATAAAATTATATATTTCATAAAATGATATATTAAGCGAAAGACAGATTTTATGTGTTTTCAGTACCCTTTTCCCCTTCAGATATCTTATTTAATTACACTCTATTAGGTATCTTTAATAACTGATAAAATATCAAGATTAAAAATTAATCGGCTGGGTTGATTTTTTGAAAACGAGCCTCAACATTCGATTAAATTTCCATACTACACTTAAACAATATCAGGCGGTATACGAGTTTCTGCACTAGTTTACTACCAAGATATATAGTGAACTAATTTATAAATTTATAGATTTATCTTTAGATTATTTTGTAAGTAATTTGTCATATATTAAACAATATATAGTGAATATTAACCTATTTATATTAGGTAATCAACTGATGGTTTACTAATATATTTGTTCTATTAAATAGGATTTTGTAGTTCAGTTCAGTTCGGATTACTTTATAGATTTCTTTGAGAAACTATAACCTAATTTTTTTAATTGCTGTATAGTGGCTAAAAGCAAACCTACAAATTGGAACCCTGAACTCGTTTTAGGGAATCGGGATTACTCTTTACGTCAGTACTATATACCTAACATATTTCTATCCCTAGTACCTGAAAATGTTGTAACCCCTATTGTATAATATTTGCATTTTAGTCAATAATATGGGTGGCTGGTTGGACAAAAACAAATTTTCCCCATCTATCCTTTCTTGATTATTTGCTGATTAACCGGTTGGCAATCAAGGTTACTGAAGTAACTGATAGAGAGATTATGTCGTCCGGTTTCCTAATTGGACACAGGTGTGGGCGCGGGTGCAAATTTATACTGCACAAACACTATTACCACAAAGATTGCAACCTCCTGATATGAGGTTTTGGACTTGTGAAGTCATCTAGCCAACAACATAACTACATTAAATGGTGGAGATTAAGGGGCATATAATGTTATTTATATTCAATGTTTTATGTTTTCTTGTAGTAATTGTCGCTGCTAACAATACAGCATCAACTTATTATGAGTGTGATGTAATTAAGACATGCGTCTACAAAAACCCATTCCTCGGTAAAACTCAACTATTTGATAGAGATAAATGTGTAATGCCTGAATCTCGAAATAACGAACTAATAAGTAATATGGTCAAAAGGAAACGTTCAGATAGGAAATATACGATTAGAATCAAAGATAGATCTACAAAGCCTAAAATAAAAACTTCGTCCACAACTAATGCAGAACGATCAAAACTTGATCTTAATACCAGTATCTTTCAAGTATTGGAAAAAGAATTTAAGCTTAGAATTAAAGATATCTATAAGGGAAAAAAAGATCAAAATAATCGGTGTAAGAATCAGATTATTTCAATATCAAATAATGAAAATATACTGGATTGGATACACTACAAAAACTATAGCAAATTAGATTGGAAAAGCTCGAATTCAAATAATTTAGATTATGGGTTTCCTAATATTCAAAAAGAATTAGATAAAATTAAGGAGAACAATCATATTCCATCGATAATAATTGAAATTGGAGGAGAAAATCATCAATATGATGATGATAGTTTTTTTGTGTGTGGTAAGAATAAAATTAACGAAAAATATGATCAAAGAAGTATACATGATTTACATGATCCAATGGTTAATATTGGTACAATTTCTAAGCCATATACATTATATCTTTTGATTTTTCTTATATTGCTATGATTCATTGATTAATCACGTATACCTGTGTTTTCTAGGACCTCTAAGTTTGTCGAAGATATTCTCCACAAAATCATCATAAAAACAGATTGATATGGTGAAAATTTCGAAGCAATATATTTCACATACTCATCATGGATGGGCACCCAATCTCTTTTAGTTGATTTTGAATTTTCAAATTTAGATTTTTTTTTCAATAGTTTCTTCATTTCGTCATCTTTGCTGAGAACTGCCTTTGCATCATCTAAAATCTCTTTTCTTTTTGACAAATACCGTGCCATCCCTCTTGCAATTCCTAAATCATCATGAGCAAAAACATCCATCTTGCGCAATGTGAAAATTGCAAACATTTTAGCTGACCAAAGACCAATACCTTTTAAAGTTATCAATTCTTCCAATATTCGTTCAAGAGGAGAATTTGCATAAAATTCAGGATTAGTTAAATTAGAATTAGAATTACTAAATACTTCACTGATATGGTACACGTATTTGACTTTCATGTTAGATAAACCTGCACTTCTTAATTCTTCAGTTGATTTCTTGAGAACCCCTTGTGGGGTTGGATTATCGTCAAATAGATTTTTGAATTTAGCTTCTATAGATCTTGCTGCAGATCCACTAATTTGTTGACTTATTACTGATGAAATCAAAGCATACCAATAACGCAAGATGATATTTTCCTCGGTTTCATGTTTCAGTATTTCGTTTTTAAATTGGATAAAGCTACTGTAAACTATGACTGGATATAAACTTTGGTCTTTTTCAAGTATCAGCTTAGCTCCAACAATGAATTCAGGTGTATGATAATCTAAGAAATCCTGTGGGAAGTTTAAGTCTGGTGGGATTTTTATATGTTTAAGCATGTCTTCTAAATATAATTTCGCCACTTTCTTTTTGGTACTAGACTTTTTAATTGTAGGTGTTGTTTTAATATCCAACTTTTGAGTTGTCTCGATAATATCTTCTTCAAGGTCTTTTTTTATCTTCTTCGTTATTAATTTCCCTTCGACTGTTGATTCAGACTGTCTTTTTTGAGTTCTGGTTATTGCCATGTTATTTTAATTCTTTTGCTTTAAGAATTCAGATTAATTATTCTTATACGCTAATATTTTAATAGAAATAAATGATCTTCTCTTGTATTGTCATATACAAATACGATCTGATTTTTTGTATGATTGCTTAATAATAGAATTAGAATTTTATAATGATTATAAATGAGAAATAAGTAAAATCTTCCTTTCAATAAAAAATTTTATGTCTTCATCAATCAAAGTTGTAAATAAATAAATTTTGATTTAGGATACGTTGGGTTATGCCTTGATGTTTAAAACTAATTGTATTATAATTATTTGCTCATAGTTAATTCTATTATCCCCAAGAATACTCTAACACCATTGTAGAAAATGGTAATTACTTGTAAGAATTACGTTTTCTTTAATATTATATGATATTCGGGCTATAATAGTCAATAATTACTTGAAATTTTACTAGAATTTGTTTGAGAACACCAACCAATTCCCTTTGCGTAAAAGATTGTAGATATTCTTATCTCACTCAACATGAGAACGCGCTGAAATAAAAATGATTACTATTATTGGTACGTAAATAGAGGTCTATGCAACTACATGTCTAACAAATTATTTGGAGGATTAGTGTTCTGTTGCACTGGTATTCCCTCAAGGAAGAGAGAGGAGATATCTGAGAAGACTACTAGTCTAGGAGGAAAACATTATAGTGATTTGATGAGTGATGTGAATTACTTGATAGTTGGAAATAGAAATACAGATAAATATAACTATTGCATAAAATATAGGCATGACATAAAGTTTTTAAGAGCAAATGCTATACATGAAATATATGATAGGTGGTTAAATGGAGAAGAAGGCATAGATATCAATGAATATACATTACCGATATTCAGTGAAATTTCTGTGTGTCTTTCAAGAATAGAAGTACGAAGAATATTGAAATATCTAGGAGACGATACATTTAGAAAAAAAAGATATAAAGAGGGTTTCTTTGATGTCGAATCAATTGTGAAACATATTAATAATCATGGTGGGAAAGTAACAGAATCATTAACAATGTCGAATACATGTGTAATTACAACAGAAACTGAAGGTAGAAGATATTCGAAAGCTATTGAGTGGAAAATACCCGTCTTACATCCTATTTATATATTTGACTCTATCTTGAGGAATGCTGCATTGAAATTCGATGATTATTTGTTAGGTTTAAACGAATTTCACGGTTGTAATGTTTGGTCTGAATTATTAGAAATTCCTGATATTGAGAAGGATGATTCTAAGGAATTAATACAGCCAAGAGTAAAGGTTAAAAAAAGTTCTGAAATCTGGAACTCTATAATGAATGAAGCTAAGGTACAAAGGCATAATAATATCGAAGATTCAGTTTGGGATGATCTTTTAGAGGATGAGAACCTAGGGAAACGAGTAAATCAACATATGGTCCCAGAATTCACAAAAGAAAAGAAATCTGTGTTATTTTCAGGCTTATATTTTGTATTATTGGGATTTACAGCTGATCAATATAAATTAATAACGAAAGCAATTGAAAGTCATAGTGGGATTATTATCGACCAAAATAATTCTACTGTAACATATATAATTCTACCAGTATCTTATGGACTGAAATCTTCATTGCTTTTAAAAGATATACCAATTTCATTGAGACAACGTATTAAAGATGGTGAGGTTAAGGTCGTTACAGAATGGTTTATAGAAAGATCGATGTATTATAAAAATACATGTTATGATCTTTGGGGGCAACCTATTAAAGGTTTAAACAAATCTAAAAAGAGATTTAAAATTTGTATTAGTGGCTTTACTGGAATTGAATTGTTGCACATCGAGAAACTTATAAAATATTTAAACTTTGAGTTTTGTGATTCTCTTTCTAGTTCTAGAGATCTCTTAGTAGTGAATATTAACTTATTCAAAGATGTATTGCTCAAAAATTCTCCAATTTTATTTGATTATAAGCATAAGGAAATATTAAATTGTCCAGTGTATAATTCAGGAACTTCATCAGTTGCTTTAATTTCCACTAAAAATAAAATCAATGCTGCAAAAAAATGGAACATTCCGGTCGTTTCAATAAGTTATTTATGGGAAATATTAGAATTATCCAAGGAAACTAGTGATGTTATCATGCCTAGTGTAGTGAATTATGCATGGTGTATTTTTGCTCCTAGTTCTCACCAATCATCAGAATCTCTATTAGAAAACCAATCAAACAAATTGGATCTGGAATCACACCATTCTTTGAAAAGGTTATCTGAATCAGAAAGTGACCTGTTTTCTACAAATAGAGGTGTAAATTTTCCATCACCTAGAAAGGCTGCAAAAAAACAAAAATATGGACGATTGAGTAAACCTTCAAAGCAGCTGTCTCTAACAAAAAAATTGGAGGAAGTAGAAAAGGAGGAGCTACAGGAACATGATATACCCAAAAACTTAAATATAGAGGATGATGAGCTACTTACGCAAGTTGGATATGAGTCTCTGAAAAATAATGATGAACTAATACGTAAACTAAGTGCAAGAGACATGAACTCTAAGGTTTCTACGAGGAGAAGATTTCGCCCTTCTAAGTAATATAACTTTCATTTATATATTTACTTATATATACAATTATTATAAATAAATGAAGTTCTGGGCAATATTCACAATTATAAAGCAGCTTCTTTTGAACCCTAAAAATATTTATTCTTCCAAAATAACTAGGGTTATCGCCCTACCTAATAAATAAACAACACGTGTAATATGTTACCCGTCTTTATAGGGGGTGTTGGGGATTGTTCATTTTTGTGTAGCTTTTCGCAAAAAATTTTTCCATGACAATTTTGCAGAATCGGAAATTTCCTGCCTTAATAAAGAAGAAGATTCCAACTTTTTCTACTTTTTTTTCTTTCTTCTTTATTATAAACTACAAAACAAAATGGGTAAGGAAAAAACTCACGTTAACGTCGTTGTTATTGGTCACGTCGATTCTGGTAAGTCTACTACCACTGGTCACTTAATTTACAAGTGTGGTGGTATTGACAAGAGAACTATTG